>OW203768.1:90807-539232 GCA_934045905.1 Leuctra nigra | reverse complement strand
CCTCCTCAGTCATGAAGGATCGAACCCGGGACAGCTACTGCCTGAGTCAACTTGCTTCGCTTATCATTTGATTCTATTCGTGATGTTTTGGGCTCGTCAATTGCCGGCCACACTGAGGGAAGCCCGAACCTCCTCAGTCATGAAGGATCGAACCCGGGACAGCTACTGCCCGAGTCAACTTGCTTCGCTTATCATTTGATTCTATTCGTGATGTTTTGGGCTCGTCAATTGCCGGCCACATTGAGGGAAGCCCGAACCTCCTCAGTCATGAAGGATCGAACCCGGGACAGCTACTGCCTGAGTCAACTTGCTTCGCTTATCATTTGATTCTATTCGTGATGTTTTGGGCTCGTCACTTGCCGGCCACATTGAGGGAAGCCCGAACCTCCTCAGTCATGAAGGATCGAACCCGGGGCAGCTACTGCCTGAGTCAACTTGCTTCGCTTATCATTTGATTCTATTCGTGATGTTTTGGGCTCGTCAATTGCCGGCCACATTGAGGGAAGCCCGAACCTCCTCAGTCATGAAGGATCGAACCCGGGACAGCTACTGCCTGAGTCAACTTGCTTCGCTTATCATTTGATTCTATTCGTGATGTTTTGGGCTCGTCAATTGCCGGCCACATTGAGGGAAGCCCGAACCTCCTCAGTCATGAAGGATCGAACCCGGGACAGCTACTGCCTGAGTCAACTTGCTTCGCTTATCATTTGATTCTATTCGTGATGTTTTGGGCTCGTCAATTGCCGGCCACATTGAGGGAAGCCCGAACCTCCTCAGTCATGAAGGATCGAACCCGGGACAGCTACTGCCTGAGTCAACTTGCTTCGCTTATCATTTGATTCTATTCGTGATGTTTTGGGCTCGTCAATTGCCAGCCACATTGAGGGAAGCCTGAACCTCCTCAGTCATGAAGGATCGAACCCGGGACAGCTACTGCCTGAGTCAACTTGCTTCGCTTATCATTTGATTCTATTCGTGATGTTTTGGGCTCGTCAATTGCCGGCCACATTGAGGGAAGCCCGAACCTCCTCAGTCATGAAGGATCGAACCCGGGACAGCTACTGCCTGAGTCAACTTGCTTCGCTTATCATTTGATTCTATTCGTGATGTTTTGGGCTCGTCAATTGCCGGCCACATTGAGGGAAGCCCGAACCTCCTCAGTCATGAAGGATCGAACCCGGGACAGCTACTGCCTGAGTCAACTTGCTTCGCTTATCATTTGATTCTATTCGTGATGTTTTGGGCTCGTCAATTGCCGGCCACATTGAGGGAAGCCCGAACCTCCTCAGTCATGAAGGATCGAACCCGGGACAGCTACTGCCTGAGTCAACTTGCTTCGCTTATCATTTGATTCTATTCGTGATGTTTTGGGCTCGTCAATTGCCAGCCACATTGAGGGAAGCCTGAACCTCCTCAGTCATGAAGGATCGAACCCGGGACAGCTACTGCCTGAGTCAACTTGCTTCGCTTATCATTTGATTCTATTCGTGATGTTTTGGGCTCGTCAATTGCCGGCCACATTGAGGGAAGCCCGAACCTCCTCAGTCATGAAGGATCGAACCCGGGACAGCTACTGCCTGAGTCAACTTGCTTCGCTTATCATTTGATTCTATTCGTGATGTTTTGGGCTCGTCAATTGCCGGCCACATTGAGGGAAGCCCGAACCTCCTCAGTCATGAAGGATCGAACCCGGGGCAGCTACTGCCTGAGTCAACTTGCTTCGCTTATCATTTGATTCTATTCGTGATGTTTTGGGCTCGTCAATTGCCGGCCACATTGAGGGAAGCCCGAACCTCCTCAGTCATGAAGGATCGAACCCGGGGCAGCTACTGCCTGAGTCAACTTGCTTCGCTTATCATTTGATTCTATTCGTGATGTTTTGGGCTCGTCAATTGCCGGCCACATTGAGGGAAGCCCGAACCTCCTCAGTCATGAAGGATCGAACCCGGGACAGCTACTGCCTGAGTCAACTTGCTTCGCTTATCATTTGATTCTATTCGTGATGTTTTGGGCTCGTCAATTGCCGGCCACATTGAGGGAAGCCCGAACCTCCTCAGTCATGAAGGATCGAACCCGGGACAGCTACTGCCTGAGTCAACTTGCTTCGCTTATCATTTGATTCTATTCGTGATGTTTTGGGCTCGTCAATTGCCGGCCACATTGAGGGAAGCCCGAACCTCCTCAGTCATGAAGGATCGAACCCGGGACAGCTACTGCCTGAGTCAACTTGCTTCGCTTATCATTTGATTCTATTCGTGATGTTTTGGGCTCGTCAATTGCCGGCCACATTGAGGGAAGCCCGAACCTCCTCAGTCATGAAGGATCGAACCCGGGACAGCTACTGCCTGAGTCAACTTGCTTCGCTTATCATTTGATTCTATTCGTGATGTTTTGGGCTCGTCAATTGCCGGCCACATTGAGGGAAGCCCGAACCTCCTCAGTCATGAAGGATCGAACCCGGGACAGCTACTGCCTGAGTCAACTTGCTTCGCTTATCATTTGATTCTATTCGTGATGTTTTGGGCTCGTCAATTGCCAGCCACATTGAGGGAAGCCTGAACCTCCTCAGTCATGAAGGATCGAACCCGGGACAGCTACTGCCTGAGTCAACTTGCTTCGCTTATCATTTGATTCTATTCGTGATGTTTTGGGCTCGTCAATTGCCGGCCACATTGAGGGAAGCCCGAACCTCCTCAGTCATGAAGGATCGAACCCGGGACAGCTACTGCCTGAGTCAACTTGCTTCGCTTATCATTTGATTCTATTCGTGATGTTTTGGGCTCGTCAATTGCCGGCCACATTGAGGGAGTTCAACCCTTTAGTTTCCTTGACGCTCCTTCCCAACTCAACCACACGGCTATTTCAGTGAATCAGTTCCGATGCGATGTTAGGCGGGAACAGAGCAGAGTCTGATGCTATGTGGCAGATACCAGGTGAGTAGGACGCTATGTGCCAGATACCGGGTGAGTAGGACGATATGTGGCAGATAGCGGGTGAGTAGGGCGTTATGTGCGAGGCTATGTGGCAGATAGCGGGTGAGTAGGACGTTATGTGGCAGATACCGGGCGAGTCTCACGTTATGTGGCAGATACCGGGTGAGAAGGGCGTTATGTGGCAGATACCGGGTGAGAAGGGCGTTATGTGGCAGATACCGGGTGAGTGATGGAAATTGAAAAAAATGCGTTCGAAGAAAATGTTATTTTTGAGCGAGCGTCTCCTTTTAGCTCTTTTGGCACGGACTTTTTTTTTTTTTTTTTTTTTTTTTTTTGTTTCGTACCTGAGGCTATACAAATTACAGTTTTTCTTCGATCGAGCCGAAATTTTGCACTCATGTAAAAACAACCTTTTCTGTTTGCAGACCCTAATTTTTTGAAATCCATTCATTGGTTAATCATTGATTGAAAAATGAAAATGGTCTTCGACAAATCTTGGTCTGTGCGTAAGAACGGGTCGGGTTCGTTTGTCACTGGACATCGACGACACTCTTGCAAATCCCCTCGAGTGGAAGTCAATGGTGACATGATCTCACCCCGGCGTCTCCATGACAACCGCGTGACCTGATTGTACATGATTGATCTGCAACCTGTGCACTCGCGCGTGCGCACTGCACCAGTTCGATTCATATCTTCCTGTGGGTTGAATGAAATTACCCTCCCCCGCTTTACGCTGCCTGCATCTCCCTCTAGCACGTCCACGCTACATTGCCTGCATCTCCCTCTAGCACGTCCACGCTACATTGCCTGCATCTCCCTCTAGCACGTCCACGCTACATTGCCTGCATCTCCCTCTAGCACGTCCACGCTACATTGCCTGCATCTCCCTCTAGCACGTCCACGCTACATTGCCTGCATCTCCCTCTAGCACGTCCACGCTACATTGCCTGCATCTCCCTCTAGCACGTCCACGCTACATTGCCTGCATCTCCCTCTAGCACGTCCACGCTACATTGCCTGCATCTCCCTCTAGCACGTCCACGCTACATTGCCTGCATCTCCCTCTAGCACGTCCACGCTACATTGCCTGCATCTCCCTCTAGCACGTCCACGCTACATTGCCTGCAACTCTCTTCCTCTTCCATCTCGTTGCATCATCTGCGTCCAGGCGCCGGGTTTTATGGCGGCGTCGTTGTGATTGCGCGGGCGTCGCGACGTCTGTTTGCGAGGTGTTTCCATTGACTACCAAAACACTGGCCGAACAAGCGGAAAGCGATTTCATTGCGTTTTCTCGTCACACAAATCATGAGGCCACACACAGCTGCGAAAGTTTCCGAAAGAACCTTTATGACGAAGAAATCGAGACTAAATAAATACTGTGACATTGTTCATTCAACATTTCTGAACAATGCTGGAAATTTCATTCTGATATCGATAGTAATTACATTTCAAAGCAATTCGATTTTATAACGAAATTTCTGGCATTTGAAGATGAGCTTTTACAAAGTTTATACGAGAGATAATTGCACAATGTTTAAGATTACATTGAGAGAATTTGTAGTATAAATCAGTTCGCAGAATTGATTTTCTGATTTGTTTCCGAGAATGTTGCCCCTCATGGATCTTGGAGGTTCTTCACTGTTGTAGGTATAGCAATGTGCTTGTATGATGCTCATGAGTGATAAAGCTATTACGACTTTAGTGCCGTCACTTGTCCCCCGACCCCCCCCCCCCCCCCCCCCCACCCCTTCTGATCAGCTCAATCCAGAACGTTTCAGCACCTCCAAATCGATTACAATGTTGGGGCAAGGTTAAGTTCGATTACACCAACAAGTTCAGTGGAACAAATCAATACAAGCATAGAGGTACTTACCTCTATGATACAAGTGCCTTTTTGTTAACAAACCTCCTATTGCAGTTAGGCCAGTGTTGGGGCCCAAAGAGCAGCCAGGGTCGACCTCCCCCCTCAAGACGGACTTTTCCCTGAATCAGGGTCCGTCCCCGTTCCGTAATGTCCTCCAAGAGTACCGGACTCCCCCGGACCTGTGCCCACTGCCATGACCTCCATATGATCAATAATATTAATGTTGTGTTGTGTGTGTGTTGCAGGTGCCCTTGGCCTTGGCCCCGCCGCGCCGATGATCTCCGCCAGCCTCGCTGTGGATCGTCACGCTCACGGCCTCGGCTTGCCCCCGCACCACCACCACCACCACCACCACCGCGACCACCACCATGCCATGACGTTCGGCGAGCCCTTCCCGCCCCCCCAGCAGCCGCCCGCATCCGCGGCGCCCAAGCCTCCGCCCCCCCCGGAGTTCCTTCGGCCGCTGCCCAAGCCCGGGCCGCGCTACAACGGCGTCGTCAACGGATGCCGCGTGGTGTCGCACTCGGTCGCGCCGCGCGTGTCAACGTCGGCGTCCAAGTACCACCACGAGCCGGTGCCGGGGGCGGTGAACCTGACCAAGTCCGACACCCCCGACGATTACGCGTACCGGTTCCCGATCTCGCAGCCGTATTACCCCGGGCCGTATCTCTATCCGACGCACTACACTCCGCTACCTCCGCGATGCAACTACGTCCCTCCGCCGCCTCCGCCTCCGCAGCAGCAACAACTCCCTCCAGAAGCCTTCCGTCGCAGTCCTCCCAACAGTCCCGGCCAGTTCAGCCCGCCCTCCAGTCCGTCGAAGTCGTCTAAACGGTTCAAAGTGCCGAGCGGGAAAGAAGGCTCGCTGAAACACCGCATCTTGACGAGGCCGACGGAGTCCCCGAACAAGCGGCGTGCGACGATTCATCCGCCCAACTTCACGCGCGGCTCGCTCATCCAGCTGGCCAACGGGGAGCTCAAGAGGGTGGAGGACATGAGGACGGAGGACTTTGTCAGCTCGGCGGAGAAGAGCGCGGCGCTGAGGCTCGATCCCAGCACAGTGGTGCGGATTGAAGAGGCCCGGGGGGCGGCGCTTCTCACACTCAGCTACGGCGAGCAGAGATCTCAGGTAAGAACAGACATTTATTTCGGGAAATATTCTTTTGCGGGAACTTTTAAAAATAACATAATTTATAATGACTTTGGATATTTTTGTGAATAAGATGAAGTCCCATGATATGTGGGCTCATTTTATGTGGATGAAACATCATTTGAGTTGAGACGGCTTGGTAGTGAGTTTGACCTTGAAGAGTTTTTTAATCGATTTTTATCAATATCTTTTTCCAGTGTAATTGTTAACAAAATAGGGCTATGGACGTGAATTCAGAACAGTTCAATGAAAATAATTCCATAGCTTGTAATGGTTTATTTGATTTACTTTGTCCTACAGGTGTTTAGAACCCGAAAATTTAGTAATTTTCGGGTTCTAAACACCTGTTGGACACAATAAAACTAATAGCTTATTCCAAACTATGAAATTATTTTCATTGAACTGTTCTGAATTCACGTCCATAGCCCTTTTTTGTTAACAATTACACTGGAAAAAGATATTGATAAAAATCGATTAAAAAACTCGTCAAGGCCACGCTCACTACCAAGCCCTCTTTAAAAGTATCTTCAGAATTAATACAAACGTTATACTCAAATATTTTGATGGGATTCCCGGGCCCCATCACTACTTGCATTGATAGGGAACGAGGAGGTATTACTTAGAGTCTTAGATCAATGGCGTCGATACATTCCAATTGATCCAATGCAGTTTATATCTGTGTCGTTGTGCGTGGAAGCAAAGTTATACTAACAGTCTGTAAGAACTATGAAAGTGGTGTGTGATGACATCGCATCTTATATTTTGTACAAATCTAGACAGAAGGTCAGGTAAAGGTTGAGTATGGGATGACGACGACGACGACATTACGTGGAGGCGGTACAGGAGGTAGAGGACCGCGTCGACGTGGAGGTAGAGGGTCACGTGGAGGTGTAGGTGTAGGTGCATGAGGACGACGTCGACGTGGAGGTGGTACAGGAGGTTGAGGACCACGTCGACGTGAAGGCGGTACAGGAGGTAGAGGATCACGTCGACGTGAAGGCGGTACAGGAGGTAGAGGATCACGTCGACGTGAAGGCGGTACAGGAGGTAGAGAACCACGTCGACGTGGAGGCGGTACAGGAGGTAGGGGAGGACCACGTCGTCGTGGAGGTACGGGGTCACGTGGAGGTGTAGGTGCAAGAGGAGGCGGTACAGGAGGTAGAGGACCACGTCGACTTGGAGGTAGAGGAAAGCGTCGACGTAGAGGTAGAGGGTCACGTGGAGGTGTAGGTGCGCGAGGACCACGTCGACGTGGATGCGGTACAGGAGGTAGAGGACCACGTCGACGTGGAGGTAGAGGGTCACGTGGAGGTGTAGGTGCGCGAGGACCACGTCGACGTGGATGCGGTACAGGAGGTAGAGGACCACGTCGACGTGGAGGTAGAGGGTCACTTGAAGGTGTAGGTGCGCGAGGACCACGTCGACGTGGAGGCGCTACAGGAGGTAGAGGACCACGTCGACGTGGAGGTAGAGGGTCACTTGGAGGTGTAGGTGCGCGAGGAGGCGCCTAGTTCCGGGACGATGCGCGTGACCTTGAGACTACAGTCGTGTCGGCGCATCATGGAGCCCGCATTCCATCTCTCTCCTGCCCGTGTACAACTTCATTCTTGCTTCAACCTCCCGAGGCGGCGACATCACGTGACCTGCCTACGTCACGATGACGCCATTCTCTCGGCTTGTTGCACTTCTCATCGGGAGCAAATGTGCCGAAAGAACAAAATCAACTCTGAACTTGAACCACTCACAGTTTAGCGCTTGAACTTGCTCAGATTTGCGTAAGTCCTGTTGCAACTTGCAAGAACATGTTCGAACTTGTCCGTCCAACCTGTTACCATGACAACCAGGGGGGAGGGGGCGTTTGCCTTCTCTCTAAAGACCTAAAAAAAGTCGTCTGTTTTGTTTGACCTTTTCAGAGGAAAGTGAATTGGTACTTTGCACATCTGATATTATTGGACATTTCTCACTTATCTTATGTTCATGATTTAAAATAACATTGACCAATATTTTCAGACACCATTTTCAAGCTATTGTTCAGTTCGATTCCATGCAATGTGAATCCTAATGGCCGTGACCGGTTTCCATCCATCCGAATGGAATTGGGAAAACGACGTAGAATTAAGTGTGACATGTATGAACACGTTTACTTGCGAGATCGGAATGTGAGTCTGCGCACGAGACTGTCTTGTCAAGGTAGAGTGCCAGAGGGTCGTTGCACTGCGCTGCAAGGTCGCTACGTGGCTCTAGCCGGCCGTGTGTAGCCTTCACATGCCGCGGGCCTCGGCTAGTGACAGCCACCCCCTTGCAGGTCGCTACGTGGCTCTAGCCGGCCGTGTGTAGCCTTCACACGCCGCGGGCCTCGGCTAGTGACAGCCACCCCCTTGCAGGTCGCTACGTGGCTCTAGCCGGCCGTGTGTAGCCTTCACATGCCGCGGGCCTCGGCTAGTGACAGCCACCCCCTTGCAGGTCGCTACGTGGCTCTAGCCGGCCGTGTGTAGCCTTCACATGCCGCGGGCCTCGGCTAGTGACAGCCACCCCCTTGCAGGTCGCTACGTGGCTCTAGCCGGCCGTGTGTAGCCTTCACATACCGCGGGCCTCGGCTAGTGACAGCCATCCCCTTGCAGGTCGCTACGTGGCTATAGCCGGCCGTGTGCAGCCTTCACATGCCGCGGGCCTCGGCTAGTGACAGCCACCCCCTTGCAGGTCGCTACGTGGCTCTAGCCGGCCGTGTGTAGCCTTCACATGCCGCGGGCTTCGACTAGTGACAGCCACCCCCTTGCAGGTCGCTACGTGGCTCTAGCCGGCCGTGTGTAGCCTTCACATACCGCGGGCCTCGGCTAGTGACAGCCATCCCCTTGCAGGTCGCTACGTGGCTCTAGCCGGCCGTGTGTAGCCTTCACATGCCGCGGGCCTCGGCTAGTGACAGCCACCCCCTTGCAGGTCGCTACGTGGCTCTAGCCGGCCGTGTGTAGCCTTCACATGCCGCGGGCCTCGGCTAGTGACAGCCACCCCCTTGCAGGTCGCTACGTGGCTCTAGCCGGCCGTGTGTAGCCTTCACATGCCGCGGGCCTCGGCTAGTGACAGCCATCCCCTTGCAGGTCGCTACGTGGCTCTAGCCGGCCGTGTGTAGCCTTCACATGCCGCGGGCCTCGGCTAGTGACAGCCACCCCCTTGCAGGTCGCTACGTGGCTCTAGCCGGCCGTGTGTAGCCTTCACATGCCGCGGGCCTCGGCTAGTGACAGCCACCCCCTTGCAGGTCGCTACGTGGCTCTAGCCGGCCGTGTGTAGCCTTCACATGCCGCGGGCCTCGGCTAGTGACAGCCACCCCCTTGCAGGTCGCTACGTGGCTCTAGCCGGCCGTGTGTAGCCATCACACGCCGCGGGCCTCGGCTAGTGACAGCCACCCCCTTGCAGGTCGCTACGTGGCTCTAGCCGGCCGTGTGTAGCCTTCACATGCCGCGGGCCTCGGCTAGTGACAGCCACCCCCTTGCAGGTCGCTACGTGGCTCTAGCCGGCCGTGTGTAGCCTTCACATGCCGCGGGCCTCGGCTAGTGACAGCCACCCCCTTGCAGGTCGCTACGTGGCTCTAGCCGGCCGTGTGTAGCCTTCACATGCCGCGGGCCTCGGCTAGTGACAGCCACCCCCTTGCAGGTCGCTACGTGGCTCTAGCCGGCCGTGTGTAGCCTTCACATGCCGCGGGCCTCGGCTAGTGACAGCCACCCCCTTGCAGGTCGCTAATTGGCTCTAGCCGGCCGTGTGTAGCCTTCACATGCCGCGGGCCTCGGCACTAGTGACAGCCACCCCCTTGCTACCCAGATGTGGCAGCAGACACTGAGAATACTATCAACAACTTGACATCCCTGTCAAAAAGATGGTGCCAGCGCGACCGAATTGGCTGCTTTTTGTAGGCACTATTTTTGGATACGTTTGGAGGCGAAATGGGTTGACGAAACGAAATGATTTGAAATTTTAATCATGATTAGATGAAAGACAAACACTAGGTATATTTTTAATTTTTAGCTTCGTTCCTAGGTAATAATAGTTGATTTTGGGTAAAAATGAGGTATTTTCTTGTCTCGCTGGTTGCTGTATAATTTATTTTAATGTGTCAAGTGAATGTGAAGAATACGTAAGGATGGACGGTGGGAAGGAGGCGGTCATGGCCTATTCGCCACTCGAGACCTAATTGATATGATTGGATGACGCCGATGACGCCCCACCAATGGACTGCCACCTTGACGCGGTGGTGGGGCTTAAGGGACCGGCTTGCATAGCGAGTTGGTCCCAACCAAGTGCAGTCCAGGGTCGGCCTAGTCCCATGCCCTCCCTTGAATTTGCGGTCCCCTCGGGCCGGCCTCCCCCCTCGAAATGGTTATCCCCCTGAAATCGAGTCCCACCGGCCAGAAGCCTCCCCCCCCCCCCCCCCCGGTCCGTCCCCATTCCGGCCTGGCCTTCCCACCAGTGCTGGACTCCCCCGGATCGGGCCAGTTAGGTCGACCCCTCCCCATGTCCTCCACTTATATCATTAAAGTTAAATGCAAAAATGCAATTATTAATGTGCGCAATATAACCTCGTCGTTGACGCGCCGTTAAACCACAATAATCTATCTATCTACGCCGATGACGTAATTTTAGAGATTCTAATAATTCGGTAGAATCATAGTTTTTGTCCGTTCACTTTCGGTCGCTAATAAGGTGAGGTTAGTATCAGTACGCCATTGACGTATGGTCAATGCACCCCCAGCATACGTCAATGAGTACACAGTAAAGAGACAAGGGAAGATGAACCTCAATATTATTTTATTGCGTTTTTGGACATTATGATTTAGTTTCTCTGCTATTATTATACGAAATAAAAATTCAATACCACGCCTTTTTTTAATTTAAAAAATAGTCACTATTTGACCGATGACGGAAAAAGTGTATGACTTCAAATTGCTATTTTGGTCAAATACTTGTGATGGTCGATGGTTTTTCAGTCTGGTTGTATCTGAGCTGTGTTGTTGGTGTGCAAGTTGATCTCGGGTCGTGTGCAGGTCCAGTAAGCCGAGTGTTGTTGACCTCGCAGTGGAATTAACCTAAAAGTATTGCAGTGTTCGGCGACACAGTGGGGTCGAACACGCGACCCGGGCTGATAACGCGCAGTCCGCCCTGGCAGTTACATTGCACTCGCAGATGGTACTTGTTGTATGCAGTGTGTCTTCAGCCGGTTTCGTGGACATGACATCTGGAGGGTGTTATTCTGCCTCTCTCTGACTCATAGCATAAACATGTTTTTATATGGAGCAGAGAGGAGACAACCAGCACAGCTACTTGTTTCCACGCTTGTTCACTAGCCTGAAAATCTTAGGAAATCCTTCGAAATCTTTGGAAAACTTTAGAATTCTTTGAAAATCACAGGAAATCTTGGAATCTTGTGAAATCTCGGAAATCTTGTAAAATCTGCGAAAATCATTGAAATCTTTAAAAATCTTTAGAAATCTTCGAAAATCATTAAAATCTTTGAAAATCTTTAGAAATCTTCAAAAATCATTGAATTCTTTGGAAATCTACGGAAATCTTGGAAATCCGAAATCAGCGGCTTTCACGTTTTCATTGTTTAAAACGTGAAAAAGTTGACAACTATACCTATACTTAGCCGTAAACTTTTGATGTTTTAGGCTGCAAACACACGGGGCGTTTTTTTCCACGCCAGACGCGGCGTTCGAACGCCGGCGAGACGCCGAGAAGATAGGTAGCATTGAGTCTTATGGGAGCGAACAGACGAGGCGGTTTTTACACGCGGCATTTTTTTCCACGCCGGCCAGACGCGACAAAGGAAAACCGTCGCGTGTTTTTTCATGCCCCGTGTGTTCGACCAAGAAAAACGTCGCGTTTTTTTCCACGCCGCGTCTGGCGTGGAAAAAAACGCCCCGTGTGTTTGCAGCCTTATAATGCAAACGTAAAACGGTTTTAAAACGCGAATCTCAAGAATTGGCCCCCAGTTTGATCTCATGTCGTGACAGCAATCCATCATAATGGAGTTTTGATCACATGAAATGAGAACTTCCTTGTCACGGTGACATGACCCTAGAAGGCCGTGATTAACATTGATAAGAGAAGCTTGTCACCGTGGCAAAGATAGTTCTCATTTTATGTGATCGCACCCATGAACTTTAAAATTCCCAATTCTACTGGAATTCGATTCACGGGCATAATTAACATTGCATGGAATTGAATTCCAGCAGAATCGGGAAATTCAAAGTTCTGAAATGGGGCGGGGGTACCGATAAAGAGAAGTATGGAGAATAGTGGAGGATAATCGACTGGGAGGAATTATAATTTTAAACAAAAAATTATTCTATTAAAAACATGGGAATTTGGTCAAAATATAGTTTTCATGGCACCTCAAAATATGTTGTACCCTCTCAAGCCTATGTGGAAGAGTATAACTATTGAAAGTGGAAAGGAGGCGGTCGTGGCCGATTAGTAGGGAACCTTCCCATCATTTGCCTTTTGAAGAAACTTTTACGTGACCCGCGGGAATGGAACCAAGTCCTCGTCCAGCTTGCTCCCTTCTGTCAGTGTATTGTTTACGTTCTGAACAATATCTTAGCCTGGCGATGGGTGTATTGTAACTATCCCCGCGTGATTGATTGCGCTGTGACGTCAGCTGATCGCATGCCGACGGCGGCTGAAACAATGTTCATTAGCTTGATATTATTCCCCGGCCTCCTGGACGCGCGTCTATGGGTGTATTGTAACTATCCCCGCGTGATTGATTGCGCTGTGACGTCACCATATCGCATGCCGACGGCGGCTGAAACAATGTTCATTAGCTTGATATTATTCCCCGGCCTGCTGGACGCGCGTCTATGGGTGTATTGTAACTATCCCCGCGTGATTGATTGCGCTGTGACGTCACCATATCGCATGCCGACGGCGGCTGAAACAATGTTCATTAGCTTGATATTATTCCCCGGCCTCCTGGACGCGCGTCTATGGGTGTATTGTAACTATCCCCGCGTGATTGATTGCGCTGTGACGTCACCATATCGCATGCCGACGGCGGCTGAAACAATGTTCATTAGCTTGATATTATTCCCCGGCCTCCTGGACGCGCGTCTATGGGTGTATTGTAACTATCCCCGCGTGATTGATTGCGCTGTGACGTCACCACATCGCATGCCGACGGCGGCTGAAACAATGTTCATTAGCTTGATATTATTCCCCGGCCTCCTGGACGCGCGTCTATGGGTGTATTGTAACTATCCCCGCGTGATTGATTGCGCTGTGACGTCACCACATCGCATGCCGACGGCGGCTGAAACAATGTTCATTAGCTGATATTATTCCCCGGCCTCCTGGACGCGCGTCTATGGGTGTATTGTAACTATCCCCGCGTGATTGATTGCGCTGTGACGTCACCATATCGCATGCCGACGGCGGCTGAAACAATGTTCATTAGCTTGATATTATTCCCCGGCCTGCTGGACGCGCGTCTATGGGTGTATTGTAACTATCCCCGCGTGATTGATTGCGCTGTGACGTCACCATATCGCATGCCGACGGCGGCTGAAACAATGTTCATTAGCTGATATTATTCCCCGGCCTCCTGGACGCGCGTCTATGGGTGTATTGTAACTATCCCCGCGTGATTGATTGCGCTGTGACGTCACCATATCGCATGCCGACGGCGGCTGAAACAATGTTCATTAGCTTGATATTATTCCCCGGCCTCCTGGACGCGCGTCTATGGGTGTATTGTAACTATCCCCGCGTGATTGATTGCGCTGTGACGTCACCACATCGCATGCCGACGGCGGCTGAAACAATGTTCATTAGCTTGATATTATTCCCCGGCCTCCTGGACGCGCGTCTATGGGTGTATTGTAACTATCCCCGCGTAATTGATTGCGCTGTGACGTCAGCTGATCGCATGCCGACGGCGGCTGAAACAATGTTCATTAGCTTGATATTATTCCCCGGCCTCCTGGACGCGCGTCTATGGGTGTATTGTAACTATCCCCGCGTGATTGATTGCGCTGTGACGTCAGCTGATCGCATGCCGACGGCGGCTGAAACAATGTTCATTAGCTTGATATTATTCCCCGGCCTCCTGGACGCGCGTCTATGGGTGTATTGTAACTATCCCCGCGTGATTGATTGCGCTGTGACGTCACCATATCGCATGCCGACGGCGGCTGAAACAATGTTCATTAGCTTGATATTATTCCCCGGCCTCCTGGACGCGCGTCTATGGGTGTATTGTAACTATCCCCGCGTGATTGATTGCGCTGTGACGTCACCATATCGCATGCCGACGGCGGCTGAAACAATGTTCATTAGCTTGATATTATTCCCCGGCCTCCTGGACGCGCGTCTATGGGTGTATTGTAACTATCCCCGCGTGATTGATTGCGCTGTGACGTCACCATATCGCATGCCGACGGCGGCTGAAACAATGTTCATTAGCTTGATATTATTCCCCGGCCTCCTGGACGCGCGTCTATGGGTGTATTGTAACTATCCCCGCGTGATTGATTGCGCTGTGACGTCACCATATCGCATGCCGACGGCGGCTGAAACAATGTTCATTAGCTTGATATTATTCCCCGGCCTCCTGGACGCGCGTCTATGGGTGTATTGTAACTATCCCCGCGTGATTGATTGCGCTGTGACGTCACCATATCGCATGCCGACGGCGGCTGAAACAATGTTCATTAGCTTGATATTATTCCCCGGCCTGCTGGACGCGCGTCTATGGGTGTATTGTAACTATCCCCGCGTGATTGATTGCGCTGTGACGTCACCATATCGCATGCCGACGGCGGCTGAAACAATGTTCATTAGCTTGATATTATTCCCCGGCCTCCTGGACGCGCGTCTATGGGTGTATTGTAACTATCCCCGCGTGATTGATTGCGCTGTGACGTCACCACATCGCATGCCGACGGCGGCTGAAACAATGTTCATTAGCTTGATATTATTCCCCGGCCTCCTGGACGCGCGTCTATGGGTGTATTGTAACTATCCCCGCGTGATTGATTGCGCTGTGACGTCACCATATCGCATGCCGACGGCGGCTGAAACAATGTTCATTAGCTTGATATTATTCCCCGGCCTCCTGGACGCGCGTCTGGTGAGAGATAAAAATACAACGGCACGGCACGTCGAGTGACCAAGGTCTCACGAGCACGGCATACTTGATGCACACGCAGCCCCCCCCCCCCCCCCCCCCCCCCTTCCCCCTTGTCCTAGTGTTAGCGACACAATGGCAGACGACTATTTATACGACACCTTTCTCACGTCTGGGAAATATTTATTGACGTTTCTGATATTCTATGAGGCAAAGTAATTGGACGATGCCATCCTCGTTTGTCAAGCTTTCGCGAGTTTCGGTAGGACATTTATAGCGAAGAAATAAGCGAAAAAGAATAAATAACAGTGGAGTAAATAATGAGCCTTGGATATATGTCCGCTTTTTGGGAAAATTTGTCACAGCCGTCAGTTTCTACACCAATGCTGTGTTCAATTAAAACAGTTGATTAAGGCAACAACCAATGAAATTCCTAGAATTACCACTCAGGGCCGGTCTTTCAATGCCTTGCTAACTTTTAAACAGTTGATTAGGACTGTATTGTCATGGCAACAACCAATGACATTCCTAGAATGACCACTAACTAACTGTTAAGAGCTAATTGAGACTTTAGCAGAGTCTTGAAAGACCGGGATTAAGTAACAGTTGTTAAACTTAACCACAGATTCAACAGGGCATTAAATACCGGCCCGTAAAGTGGAAACTAATGCAATAGGTCTTAATTAGGAATAATTTGGAATTATTCGAAAGGAATAATTGAAATAATCTTTAATATGAACCGTAATTTGGTCTGAATACATTTATTTGAGTGGTCCTAACAATCTGCTCGATCGAGTTATGAATGACTCCATGAAACATCTATTTACTTGGAAACTTCGCGTCTCCCACGTGGCTTGCTCAGTGACTTGTTCTGGGAAACAAGATAAGTCTCCTTGTGGTTATCAATCCTCCCACCAGCTGTCAGCACACACTCAACCGGATAGATCGCCATAATCTATCTCTCTTGCACTTATCACTCGGCCGGACAGATCGCCATCATCTGTCTCCCTTGCACTTATCAGACGCAGCTTTTTCCTCGAGCTTCAAGAGGAGAGAACTTTCTCTTCATCACACATCACCCATTTCTACACATTTCATGACTTCGTCTCTTACTCTTTTGCTAAAACTCCACCCGACAAGACCGAATGAATTCATCTCTGTGGAGAGAGCTCAGCATTGGCGTCTGCATTTATTTATATGATAACTTTATTTTTTAATTATATTTTTTAAGATATTTTTTTATCTTAAAACAGTTTGCAATCTGCGGAGACATATTCCTGAAAAAAGTGATAGTGAGAAATGGAGAAAAATACAGTGAGAAAATCGGTATCGACTAAAGGCTGATGCAGGCTTAGATTCTATTGATTCATACCGATTTTCTCACTTATTTTCTCATACTCACTCTCACTTTTTCAGGAATATGCCCCCTGAATTACCCATAGCTTCAGCTACTGAAAATAAAAATTGCATTCGGTGTTTCTTTTCATACAGTTATAAATTACTTCTTTAGCCGTACTTTAGAATCGACTATTGCAGATGTAATTACTAACTACAATGCTAACTCAAGTTTCACAAAATTAGAGTACGTGTCACTTTTTCAATCCTCTGCTAAAACAGTAGTTAAGTTTAAACGGTCATACAAGGAATGCCATTGGTTGTTGCCATGGCAATAATATAGTTCTAATCAACTGTTCAACATTTAGCGGAGAATAGTTTTGTACGAAACAACCCCGGCTATTTCCAGCTCATGCATGCTTATTGACACGTGGGTCATACATTCTAAAACATGATCGCAAAAGACAGTCTATCATTATTCATGACGGTGTATTGTTGTGACGGAAAAAAATGCAAACTCTAACCACACTTTTCAACTCGACTTGTAAATAGATAATCGCCAACTTTTTCACTTGCGATGGCGCCGCTTTTTTCCCCGAGAAAGTTTTTCTTGTGGAAGAACGACCCATGTGAAGGCATTTCATTATTCATTCGAACGGGAATAATACGGCTGTTAAGTTCCAAGGATATTCACAGCTATCACTTACATTATAATAGTTGCGATAGAATGAAAAATAGCTGCAAATTCCAGCCACGCCATGAATAATTTAAAATAACCGGCGTAGTTTGGTCAAATTTCAACTGTCGTGCAAAGTTATATTGGGAAAGTAATTACGATTTATCAGTAGGTATATTACTTAGATTCTGGAAAATGATACCTTGGTCATAATATTATATAGGAGTTTATGAGTGCAGTACATTTCGTCCAGTAATCGTCACTCACCGTCTAGACTCCAGACAAAAATGGACTCTATACAAACTTTAAAATTGCATCACTAAAAATTCCTGTGACAACTTGATTTTAAAAATGTCTTCAATAATCCTTATATTTCGGAATTAATATATTCAATGGTCAATAATGTCAATGACAAATTGTTCAATTATTGCACTAGACCATATTGCTTTGTTTGACTAAAACTCTACATTTTACTGAGGGGTTGGTAAAAATTGAGCCGATTACTCAGTCTTTTGTGTCTCAAATATTGTGTGTACAGTGATGGAAATATAATCGGTAAACCCCCATTAACCCCCAGTGATACCAGTCGAGGGGGAGGGGTCTTATCTAACGCCAACGCATGGGAAGGGGAAGGAGGGTGTACCTTATACATTTACAACACTGTACATCCACAAACCCCAAAATTGTCCCAAGATAGAATGATGAACGCGTAATTTTGGTCAACCTTGGCCAAAAGCGTATATAGTTCGATATTTTTAACGTCAAACTAGACTTGGTTTACGAAAAGTAGTAATGACGGAAATAGTGTTTAAAAATGCCAAAACACAATCGCCAATAAAACGCTGTATACACCTCAGATATGTGGATTTTCTTTGTTCTTCTATTCATATGGGGTGAAATGGAGGTAGTGCCAGAAAAATAGCCCATATTAAGACGGCTGGGTAGTGAGTTTGACCTTGAAGAGTTTTTTAATCGATTATTATCAATATCTTTTCCCAGTGTAATTGTTAACAAAATAGGGCTATGGACGTGAATTCAGAACAGTTCAATGAAAATAATTTCATAGTTTGGAATAAGTTATTAGTTTTATTTTGTCCAACAGGTGTGTTTGTTGGACACAATTAAACTACTAACTTATTCCAAACTATGAAATTATTTTCATTGAACTGTTCTGAATTCACGTCCATAGCCTTATTTTGTTAACAATTACACTGGAAAAAGATATTGATAAAAGGCGATTAAAAAACTCGTCAAGGCCACGCTCACTACCAAGCCCTCTTAACGTGGAAAATTGAAATTCCAAACCGAAAATAGACTTTTCGCTGTGCAAATTCCGTGTCAAACGTACTGCAGTTTCTAGATTCGCCATTGACAATGATCAATGATCGTGTCGTCGAATTTGTATCCTAGTTTCTCATGATTCGGAAACCTCATCGCATCTCACCGCCTTCTCGATGAACGCTGTGATGCCTGCGAGTGGAGACATGATATCGTGCGGCCAGTCAGTCAGCGATCGACCCGAGTTCGAGCCCACGCACGAGGAGTAGTGAGTTGTAAACGCCGGCGTCGGGGGGCGACGCCCGCTCTGACCCCCCGCCTCGAGGTCACCGGCGCCGCGTAACAACACAAACATTGAGTCGCGGCCATTACACTTGTAAACATAAGAAAGTGCTGCCATTATTCACTACTTTGTGTAGCAAAACTATTTACGTGGAAATTATTGATAAAACTTGGTGGCATCGGTAGGATTATTAAACATGGTATAAATTATAATGAAACAACTTGGTGGCATGGCAGGATAATTATTAAACTTGATATGATATTGATAAAACTAGGATAGGTAATTATATCACAGGTATATATGAAATAGTATTTATACGACTTGGTAGCATGTGTTATAATGATGAAACTTGTTGAATCTTTGGAATTACGGTACAAATATCTGAAATCATGTAAAATTTAACTTGGTGGCACGCTGGGATACGAGTTATTCTTGTTGAAATCGGTAGAATGAAACAAACTATAGCAAACATATTTAAAATTACCTCAAATTAAACTTGGTGGCATGGTGGGATAATTATTGAATCTGTTGAAATTGGTGAAAAAATGGTACAAACGAACAAACATTACTGAAATCATCTGACATCGTCCAAGTGTTAACTAGTGGCATGGTGGAATAGGACCGGAAATGTTTGATTGTGATTTGTATCGCCAGTCGCTTCACATATCAAGTTGAATGCGGCTTGCTGACATCAATCAATAATCAACAAGTGTCGTGTTCTCTGCTTCATGCTCAAGCAAGTTGATTGGAATATATTCAAGTACATTCGTTCTCATTGACAAGCGTCAGGAGTGAAGCTGCGAATATAACAACTCACTTTCAACCAAGATATTCTTTGATGAAAGTGAAAGCCAAAACACTTAAAAGCAGCTTTACGTAGAATCGTTAAAGAATTCTCGTCCGTAAACTGTCTCTATGTGGTGGTCGTATGTGCACTGATATATACTAACGAGTGTCACATTTTGTAAGTCACCGCCGCAAGAACTTCGCGGACTTCCAGCAAATAATAACTAATGTACACCCGACAATTCATAAAACGGTCTGTGAAAGAAATGGATTGTCTGCAAAAAAAATGTGATGGCATCATCCGATGAAGTCTATACTTACTCGTCATCTACCTCTAGTAGGTGAGCTCTGATTTCATTGATAATAACAAGGATTGATTGTCAAGGAACCTGACCAGCAGCCAATCCGTTTCGTTCAAATACCGTTTTATGATTTGTTGGGTGTACCTAACTAATATCTAGTTAACTAATGACTAATGTATTATCTCAGTTGACTCAAAGTGATTTTAGAAATGATTCAGATCGTGTAAAAGGCTGTTCAACTGATGAACTTGAATGGGTCCATTTTATCTCGTGTGTTTTCGTCTTCACATAGACTAACTATACTGCTGTAGGGGTTAAATGCGCAATCCACGCAATGCAGTAGCAGTTTATAGAGATCATGTCAGAGCCACTTTGACACATCTTAGAAAACATGCTTCCAGTGGTGCCAAACCTCAGGGGGCTATTTTTGAGATTCACGTTTTGAAACCATGTACACGTTACATTGTCAGAAACGTAAAAAAATTGAAGGCTAAGCAATAGTTGTCAACTTTTACAAGTTTTAAACAATGAAAACGTACCTAAATGGTTTCAAAACGTGAAAACTTGCACTGAGGTCCC
This sequence comes from Leuctra nigra, assembly GCA_934045905.1. Lineage (NCBI taxonomy): Eukaryota > Metazoa > Arthropoda > Insecta > Plecoptera > Leuctridae > Leuctra > Leuctra nigra. The sequence continues at coordinate 518,931 of OW203768.1, read as the reverse complement.
GGGTTCATTCCTGCTTCTATAGGCCACGACCGCCTCCTTCCCACCGCCCACCTATTGTTCATCATCATCATCACAATGATTCTTCCGTCTCTATAGGCTTCTTGCATAAGAAAATGTTGCCAGTAACCTATACAAATGTACAGAGAATTGACTAATCTGACGGCGGCAATCCATTTTTCATTCAATTTCATATTTACAGTGATGATTTACGAAAGAAAGATATTTAACAATATTTATCCATTCACATTTTTCAGTTAAATATTCATCTGCGAAATGTGATTTATCTATTGTTATAGCTTGGACACATTTCCCTTCCTCCATTTCCCTCCTGATGACGTAATCAGGACGAGAAGTGAATTGTCCTGGATGTGCTGACGCTTTGTGACGCAACTATCGAGCAGAGTGCTGGAGGTCAGTCAACAAAGGAACGCTACTCCAGGAGCCGGGCAGGGAGGGGGGATATCGACCCGGCCCCCACCCACCCCCGGGGGGCCGTGGGGGTTTCCATCAATGAAATCCCCAGAAGTTTCATTGACGTATATAGCTAACGCAGTCCCATTCATATTGCGTCGCATTGCACGGCGTTGCGTTGTTCAACTACTTCCCTATTGTGCGGGGAATTATTCGGTGGGAATCGGTTGCATAATGACATGATCTGCGCCTCTATTCTGTAACTTTATTTCTGATGGAAATGAAACGGAATCGTGACGTTTCTCTTTGTTCTAATGTTAGGAAAACGCTCGGTAAGCGAGCCTTCGTATTTAATATTCATTTGAAAGTTGCTGCTAGGTATTTAATAATAGACATTGAAATTAGAGGAAGATGTGATAACAAATTACAAAAATTCAAGGTTTCCTTTCCAGTGGAAATGGCGTCTAAAATAAAGGACTCAAGTTTCGATGGTTCTTCCAGCAGTGCTTAAAGTGCAAGATAGGTCGCCGTTGCTTCCTTCTACTTTCTTCTGGCTGACGACGTGATGGAAACAGTTGGTTCAATGGCTCATCTCATGCATCACTGTCTTCTGGATGACGACGTGATGGAAACAGTTGGTTCAATGGCTCATCTCATGCATCACTGTCTTCTGGCTGACGACGTGATGGAAACAGTTGGTTCAATGGCTCATCTCATGCATCACTGTCTTCTGGCTGACGACGTGATGGAAACAGTTGGTTCAATGGCTCATCTCATGCATCACTGTCTTCTGGCTGACTTTTGACAAGGTTGATAGAGTGCAGCGATGAGATTGCCAAATTGAAACCGTCCTCATTCCTCTGTTTCGCTTGTTTACTTACATCCTAGGGGAAAAGGCTCCAACAAATTGATGACAACTCTTCCTACAAACTGAACGTCCTTTGTTTGTTAGTTTAGTAGTGTTTAACGTCGCATTGTACTGCAACTGTACTAATGGCGCCTAATGAATGAAGATATGATGATGATGATGAATAGAAGGACGGACGATGGGATGGAGGTGGTTGTGGCCTTTCCCATCATTTACACTCGACTGAGGGAAACCGCGACAATACTTGATCGGGAAGGACGGTCCACAATGCTTACTGCCAAAATACTTAGTTTGTTAAAATTCCAGAGCTTTCATAAGAGTGGGCGAGCAACAATAACCAGAAAAAAAAAAAAAGATAAACAGAGTGTGATCAGAAAGCTATTTGTGAATATATGTAAATCTTAAATTAATAACAATTTAAAATTTGTATACCTATCTCATTGTATTACCTCCTACCTAAGTTTATTTACATATTCATTTAAATAAAACAACACAAAATGTTTGGGAATTTTCATGCATGTTATAAATTTAAAACCTAATATTATAAAATTACAGAGCTCTAAAAAACCTAGATACCTGTTATTTTTTTTAAATATGTTGAAATTCAAGACTGTATATAATTTCAGTGTGATTGTCATTTCTAAATCCTGTAAATTAGTAAATGCAATGGCAACTTGTTCTGTATATTTCAAATGCGTTTATCTCTTTTATATTATTTTTCAAGGTTATGTTCCTTTTTTTTGGAATCCATTAGAGATAATGAACTGAAATTTTTATTGTACCTTCAGCACATTAATTAGGACAAACAAGTCCATTTTGAATGCAATACCATTGATATTTATTGTTAAAAAAAATAAAATGCAAAGAAAAATGTTGTAATTTTGACAATGTAAAAATATTTGACCTTGAAAAATTATTAAAAGAGAATTACACCATCAAATTGAACAAAAATGGACTTAAATTGATCTCCATATGACCTCCATGCATGGTTAAAATTTCAAAGATGTAGGTCAAGTACTTCCTGAGAAAAAGGTACATAAACAAACTCAAAATTAACATTGTCAGTATAGGGCGTTCAGTCTTACCTTAAACTACACGTCCAGGCATGCTTCCTCCTGCAGATCAAATGGGGGAATGCCAGGGTTGCTCCACAGGAAGTCTTGGTATCTCCAATGGTACCAACTAAACTTACAGTGGTGCCAACACTAACACTAGAATGGAGGGAAAATTTAAATTGCTAATACTAATCTTGTGCTTTACTCTGTGCAGGTAGACTTTGAGACGACCGTGGAGAACCCGTTCTTCGTGTTCGGGCGCGGGTGGTCGTCGTGCTCGCCCGAACGCTCTCTGGCGCTTTACGGACTGAAGTGCCACGCGCTCCAGGTGGGCGACATCTGCATCTCGCTGACCCCGCGCCAGACGGCAGCGCCGCACGCCGAGGGACTGCCGCGCAAGAGGCGCTGGTCCGCGCCGGAACACTTCTCCGATGAGGAGGCGCCGGCGCAGCCGCAGAAGAAGTCGTAGACGCGCCGTCGTTAGCGCCGAGGCCTTGCGTAGCTTCTTCGTTACAAATGTCGGCATGATCGAATCGAGTCGGTGGCATATTCAGAAATGCATTCCTTGGGAATCAACATATTTACCTAGGATAAATAAAATGTATATTTTTTAAAAGTACCAGTAAAAATAATGGTTGAAAATTTCATGCAGTCACTGATTGCATTGCGTAATGGTTTTAAAATGTATAAATGTCTAATTCAAACTCTAACTTTTCGATGGAATGTTTTAAAATCTTGACAATGATGCACAAAGAGCATTTTTTCTAAAACAAAGTGGCTTCAACATATTGTGTGTCATCGACGAAACTGTACAATCCCAAAAGTAGAAGAGGTCTTCTTGAGTGATCATTTGTCTTTTAAATATTGTGTTTCTGATCAATTTACATGAGGTATTTTGTACTTGATCCTAAATATGCCACTGATCCAAATGAAGTCAACGTTCAGATCTCTTACATCAGCCAAATGATGTCATGAAGAAGCTACGTTCGGTCGTCGTGGCGTTTAAAGGATATGTTTTGTGTTGTGATTCTCTCAGACTTTTGATACTGTTAGTGAATTGTCGAGTCGTTTGATTCGCTTCCTGCGTTGAAGCGAAACCTGTTACTTGTGAAGTGAAGAATGAGATGCCAAGTGTCACGATGTTCTTAGCGTAACGGTAGATTGGAGGAGATTTACGTGTTGTGTCGGAATAAGCGGTAGGAGTTGAGATCGAAAGTGGCGTGTTCGTACGTTTCATTGAAATCGGCTCGTGTGTGCTGTGGAGACATTTTGCATTGATTTTTAATACTACTTTATTTTGCTGTTTTGAAAATAAAATATCGAAGGCAAATTTAAGTATTCTCCTCCAATACGAAATAGTTAAAAAGTTTTTTATCCTTTATTTAAATAATTACGTATCCAAAATTAATTGTAGCAGGTTTTGGATGTAAATATTTATGGCTCAAAAACGTTTGGCAAAAAAATAACGTTCAATACCATGCCGGCTTTTCACCCTCTTTTCCTTAATAGAAGGAACCTCCATAATCAAAAAATAAAAAATCACGATGTTGTGAACTGTTCTTACCTTCTCGGCGATATTTTATATCTAGAACAGCATAATAAATGAATGTGTTAAAACATGCAATAGGTCCCAAATCACCATCAAGCACTGAGGGTGATTTCAGCGATGCGTTTTGTCCGTCTCGTTACCTCTTATTCATGTCCTCGAGGTTCTTACATTGTTTTAATCTCGATAATGTATTTATTTGGACGGTGTTTGCATAATTTTGACTGAGGATCTAAAGGCTGACGATGTGTTGATCTCGAAGACTAGATCTGGACGCGGTTCGAACTCTTGCGTTGCGAGGATTTCAAGTAGATAATCAAAAACTGGCCGGAGGTTCTTTTGATTATGTTTGATTGAAACTGCTGTGGAGCTGAAAACATCTGATGCCAACTTGATGTAGTGCAGGAAACAGTAAAATATTACATTTTCATAAGTAATTGTTTTTCTGTAAGTCATGACAAATAAAATACTTCATTTTCGATTCTGGACTGCTTTCAAATCTTTCAAATGTGCATAAACTTTGTGTTTTTTGCATGTTTTTAATTATTTGATAAACTTCAGTGCTGATTCAGTCTTAGAGAATACCTATCTACTAGAAAGATGACACAGTTAAGTTGGCATTGATATACTGGTTTCGTTTGTAAATTTTTCTTAATTTTCAAAATTATTGAATCTGACAAAATGTGTTAGTTTACAAATCAGGATATCTATTGGAGGATAGGCCTGCTGGTATTGAATCGTCCATCTTTAAGTATGTTTACGTTTACTCTTGGTTACGTCTTTGTGGACTGTAAGCTTAGCTGTGATAGAGAGACGACTATGTGAGAGCGGTGCTAACATCTCTTTAAAATTGGTCATATTTTTACAAACGATGGGATCGTTTCGTACGAGATGTATTACTTTAGGTATCGTATTTGTCTGCATTTCATGAACGATGAATAACGGGTGTCCACTCTACTTACGCTAAAGTATCGTGTTTTAATGTTCGTCCAAGCGAATTGTCCCAAGCAAACTGTTTCCCAGGAAACTCTTATTCTTTAATTAATCTTTAATTGTTTTATGACAAAGAGGTAACGAATAATTCTGTGTGAATTTGTATCTCGTGTATCTCGGTTTAGTTCTCGTTCAGAATGGAAAATATTAGCGTAATAAAGACTGTGATTATCGAAAGCAGCTTCAGGAAAATATTGTGTACAATAGGAAATGTCATTCGCATTTCACTCTCGTTTAATTTCAGGTAATAATTTCTCGTGCACAAATGTTAATGATAATCCCAGACATGTTTATGTTCCTATAGGGAAATATCATACGCATAAAGTTGACACATTACAAACTTTTATTGCACTCATTGCTATTATATTAATCTAATAATTATTAACAATTAACCATTATTGGTATGTTCATATAGAGCGGGTTTGAGGTTCTTTCAACTTAAAGATCAACAGAACTGTTTGACATTGATATGACACATTTCTGTGTTTAGTTCATAGTTAATTACAAAAACCCTAACTACAAGATCAGTACTTTGTTAAATGTGTCTCATAATTGGGAATATTTTGATAAATTCTCAAAGAACTTTGGTGAAACTGTGGTGAAAATAAAATAGCCCGTGACCAACTTGCAACGGAACTGCAAATCCGCTTCTGTCCGAACCACCTTATCTCTATTACACAAAATGTGTTGTTGTGATATATGACATGATTATTTTGTGTGTAAATATGATACCTCATTGTCGATGAATGCATACAGTGTGTTCCTATTTCATGTGTACTGCGAATAACTGTTCAGTGAGTGAAACAAAAGTAATCGAGAGAAGCTTGGAAGTTATTATCAAATCAACTCAACTTACAATATTATTGGACCTCTGTTGGAAGCAAAATAACATAGACAATCTCGAGAAAATTGTACATAACTAAATATTTACATAAAATTACTATGCTACATCAGTTTATTTAATGTTACAAAAATTGCGAGTTTTTATATGATGAAGCGTGCAAGTGCCTTGAGTAAAGAAAGTACACTATTATAATACTATAATTAAAGTGTAGAAAATAGTTTCGTCCGATAATCGGAATGAATATTGCGATGTATAAGGAAAGACAGCATTCTTGAAAATAAATAGTATAACTTACCTACCTATATCAGATTTATGAAAATACATATTTTAGTGCCATTTGTTTGCTAGGAACAAAGTATACCCTAACTTTACCATGTACCTAACCTAACATATTGACATATGCACAGAAGTGAACATGGATGGATCATATTAATAAATGAAAACAAACTGCATCCGTGTTATTCTTTCATGACTTTCCTCCTATTACGTGATTTCATGACATTGTATGCCTAGAATTCATGCCGTTAAATATCTGCAGCTCTAGAGAAGAGTAACAGAATCCACACAAAATGGCTCCATTTCTGGGATATTTTGTCTCTTTACTTCCTTGAAAGAATGAAAGTGATTGATTTTTTTGATTATTAGAGTTTAACGGCACGTCAACGACGAGGTTATATTGCGCACATTAATTTTAACTTTTAACTTTGTTGAACTAAGTGGAGGACATCGGGAGGGTTCGACCTAACGGGCCCGATCTGGGGGAGTCTGAAACTGGTGGGAAAGCCAGGTCAGAATGGGGACAGACCGGGGGGTGGAGAGCTTCGGGCCGGTGGGACTCGATTTCAGGGGGATCACCATCCCGAGGGGGGAGGCCGGCCCGAGGGGCCCGCGAATTTGGGGAGGGCATGGGACTAGGTCGACCCTGGACTGCACTTGGTTGGGGACAACTCGTATGTGAGCCGGCCCCTTAAGCCCCACCACCACGTCAAGGTGGCAGTCCATTGGTGGGGGAATGAAAGTGGACCTGAAGAACTTGTGAAGTTTAAATTCAGTTGAATCACTTTGATTCAATGAACATTTTTTTTTGGAAAATTGTTATAAAATTTTCTTCAATAGGCACCGAGAGTTCGCCACGAGTGAGAGAAATTAGCAACTTTTGTGGGAAGATCGTCAACTGTTTTATTTCTCATTGGCCGTGACCTAGCAACCGATCAGATGTCAACAAATGTACTCAAAATATTTCGGAATCAAACTAAGTCGCGCAAATTAATATTGTGATCAGATTCAGTGAAATTGTGAACACTTTATTATTAATATTTTGTAGGCGAATAAACATTAGATAAACATGTGTAAATTTTAAGAATTGATAATGCGTAATATGTGCAGCAACATAACATATAACTGCAGCGACTTGGACGCCTTGCCAAAAGGTAAGCTTCCTTCCCACAGATTAGGTGGCTCTGTCTGTACTTTTTACAGTGCCATCTGTTGTCTAAACACGCTGCCTATATTCTTTAGACTCTATTTTTCACCAGTGGCTTAAAAGTTGCAAAAATGTATGCTTTTCCAAGAAATTGAGACTTTTTAAAAGGCTGATAGAGCTATAGGTGTTGGAAGTGAAAATACATTTCAAAACTATGTTCCATGAAGCTATGGGTTATTTGATTTGTTATTTGTTTTGGGTATGGAACCTGATTGCTGCTTGTCTTCACTGGAATGGCTATTCTATTTCTTTAATTGTGTAAAATATAAAACTATAATTGAGCGAGCGTAGCGAGCGTCACCACGGTACTCTTATGGCACTTTCTCTGTGTGTTTTTTTTTTTTTTTTTTTTTTGCCTGCACTGCCCAGGTCAAACCGCACAACCAATCGATCTGAAATTTTGTACACATACTAACGTAATCTATGCGATCCCTGGGATCTTTTCTGAACGGTATCCTGTGATTGGTTCAAATTTTATAAAAATTATCTTTCGATTGGTTGGTTTGATCAATTTGAAATTTAGCAAAGTCATTGCAACCAACATTGTACCCAATCAAAAAAAATTTCAGCCAAATCCTCCAATTGGTTCAAATTTAAAACCATTTTTCCTGTGATTTTTTGAAATTTAAACTGGAACCGATTGACCGACCAGCTAAAAACCTCGCATGGTCATTGGTACCAACATTTAAAGTATTTTTGCCAATTTTCACTCTAATCTGTCGTTATTTTCAAAAGTTTTTGTCATTTTAGGGACATTTTGCGTGTTGGCTGTCAAATTCACGGCGACTTCGAATCTACAGTTCAAGGCAAGGTAGTTAGAGCAGAAAGTTTTAAACGATATGAAACTTATAATGACCGTTCAACAGATTGATCTGATATTGTGTACACACACTACATATCATATCATATGGGTGGTCCCAGGTATATTTTTTGAACGAGATCCTGTGATTTTTGAAAATTAACAAGGAACCGTTCAATCATAAAGGTTTAATCGATCAACTTAAAACTTAGCAAGGATTGGCACCAATATTTTTGGAGATTTTGGAGATTTTTATACAAGTATGTGACGAAACTAAAGAATTAATGGCTTTTAATGACATTCGATAGACATAATTTCGGTTCGAGGTGTTGCGTGTATCCGAATATCTGTCAGTAATGAAGTATCGAAATGAATGTTTTCCAGTGCCAATTGAAAATTGATTCTGATTTGCTTTATGAACCAGGTGCTTGGATGCTATTTTAAAGTTTCGATGAAAAGCATACACTTTTAAGTTGATATCATAATCAATTCAATATGGATGTATATGTTTTCTGTGCGTTGTGTACGCATTTCCGGTTCGAGAATTTGCGCGTATCCGTGCTCGCTCATCAACGCGTTACACTGAGCGTTTTCCTAGTTAATATAAAACTTGAAAAACTACATTTTTTAAAGGTAAGCTTTTCGAATTTGCGCGCCTTTCATCTAGCACATCACAATGCTGAACATTGCGAACTTAAAGTTCGTTAAGTAATGCTAAAAAAATCGCAAATTTTTATTGTCACATCAGTTTTAAAAAATATTTTATTCCATTTGAAATTTTCCCGATTTACGGAAGTTCGAAAGAGAGCGCCACGTTGTTACCGTAATGTCGGTAAAGTAGTATACTGCCTTCTTTCAGCCAATGAGAGTGTGACGTGCCAATAGAAGGGTTTAGGGACACCGAAAGCGTGGCAATAGAGCTTTTAACTTAAAGGTCAGCTGGTTTTGAACCTACAAAATATCGACAGTAAATTTTGTATTTATAATAACTGCGTTAAAATGGTAGTTTTTGCATGTCAGTCCGATAGCTTCCTGAAGGAGGTATGTGACTGTCATTGTTGTAAGTTTATGTAGGTAAATTTTTAATTTTGAAGGATGTTATTACGTAATTACATTTAATTGCAGTACACGTCCAAAGTTCTGTCATGCTCAGAAGCTCAACTGAAGCGAGTAAACAATGGAAAGAAGGAAACAATCAGTGGTTTTGAAGTAATTCTCGATGACACTATTATTTTCCCTGAAGGCGGTGGACAGGTAATGCCATAAACTCTAAATGTAGGTATTTGAACTTCAATCTCGATAGACAGTTAACGTCTTGGTCTCGATTAGCCCTGCGACCACGGTTTCCTGGACGATGTCGAAGTATTGCAAGTCACCCGGAGAGGTCTTGAAGCCGTTCATTTTGTCCAGTCTCCGGTCGATGTTGGTAAAGTTGTGAAACAGAGGATCGACTGGGACCGACGACTGGACCACATGCAGCAACATTCCGGTGAGTTCTTCTACCAACAATAAGCCTCGTTCCGTTAGAAACTGACTAACATCATGTGTCTTCATCTTTCAGGACAGCATCTTATCACTGGCATCGCTGACGAGGTGTTCGGCTTCGTTACAACGTCTTGGTGGCTAGGAGAAGAAGATACTTACATCGAACTTGGTAAAATAATTTGTTATTTTTACTAATTCATTAGATAAGATAAGAACATTTTAAATCCTATTGTTGTGCTTCCAAGATAAGTGTGCAGGATTAGTGGCCTGCGTAACGGGCTTATTAAGATCTGATAATTCTCAGACACGGAAAGTAGATTATGACAATACAAAAGAAGCACGTTGCCTTGAGAACTATTTTGAATTTTCTATGCTTTATTTATACAAAGAATAATATACCATACCAACATTAATTTGAGTAAGATAAAAGAGAAAAACCACGGCCATAGTCCAACCCAACAATTTAGACAAAAAAGTAAAAAAATCATTTTGAGTTAAGACCATGCCGACTGGCCAAGCCTGTCACAAGCCCTTCTTTAAAATAAGCGACGATCATAATTTGTCATTCCTTTCAGGTAATGTTGAATTGTTGTTAGGATGGCCTGAGAGAGAGAGGAAAGAGTGAGAGAGAGAGAGTGGTCAGCATTGCCTGGAACGCAGCATTGAAATCTTTCTTCATTTTCATCTTCTCTCCTTGTCTCTCGCCTCACTCCCATCATCTTCTTCCTCTACTTAGTAACTAGTTATCTAGTAGGTAGTACTAACTAGGAAAACGCTCTGTGTAACGCGTTGATGAGCGAGCACGGATACACGCAACACCTCGAACCGAAATTATGTCTATCGAAAATGTCATTAAACGCCGTCAGAGACTTACATATAAAAATCTCCAAAACCTCCAAAAATATTGGTCCTAAAAATAAAATAAAAAAATAAAATATCCTTGCTACGTTTTAAGTTGATCGATTAAACCTTTATGATTGAACGGTTCCTTGTTAATTTTCAAAAATCACAGGATCACGTTCAAAAAATATACCTGGGACCACTCATGATATGATGTTAGTGTGTCTACACAATATCAGATCAATCTGTTGAACGGTCATTATTAGTTTCATTTCGTTTAAAACTTTCTGCTCTAACTACCTTGCCTTGAACTGAAGATTCGAAGTCGCCGTGAATTTAAAAGCCAACATGCAAAAGTCCCTAAAATGACAAAAACTTTTGAAAATAACGACAGATTAAATTGAATGGCAAAAATACCTTAAATGTTGGTACCAATGACCATGCAAAGTTTTTAGTTGGTCGGTCAATCGGTTCTAGTTTAAATTTTAAAAATTACAGGAAAAATGGTTTCAAATTTGAACCAATGGGAGGATTTGGCTGGAAATTTTTATGATTGGGTACAATGTTGGTTGCAATGACTTTGCTAAATTTCAAATTGATCGAACCAACCAATCGAAAAATAATTTTTATAAAATTTGAACCAATCACATGATCCCGTTCAGAAAAGATCCCAGGGACCGCATAGATTACGTTAGTATGTTTGCAAAATTTCAGATCGATTGGTTGTGTGGTTTGACCTGGGCAGTGCAGGCAAAAAACAAACAAACAAACAAAAAAACACACAGAGAAAGTGCCATAAGAGTACCGTGGTGACGCTCGCTCAATCAATTAGTTAATTATATTCCTAGCACATAACTCTTCAGTGCGTCCCCCCCTGATCAACGAATACCCACTTCCAACAGACACCACGGCAGTGACGACAGCGCAGATAGACGAACTGGAGAAACTTGTCAATGAAAAGATTCGCAACGGAAACGCAGTGACCGTGAAAGTGTATGATGAAGGGGATCCATGGCTGAATGAAGTGAGTCTACTCCCAAGGTCATTCAGTTGTCATCAGGGTTTTAGTTGATTTTCTGGGATTGTTTTCAATTTGAGATTCTAATCTCCTTCCTAGTTCTGGATATCCAAGAACATTCTGGGCCAACAATTATGTAGTTCCAAAGCAATAGTCACCAAAACAATAACAAATCAAATAAAAAAGGTACTAGAAATCACTTATTCAAGAATCAGTCCAAAATACCTAGTGAAATTGATATTTTTTTAAATCGTCTCTTAGCATGTAGACCCACATTTTAGCAAGAAAGGGCGTCTGTCTAGTACTCATGGCTTACATCCGCTCTTAATTTACGAAATTTTGCAGAAAAGGGCATCAGTCCTGGACAGTTTATCACTGATTTCTCTGAATCACTCTTCAATAAGTGATTCAATTTTACGATTTCATAAAACATGTTCGTTGTTTGTTGTTAATATAATAGTAATTTTCGACAATAAATATATCAACTCAAAAGTAATAGAAAGAGAACTTCAACAAAATATATTTTCAAATAACTCCCCGCATGGCAGAATCTACAAAGTATCCGCCGTGCCTTCACAGACACACGGGTTGTCAAGCTGGCAACCATGTTGTGATTCTCAGGGCAAAGAGTAACCGAGTGCTTGAATGTTAGGTGCGCACGCGCGGGCTGCCGGACGACCACAAGGGCTCGGTTCGGATCGTCACCATCGAGAACGTTGAGAGCAACATGTGCTGCGGCACGCACGTTACCAACCTCGGACAACTGCAGGTGCATACTTCACACATCTCAACATCTAACAGGAATTCATATTAAGAATTTTGATCAGTAATTTTAACTTAGTTATTAATTTTTAATAGCTCATTCACAATCACGTAGATGAGTTTTAAATAGCTTTCAGTATTTTTCTAGCAAAAATGGATTTTTGAAAAATGATAATGTTCTTTTGTTGATAAGAGAAAGAAAGTCATTCTATGATTGTTGCGGCTGTCACATTGAAAAAGGACAAATGTTGTAGCAACAAAGTTGGGGCAAATGAATTGATTTTTGAAAATTGTGGACTACTTTTTTAAAATTTTCAAAAAGTTATGAGTTTTTTTTTTTATATATATATGAATTTGCTGAATTTCTGCAACTTTTAAACAAAATAAAAAATGTTGGGAGGTCTTTATTAGTTGTCCTTCAAATTAATAACTCAGAGTAAGAAGGCCCAATGTCTTTCTTCTCGATGATGCTTGGCACACTTTTGGAGTCACGTATGTATCAAGCTCTGTCAATGGGGTTGTTTACGCAAAACTATTGTAGATGGCGTTGCTGTCCTAACTGTAATAATGAACCAATCAAAATGCAGAGAGAGAGCCAATCAAAATGCAGAGCGGAATGGAAGATTTTTAAACCTTAGCGGGAGTTTGATTCAGAGATCTTGGATTCAGAGACCATTTCCATTGCCGCTAGCGCTGCGAGTGAGAGCAAATGGCAGTGAACAACCCCATTGCCATTGGATTGAAGTCAACAATTACAGATATTATGAAGTATACTTACACAATGAGTGACTCATGTCACCATTACAATACGATTGGATAAAGGTAGGGTTGGGCGCGCACCGGATCGAAACTAGAACCAAACCTACTTTAGATGTTCGAGAACCGAACCCTAAAATAACATATCCTAACCGAACCTCCCATCGCTGCGCCAATAAATAAATAAATAAATAAATAAAATAATAAATAAATAATAATAATAAATATCGCGACCCTGCTTCCAACTACTGTCGGGTTAGGGGGTGGGATGATCCCACCAATGTTCTAGGGCACTTGTGTTCTCAGAGCCGACTTGACTTGCCGAGTCTTGCCAAAATGCAAAATACCATTTTGTTAACTTTGACAAACAATGTATGATGTTATTTTATTTGTTGTGTGTGTAATTACTCTAATATATTGTGATAAAACCACTGTCTAGGTAAAAAAGGCAAGGGGTTTGGTTTGGAGGTTCGCTTCGGTCAAATATTTAAAGTTCGGTTCGGTTGAAAACTATGAGGTTCGCCCAACCTAGCTAAAGGCAGAATAACCTGGTGTTTGAGCTCACCTCAAGAATCATTGAAATGGACTTAGGGCCTTCTTCCTCTAAGGTACTGAATCATGTAGTTCCTAATCTTCGTGATGAATCATGCCGACTGCTTGTGTTGATCCTGACAGATGATCAAGCTGCTGTACGCCGAAAAGGGAAAGAAAAACAAGACGAACCTGCACTTCCTGGCCGGCCAGCGAGTGTTGAAACACATGGCGCAATCTCTGGAGCGCGATCGTCAACTCACTGCGCTGTTGAAGTAACTATCAACTTAGTCATGATTTGCTCGATGTTTCAGTAACAAAATAACTGAATCAATGTTTCTTGCAGAAATGGACCGCCTTGCCACGTGGATTTGGTGGATAAACTGCAAAAGTCGGTCAAAATAGCCAATAAGGTACCAATTGTTACAAGACCAGTTCATATTACTTAGCATTGTTGAAGCTTGGTTCTCTCTTTGATAACAGTTAGTGTATCTTAACTCTTAAATATTTTCTTCATTTATGTTGTTTATAATCAGGACCCTTATTTAATATCACAAACCACTAGTACGGTCATTTGAAGTCCAGGTCATAGCTATATCAATAACATTGCGGGACTAGCCTTGTACTACGTATACCAGGCAAGTTCAAACCGCTTTAGTCAATTCGGTTTGAGTTGAAATCGGTTTGGGGCGTGACCGTATACCAAGCTGCATCACATGCGTATTGAAGCAAACCGATTTGAAATTAAATTTCCCTCCTGTAGCTTACCGGAAATAGAAATAGGTACCTAAACGTCAAACCTGTATTGAAGGCCACTCATTTGAGGAATTAGGCTTTGACGTTAGAAAATTAGAATCTACTTTCTGTAAATCATCCATAATAACTCTATTCTGTACTTTACAAAATAGAATCAACTCGTCAAGCAAACACGTTACAAATTCACAAACACACGTCTCAAATCGCAACTACTTTTACCGGAAAAAGTATTATGATGAGATGCGCGCGCACCGTCAATGCGCATTGAACAGTATATCAGGTTATTTCAAATCGGTTTGCAACCTCCAGTTCACTTTGAGAAGCGACTTGAACGAAACCGAATTAAGTTCAATCCGATGTGTATATCACAGGTTTCAAACCGATTTCAACTCAAACCAAATTGACTAAAGCGGTTTGAACTGCCCTGGTATACGTAGTATTGGACTAGGAGAACAATGTTATTGAAGTCTACTGAAGTCAAAGCCTAAATAGATATTAAATAAGGGTCCAAGGGTGTCATTCCTGTACGTTTTTAGTCTCTTAAGTTAGCTATCTTATCGTAAATTTTGTTTACTCCAATTTTAACGTCCATAACAACGGTTGCTACTGTCTTAAATTTTAAGATAAGAGAGTGAAAATGCGTACAGGAATCCCCCCCAGCACATTAGTTGAGGTTTCTACATATGAAATTATTGAAGCTCCAAGCAAAAATCCAATTGTACTAAACTCAATATAAAAATACTCCATGAATAAAAAATATACATCAGCTCCAATTTTGCCCCGATTATTTTTTATATTTGATTTTCAGAATCTGCAGACTGTTTTGAAGGACATTGCAGTGAATGAAGCTAGGAAGCTGCAGGCAAGTGGGGAGAGATTCCTGCAGCTGCATAGGTGAGTATTCGACACTTAAAGTTACAAAACGCCACCTAGCGACAATATTAACAAATCTGCACCGAGTAAGCCTTCAGTACGCACAGTACGTGTGTTTCATGTCAATCGTAACGAGTTCAGAAAAAGTTATAACTACATCGCGAAATAACAGAAATTGATGAATACCTTAGTGTCAATGATCAAATGCAATCGGCATATTTCATTACAGAACACATTCATTCAAATTCTTGCGAGAACTAGAATGTCTATTCACCAAAAGCACTATTTGACAGATTGAAATTGTTTTTATCCCGGCCTACTGAACGAGTTGTCTGACAAATTTTTCTTGACGCCTCGTTCAAAACAATTGCCATCTGTCAAATGCTGCTTTTGGTGAATAGACATCTCGTTTTAACAAGAATTTGATTGAATGTGTGCTGCTGTAATGAAATATGCCGATTTTATTTGATTGTTGACACTGAGGTAAGCATCAATTTCTATTATTTCGCGATGTAAGTAAGTATAACTTTTACTGAACTCGTTACGATTGACATGTAAGTGACTTGCTCGCACGCGCACTGGGTGCATACTCGCGTGAGTGGCCATCTTACTGATAATAGCGCATTCTCTAGGTACTTTTAGTGTGGAATAGAGTGTGGGACCGAGCGCGCTTGTTGCCGTGGCAACTAATGTCCCGGTGTTTCAGGAAAGAGGCCGACGTGGACTTCATCAACGTGCTGATCAGCGAGGTCAACGACCCCGGCATCTTCCTGCTGCTGACGGTGGGCGAAGAGAAGTCGGCAATGAATCAGCTGGCACTCTGCGGACCGTCGGAGCACGTCGCTCTCTTGGGACCTCAGTGAGTCCAGAACATTGGCATCTCAACGGCATCCCTCTCTCATACTTTTCAAAGATATTATCTAAAACTTGTTTAATTATTCTAATTAATTTCGCCATCCTTTCAGAGTTTGGTGCCAAACTGTGTTTTATTATTTGATGCTAAATCTTTTGAATTTAGTTTCCAAATGTTCGATTTTCAACACTAAAGCTAAGTTCCTCTCTGCTTTACATGACAGGGTGTCCCGTATTTTAGATCATTTCTCTTCATTTTCTACTTACACTGAACTGTTCTAATAAGCGTGAATCCTTTGGCAAGGACATTTAACCCTGTGACAACTATTTTCATGTTCATTCGAGTTAGTCAGAAAATTTATTCAGTTTGAAAGAAACTTTGTCAATGAAAACGGCTGCAATACCAGAATGTAGCTGAATAGACTTTGTGCTTCCAGGGTTTGCGAGATCTTGAACGGAAAGGGCGCTGCGAAAGGAACTCGCTTCTCAGCCAAGGTCAACGATGTCAGGCCAAAGAGTCTACTCAAAGCCAAAACACTAATCGAGGAACACATGAAAACCATTACTTAGAAACCCAAAGCAATCGACAAACAGTGTGATTTTATTTTACTCAGCAGAAAAGGTGCACTAGGTTTTTACCTCTTTCCTGAATTGTACTGTTCTACGTACCTCGATGTGAACAAAATATCAAAAAAGAACTGTAAACTTAGATGATTTCTTCGAAGCAGAGATAATTTTGTGTGCACGGTCTTGGAATTTAGATACTAATTAAAACAATGTACAGAATGAATGATCAATGAAAAATATTGTTATCAATCAAAACAGACCAATTCTCTTGATGCCCACAAATATTTCATAACCTTGTTTGCCATTTTCCTTACTGAGAGCAACATGCGAGTAAAAGAAACTGAATAGGAAGTTATAACGACAGTGCAAATGACTGCCAAGTGCCAAGAGATGTGGAACTAAGATTTCATTCAGTAATGCTCCATTTATGGGGTCATTTGTTTATTCAAGATCTACATAGTATAGTTGATAATTGGAATTTTCATCAATATAAATGTGTACTTTGGTTCAAAACAATTCGGTCCAGACCAGGAATCTTCCAGCAGGTCGAAGACAGTCGGCCATGAAGATCGAGAGAACATCGGACCCCACAGAATAACGATGGATGTCTGGAACGAGGAGAAGCGGTGTTATATTGCACCTACATGATAGAGAGGTTCTTTACAATAGCCAATGTGTTGTGAACTCACCAGTGAAGTTGATTATCGTAGTCTCCTTGCCTCGCGCTCGGACTCCAATAAGGTTAGGATGTCGCCTTCCCTGACGGGTCCCTTCACGTTGCGGATGATTTGTCGGTTCTGCTCCCCGATGAACTCAACTTTCACCTGTGTACATTGTCCCTGGGATCCTGTACGTCCCAAAACTTTCATAACGCGTGCCAGAACCACTGGTTTATCCATGTTTTATTCAATTTAATCAGCGTAATTACACGTGAGAGGTAAATCTTCGATTACCGGAAGTGAAAGAGTTTGTCGAGTAGTTCTGTTGACGTCTACGGGCGCGCTAGTGGTTCCTAGTTCCGGTAATGCAAGGCGCGAACCTAGACGCGGCAAATATTTGAACAGGATAATTTGTAATTTGAAGGTTGCTATGATTTTACAACAATTAATTTTGAAACAATAAACATTGAAATTTAACGATGGGAAATATCATAATTTCAACAATCTACTTAAATACTATTGGATCATAATTTGTACAAATATTTATCTCATTTATTTTACTGTTATAAAACGGAAACAGTAAAAATGAAACTTCGAAATCATTTATTGTCTTTTTGAGAGCCAAATCCCTTCCCGTCGCTGTAGTAACGTAACATTCTAATCCTAACGTCCTAGATTGTCAATTGTTTATTACTCTCTATGTACTTTCCAGATCATGCGATCACCTACAAATGTCAAGAGACAATTCCAACCTCACAATATTTAACATTCATTATACACTATTTAGTAAGAAAGCTTAATATTGTGCAAAGACGCCATTGTATTTTACGAGACCTAGATTAAAGCAATTACACTCATATCTAATACGTCATAGGCCTTCCTTGATTAATTTATTTTATCAGTGTTTCGAAGGACGTCGGTGCTTTTACATACTTGGGTGAACGTACGCTCAAAACTGTTTCAACTTTATGGCTATTCAATTGATGTGGCCAGCAATATAAAACACGATATTGGCTAAACTACTGCACCCAAAGGGCTGAGAGAATTCTTGCTTTCTTGTTTTTTTTTGTTCTTTCTTATTTCTTGCTCTAGAAGTGTTTCTAGCTCACGTTTCCATTTTTACAACATGATTTCTTTCATAGAATATTTCGGCGTTTCTTTAACTAGACGCTACAATTTAAAGTTCTCACACAATATTTTTAATGAAAGCAAAATTAGGAATTAGGATTCAATAAAAATGTAGAATAGCACGCAGTCATGTTATAAGTACACATTATCTGTACCTCAGAGGTAGGATGGCGAAAGTCCATTTCATACATTATTTAGTAAGAAAGCGTAATGTTTTGAAAGAACTCAATGCCCAGTTAGTAATTCTGTCTCCATCCAATCATATTGTATTGGTGACATGAGTAATTGATTTTGTAAGAGAATACTTCAATATAACAGTATTTGTTTACATCAGTCAAATGGCAATTGATAGAGCTTCATTACATCATTACAAAGTGTGAAACGCAAAATCGAGACAATGGACTTCCGCCCTTCTACCTATGACTTTGAGGAAGATACGAATATTCTCTTTCTCTAAAACTCGGTTTTAAACTCGGTCCCTTCTACATTTTAAAAATGGCCGGTAAAGCAGTATACCTACCTTTGCGGCTTCCAAAAATTTACTTAGTTGTCGTGACATTAAATTTTTCAAACTCATAAAAATAGGTTAACACTTACTTTATTGATGTGAATAATTCAAATTTGTGTAATTATTTATTAATTGTACTTAAATTAATTAATGTTGGGTGTTTCCTCGCTTGTGTTTTCGGAGTGGGTCAAATGCAATGAATATTCCTCAACTAGGCTACACTTAGTATTATCTGTCGAACTTTGTGATGGACGAAGAAGAATGACGCATCTCTGACGTCAGTTGGTGTGGAAATGCGTTTTGACGAGTGTGAAGCAAATGCGGTGCGTTTGTGTGTGATCAATATTATCAGCTGTGTTTCAACCGACTTGTTATAATCGTTGAGCTGATAAAACAATGAAGCGTGTTTCTGTCCTCTCTTTGCTGGGATCTACGTTCATTTACAGTTGCTGGTGCGATTCAGATCACACAGTTCCCCTGATCGAGATGAAAGTCTGCACCAGAGCTGGGTATAGTTACATAACCAAAAGCAAAGTATAGTTACTTTCTGGGTAACTTTTGGGGTAACTAGTTACTTTTCATCCACAGTAACTTTGTGAGCAACTAAGTTACAATCTTAGAATAACTTGTAACTTAATTTTCGTTACTTTTAAAATTACTGTTAGGTGAAATATTAATTTGACTAACAGGTAATATTTTTGGGGAATTTCAGTCTTCAAACTCCCAATCCATCACTTGAGAGAAAATCCAAACCCAAGTTTTATTTTATTTTACATATTTTCTATCAGGCGCATAATATTGAAAAGTTGAAAAGTAACTTTAAAAAGTAACTTAAAAGTAATTTTCATTTTTCGGTAACACTCAGTTACTTTTCAAATCAAGTAACTTCGTTCCTCTTGAGATGATGTAACTTACAGAGTAACTGTTCCTTGTTACTTAAGTAACCTAGCCAACTCTGGTCTGCACACGTGGAAATACCTGGTTTTAATCGACAGTGAACATATCATCTGATTGGCGTAAATCAAAGGTTCCGATCAAGTTGAAATACGATGACCAACATTGGGACATCAAGGAATGGGGATCAAATTATATTCGGAAATGTAAATTACTGGATTTATCTTTAGTCATTTGTTTTTTGTTGTCTCATTGTTGTAAATGTGAAGAATGAATTCAAGAATGTACTATCAATATATTTTAACCCTCTTTATTTATTATGCTTGGTACTTCTGGAATTACGTCACCTTTTTGAGACACTTAAAAGAAACAACACGTTTGGAGTATCCGTATATTGTACTATATATTATTGCTATTATTGTGCTATTATTATTATTGTACTATTATTGTATATTGTATATTGTAATGTCTCTGGTATATTATAGAAATCTAGTATATGATTATGATTAGTAACATGGTTATTATAAAGTGCTTATATCCATGTAAAATATGCCCCGACACAAGTCTTCGTGACTTATTGGGGTACCTATATCAAACAAATATGTGAACACTGTGTGAACACACTCTTCACACTCTCTACCATTTTGAAAAATAAAAATAAATCAAAATCAATCAAGTTTACGTAAACCTTAATATTAAGGTTTTAACATAGTATTTAATAAAAAAAAAGCACAACAATATTTCGTCTATATTTCAATAAACGTCATCAGGCTATCAAATGATATTTCTAAGAAAAAACAAATTGAAACACACAAAAATCACATTACCAAAATACATCGATTTACCTCAATAGTACGTATAGTTATAAATCTGACCCGTCAACGTGCCAACAAAATGTCCGTCCTCAGGTGGAAAATTTAACTATTTGAACTAAAGGAAAGGAAACAGGCAGGCTCACAGGAGCCTACGGAAGCCATGTTGATTATCGTACAGTTAATCCTTATTTTTCCACTTATAATGGATGTAGTTATAACTATCAGCCGCTCAATGATCTACAGTCAATTGAGGTCTTGTTAATAACACTAAAGCTGGCAATCTTGAAGATACAGATGTTGATTCTAATCGTATAGTATTCGGTGCTTACCAATAAATATTTATTGCTTTATTAGCTACTTGTATTTATTAGTCCGATGGCTTTACAAAGTAGCAATTAAAAAAGCAAAAATTCAGTGGTAGTTATTTTATATTGATTTATTGTTTTATGCTTAAGATATAGGTAGTTAAGTGCTATTACAGTAATACAGCTATTTATTGTACATTTTATACTCCATGGCTTTACTAAGTTGCAAGAAGTAATATAATGTTTCTATTAATTGCGTTTATATTAATTGATTGATGATTGATTGATTATTGATTGAGTTGGATCGCGTGGCTTATGCAGAAGAATGGGAGGGTCACGTGTTTGGATCAGACGCCCCGATTTCACCCTTTGACACAATGTATAATGTCTCATGAATCAAATTTGTCGCTAATAACTTCGGATCTCATCTCAGCGCCTCTGGAATATAACTAAGGCTGGTGGAACTTGAACATAATCAGTGGATCAGACCCACGAACTTAACATGCATTTGCATCTCTGTGTTACGGAACTTCGATTCGAGGTGTTGCACATACCGGTGCTCGCTCATCAACGCGTTACACCGAGCGATGATCTGACTTATTCATATAGTTGGCACGTGATGTCATCTCATTGTTGCCTGCCACCATCTTGATGGCAAGCAGAATAGCTGTGATTCTCTGCTTTTTTGACGATATTTTATAGTTATTGGGTACCTGATATGGGAAATTGTACCTATAATAGGGTCTGGAGAAATATTTAGTATACGAAGAGGAATCACTCACATTACAAAAATACATCGATTTACTTCAATAAAGCTGTAATCTGACCCGTCAAGGTGCCAACAAAATGTCCGTTCTCAGGTGGAAAAATCAATAAATTTGCTTTGCTGATATAAAACAAAAGAAGATCGTGCAAGTGAAGTATTTCAAGACATTCTTCTCGATGTTGTTTTCCTTTGTTCCGAGTGTTTGGTACATCTGAGAGGTTGTTCTGTTCCTCGGGTTTCTAATGATCTCGTTAGGACTAATGACCGCCATGTTGTCATCGCGATGGTGTCACGTGACACAGGGTTGTGTTCCCCGAGTTATCTGACACTCGCGCTGTTATTCTGTTGTTATATTCATTAACAGTAACGAAGCGAAGACGCCATTCGATATTTCAATCCAAGAGGCCGGGGCGAAATCAAGTCGAATCATTTGTTTTGCGAGGTGAATATTTTTAACAGACTCGAGAATTCATAGTTTGCACGTGATGTCATCTCATTGTTGTCTGCCGCCATCTTGATGGCACGCAGAATAGCTGTGATTCTCTGCTTTTTTCACGATATTTTATAGTTTAATTGGAACCTGGGAAATTGTACAGGCTCCGGAGATATCTTTAGTAGGAAGAGGAATCACTCACATTACAGAAATACATCGATATACCTCAAGAAAGTTATAAATCTGACCCGTCAACGTGCCAACAAAATGTCCGTCCTCAGATGAAAAATTCAATAATTTTGCATTGCCGACATAAAACAAAAGAAGTTTGTGAAGCTACGAATAGACACTCAGCAGTCTTGACGTAATTAGAAGATGTAAAATACTAAGCGATCTTAGGAAGACCATGACCACAGCTTCTGGCTCAGATCATCCATCAGTAAAGCGGTGTAAAAACAACATACCGATCTTGCTAGGAATCTATAGATAAACGAGCATGATAGTGAAGATTCTTTTGTGAAACAATTTTCCGTCACTTCGTTGGACTTGTAATAAGAGAAGACACAAATTATTCGAGACAAAGTTTTAAATAATTACAAACTATTGTTCGCACGAACTATTGGACAAAGCGCAACTGCGGGTGAACCAAGTTTTCGTTCCAGCAATCACTGTCAAGTCCGGTAAGCTTGTAATAATGAGAATGAGATCCAAGACATGGATAATGGAGCCTTTTTTATGTAGACAATATTCCCCTTCCTCTATAGGTCCAAAGTAAAAGTACCTACTAACCTACCCTTAGTTTGAAATTGAAATGTGTACAATGTCAGCGCTTTTGGCGGGAGCCATACTGGCTTTTTCATTGAACAGCCCAATAATGAAACATGTCTATGATTACCTAACTACATGGGATGTTTTTTTATTCATTACTCCTTTCAAAGTGTTTTTTTAAAGGCCTGGTAAGCAATTATGCACAATAATATAACTATTTGAAATATGATAGAAACATTATCATAAACTAACTAATAACTGTTAATTCAAAGATAATGCAAACACATGCGACAAAAGATACATCTGTAGTATAGGTAATGTACAGTATGGCTATTGGCTTGGCTGGGTGGAGCGACCGCTCCACTAGATCATTGACGCAACCCTTCTTGCACTTTCTCATGCTTCTCTACCTCCTCTCTGTATCCAATCCATTCGTTATCTTCAGTTATCATATCTTCCGTCAAATCCAGTTCATTTATCAGCTCCAGTCTCGGATGGTTTCTCATTATTTAAAAATATTTTTCACAATCAGTTTCAGCAAACATTTCCTCCAACATTTGCTGTGATGCCAATGTCAGAGCTTTCTATAGACATTTTAGAAACTATTCCCACAAATAAGTGATACGTGATGAAGCCACTTACTTCTGGCAAGATGGCTACTTTCAGGTCCACATATTAATTTGTTTGTTTTTACATTTCGTGTTTCCATAAAGCAGTGAAAAAACAAAAAACAAATTAAATTGATATTTAGCTATAAATTTACTTTCTTGGCCATAACAAACAACTATATCAAATATTTGTATTTATATTTATACAAATGCGCCCTTGATAGCCGCCATTTACCTAGTACCACAAAATCCACCAGAGGTCAGTTGTGTTCCTTATTTTCTCGAATAGAGAAAATCCGTACGGGAGTTGCGAAATACATCAACAATGACAAATTGACAATATAAATAAAGAAATACCGAATGCGCTCCAGACAAATAAATTCGTCTATTACGGCCAGACGATAGTTCTGGAATCTCCAGAGGGTTCGAGATTCCCTCGGCTGGAAACTTATGCTCTCTCATTTGACTTTTTGAGTGACATTTTGATCGTAAAACTTTGCTCTGTTGTTCTGGAACGGTTTAAAGTTGGCAACACAGCCTACTGGATTCGATCTTCTTCGAGAAATGAAGTTTCCCCCAACTTCTGTAAATAATAGATGGCTGTGGACTCCCTGCGAGAGCACGTCATTGGCTGGGATTACGCAGTTAATTGTGACAAATCACCGGGTCTGTTGGCGGCGAAGATACTTCGACCAGAGAGAATAATGCGAAGATATTCCAACAACAATGTTTATTTCTCATCGGGATTCAAACTCTTCAACTCGAGGTCCTCTAATTATAGGTCTTAAATAACGTAATTAACTTTCAAATGTGACACATTTGGATAGCTTGAGTCAACCTAAATAAGCCCACGAACGAACTTATAAATACAATATTTTTTACAAACTCGACTCAAATGTGAAAAATCGAGATTTTACCGTGACGATAACAAGAATTGTGTTTTATTGCTCACATTTGTATAATTTTTATGGTTTAAAAGTTATGACAAAATTAATGAAATATATCATAAGAATATACCTCTGGGTTGCAGCCGAGTCTTAAGGTAGCACAACTGATATCTCATATCTTCCAAATAAGCCTATTTTTGGCAGAGGTATCAATAATCACTATTTACACGATACTGTGAATTATGAACAACTTCTCGTGTCTAGATTTTGAGATATTGTAGTTATAAATTCCTATTTTTAACATGTAGTCTTATGGGGGCCATTAAAATCTTGACGATTTCCATGCTATTTTTGAGTTTTGAATTTTACTGAGGTTCAACGTTTTTTCAAAAAACTGATTTCTAGATGGATAGTTGGACATTCTATTAGATAAAAAATTTAAAACAATACCAACGTGTGCTATTTTAAAAGTTATCAACCAAAAACTAAATGATTTCCCTAGATACCTCCTGTGTTACAGTTTTGTTCATTCTCGGAAGGCAAAAAATTGAAACCTCGCTATACGACAAGGGTTGCCAGTTAAATGAAATTTTATGATTCATTTATATTTAAATATTGTTGAAATGTAGGAAAACGTTTTCTGAACTTGTAATTTCAATATTTTTATTTTTTTGTATATGTATAATGAAGGTACTACCTTAACTGTACCACATCTGCCACCATTTGTGACACGCAACATGTTATTAATGAATGAAGATGGATTGATGATGCAATTGTCTCTATGGGGATCACGCTAATGGTTGGTTGCTTTGATTAGTAAACAGGACTCCGCGGAGTAGACGCGTTGATAAGCGAGCACGGGAAATGCAAGACCCTTAATGACCCTTAGGACTCTTCTAAATTATCCAGCAGTAAAGCGGGGAGGAACTATTTTTCCTGTGAAACCAAAATATCATATTTATCATATACATATCATCATATTTTGGAAAAAGAACCTATAACTAGGTAGTTTAGTTATTTTTGGTCCCACTCCTTTGGGTCCCGATGTTTCACTTGAGTTATTTGACGCGTTGGTGAGCGAGCACCGGCATACCTAAAAATCCCTTAGTCAACCGAAGTATGACAAGATCCAAACAATCAATAGAACTTCTGTTTTCACTGCACTTGAGTAATCGACTTACAATCTAGATCCCTTTATTAGAATTGACTAATTCATGGACTAATAATAAATACCGATCTATAGAGCTATTTATTCTTTTATTCTTTTATTTTTGAACACTGTTTTTATTATACAATAAAATATAAATGCACTTATCAATATTATCATACTAAAATACAAGCTGCACTAAATAAATAAAATGTACAGATTAGGTAAAATAATCCCATTGTTGTCAAATAATCCCAGCTGAGGTAAATCTAGAACTTGTTGTGAGTCCTGAAGAAACCATTGAATAAAATGATTAAAAAGTAGCAACTTCTTTGACACGTTCCTGATATTGGCATGAAGGTTGTGCTGCATACATTTTATACTTACCTCCAAGTTGATTTGGATCCTGCACTGTAAGTAGCACATACCCGGAAACTGGATCTCCAAAACCACACGTTATTGTCCTGTAGTTACCGCAGTGCCTCCATTTGGAAAGTTTTAAAACGAGTACATTGTAAAACGGATGTAAATTTTGAGTGAATGTTTGTAAAAAAAAAAAAAAAAATTTAGGAAAATTGGTATTATCACACCTAATGTTGCGCTGATGAGAACATTTCAAATTGAACTTCCGAAATGCACACAATAAAGACATTCAAAATATTTGCCTGGGCCTAAACACCCCAAAGATCTAGGAGGCCCTCCCACAGTCTCCTAATTGTTTTCATGGGTAGGAATAAGTAACTGAGGTGGGATTCTATAACTCATTGCGATCGCTTAGCAATTTCTTCCATAAGGATTAACATTGAAATAATTGCTAAGCGGTTGCCATGGAGTTATAGAATCAGGGCCCTGGAGAAACATTTTGTCCCGTTCATTTCATAGAGCTCTACTAATTTGCTCACTCATCCAGCTGAGGGATTCCTTCTCGTGGCAGAGAACATGACGAACTCTCTTCAGTGATGATTTCAGACAACCCAAACCTAGCGCTAGGTTTGGGTTGTCTCCACACACGCAGATACACGAGTGACATGAAGACGGGATCCTGTTTCCTGCGTCTGGATGAGTGACATGAAGACGGGATCCTGTTTCCTGCGTCTGGAAGAGTGACATGAAGACGGGATCCTGTTTCCTGCGTCTGGATGAGTGACATGAAGACGGGATCCTGTTTCCTGCGTCTGGAAGAGTGACATGAAGACGGGATCCTGTTTCCTGCGTCTGGATGAGTGACATGAAGACGGGATCCTGTTTCCTGCGTCTGGAAGAGTGACATGAAGACGGGATCCTGTTTCCTGCGTCTGGATGAGTGACATGAAGGCGGGATCCTGTTTCCTACGTCTGGAAGAGTGACATGAAGACGGGATCCAGTTTCCTGCGTCTGGATGAGTGACATGAAGGCGGGATCCTGTTTCCTGCGTCTGGAAGAGTGACATGAAGGCGGGATCCTGTTTCCTGCGTCTGGAAGAGTGACATGAAGACGGGATCCTGTTTCCTGCGTCTGGATGAGTGACATGAAGACGGGATCCTGTTTCCTGCGTCTGGATGAGTGACATGAAGACGGGATCCTGTTTCCTGCGTCTGGATGAGTGACATGAAGACGGGATCCTGTTTCCTGCGTCTGGAAGAGTGACATGAAGGCGGGATCCTGTTTTCTGCGTCTGGAAGAGTGACATGAAGGCTGGATCCTGTTTCCTGCGTCTGGAAGAGTGACATGAAGACGGGATCCTGTTTCCTGCGTCTGGAAGAGTGACATGAAGGCGGGATCCTGTTTCCTGCGTCTGGAAGAGTGACATGGAGACGGGATCCTGTTTCCTGCGTCTGGAAGAGTGACATGAAGGCGGGATCCTGTTTCCTGCGTCTGGAAGAGTGACATGAAGACGGGATCCTGTTTCCTGCGTCTGGAAGAGTGACATGAAGGCGGGATCCTGTTTCCTGCGTCTGGAAGAGTGACATGAAGACGGGATCCTGTTTCCTGCGTCTGGAAGGGTGACATGAAGGCGGGATCCTGTTTCCTGCGTCTGGAAGAGTGACATGAAGACGGGATCCTGTTTCCTGCGTCTGGATGAGTGACATGAAGACGGGATCCTGTTTCCTGCGTCTGGAAGAGTGACATGAAGACGGGATCCTGTTTCCTGCGTCTGGAAGAGTGACATGAAGGCGGGATCCTGTTTCCTGCGTCTGGAAGAGTGACATGAAGACGGGATCCTGTTTCCTGCGTCTGGAAGAGTGACATGATGGCGGGATCCTGTTTCCTGCGTCTGGAAGAGTGACATGAAGACGGGATCCTGTTTCCTGCGTCTGGAAGAGTAACATGAAGGCGGGATCCTGTTTCCTGCGTCTGGAAGAGTGACATGAAGGCGGGATCCTGTTTCCTGCGTCTGAAAGAGTGACATGAAGACGGGATCCTGTTTCCTGCGTCTGGAAGAGTGACATGAAGACGGGATCCTGTTTCCTGCGTCTGGAAGAGTGACATGAAGACGGGAATTCCTGTTTCCTGCGTCTGGAAGAGTGACATGAATACGGGATCCTGTTTCCTGCGTCTGGAAGAGATACCGACGTCTTGGGTTCGACGCCGCGTCGCGACGTGATTGCAGAACACTACGCGGTCTTATCTCTCCAGAACAAGCGTCTGGGTTGACGACGTATCGGTACAGACACTTGTGTATACATGTCTCTAATGGTTAGACATGATACACGGTGGACCAACTCGTTTGCCGTTTGTCAAACTGTATTTGTTTAGACTTGTGTGTACCTATACTTTCTTTGCATAATGATATAATCTAAGACTTTTTGTAGAAAGTATAACCATAGACATTGGTTATAACCATTTTTGGTATAACACATTAGAATAATAAGTGATATACACGAACACCCCAAACTATTATTATTATTATTATTATTCACACACTAAGGAGGTTTTCTAGTACCAAATACTCTCCAACAACATGCATCAAATGGTATTCTATTCGAAAAATCTTAACTTTTTCCTGGGACTGCGCGCCCAGACCTGCATGGGCTGCCATTATAATCCAATGGGGGGGGGGGATAATGAGCATTGCCCGAGGCGTCAACTAGTCAAGGGCCAATCCTGTGCATGTACTGTACTGTACCTAGCCTGTACCTAGACATGCCCCTGTATTTATTATTGAATTCTCGCGCTTTTATCATATTTCCAACATCATGCACGAGCTGATCACGTGACTGGTGACTGTCTGAGAGCGGAAGTGATTTCCTGTCTGGGAGTTGTAATCTGCTCTTCAATTAGCAATTATAAACCATCGCATCAGCAACACATCGCTACCGCTAGTCGTTAAGAGGCAAACGGAAGCGAACGGGAATCGCACGGTTCGTCAGAGCGTTATTTTGAAATTTTGTCTTCCCACTAAATAATTTAAAAAAATCAGATAGTAACGAGAACGACCCATACCAGCCTCATAGACTAAATAATGCCGCAAACTGGAGTTCATTATGACCTCTGGTGCGACCTCAAAGTGTTAAATACGATCGTTTGCCTCTTAACTGCACTGCAACCATGTGGCCGTGGGGCCGTGGGGACATCGCAGTCGTTAGCTGCAACCATGTGGCCGTGGGGCCGTGGGGACATCGCAGTCGTTAGCTGCAACCATGTGGCCGTGGGGCCGTGGGGACATCGCAGTCGTTAGCTGCAACCATGTGGCCGTGGGGCCGTGGGGACATCGCAGTCGTTAGCTGCAACCATGTGGCCGTGGGGCCGTGGGGACATCGCAGTCGTTAGCTGCAACCATGTGGCCGTGGGGCCGTGGGGACATCGCAGTCGTTAGCTGCAACCATGTGGCCGTGGGGCCGTGGGGACATCGCAGTCGTTAGCTGCAACCATGTGGCCGTGGGGCCGTGGGGACATCGCAGTCGTTAGCTGCAACCATGTGGCCGTGGGGCCGTGGGGACATCGCAGTCGTTAGCTGCAACCATGTGGCCGTGGGGCCGTGGGGACATCGCAGTCGTTAGCTGCAACCATGTGGCCGTGGGGCCGTGGGGACATCGCAGTCGTTAGCTGCAACCATGTGGCCGTGGGGCCGTGGGGACATCGCAGTCGTTAGCTGCAACCATGTGGCCGTGGGGCAACGCCAACGGGCCCATGGGGCCCTGATTCTACAACTGCATTGATGTCGCCTAGCAATTTCAATGTTAATCTCATGGAAGAAATTGCTAGGCGACAGCAATGCAGCTGTAGAATCAGGGCCCAAGTCCGTCTTCCATTGGGTGACTTCCATTGGAGTTTGCACTAGCTTCTTTTGTTTTATAACAACAATGTAAAAAAGTATGTTTTCGGCCATTTTGCTGTACAGATCAGGTCGGTTTGAACTAATTATTATCGGTTAGTCGAAGATACTTTGTAAGAAAATAATATCAAAAAAAAACTGAAAAACAGATTGACAACTGTTCTGACATGTTACATCAAGATGACCGCGCAACAATGAGATGATGTCACGTGCAAACTATAGGAATACTTTTATATAGAGCTGACACTATGTAACAGTTTTATTGAAAATAAAATATAATAATTAATGAAAAACAATCGTACTTTTTGCACATTTAAACAAGTGATTTTTAATGGCATTCTAACAGATAAAAAGAGCTGTGTAATTTTAAGAAACCCGTGTCAGAAGAAGGGGTTCGGGGTCAAAGTCACGGAGAGCCATTCATTTTGAATATTGAATATGTTTGAATATTGTGAGGCACGCGTATGGAACACTTCTCGAGAGCTTGCTCCCCGTGTCACCAGGCGGCACTTCGACTTGCTAATGATGATGGATGCGCTGTAAAAGTATCACTATCAATAACTCTTGGTTTAATTACATGGATCATCAACCTGTCAATCATACGCGGTGTTTCAGTGGTTTAACATCGCATTGCTATGCAACTAGGCTAATGGCCACGGATGAATGATTATGATGATGAATATGTAAGTCCCAACTAAGTGCAGTCCAGGGTCGACCTAGTCCCATGCCCTCCCCTCGAGATGGTAATCCCCCTGAATTCGGGTCCCACCGGCCCGATGCCTCTCTCCCCCCGGTCTGTCCCAATTCTGAACTGGTTTTCCCATCAGTTTCAGACTCCCCTGGATCGAGCCCGTCAGGCCGACCCCTCCCCATGTCCTCCATGTAATATCAACAGAGTTCAAAGTAAATATTAATGTGCGCAAAATGACCTAGTTGTCGACGCGCCATTAAACAATAATAATCTAATCTATCTATCTATCTATCTATCTATCTAGGTAAGAATGGATAGTGGAAGGAGGTGGTTGTGGCCTATTACTAGGGAACCTTCGAGCATTTGCCTCTCGACTGAGAGAAACCGTCAGGAAGGACGGCACGGGGAATCGAACCCCTGTCTTGCCACGTGACGTGTGACGTCATGGTCCGCCATGCCACTGCCCGGCCACCTGCACGCCACCTGGACACGTGACTCATGACGTCATGGTCCGCCATGACACTGCCCGGCCACCTGCACGCCACCTGGACACGTGACTCATGACGTCATGGTCCGCCATGAAACTGCCCGGCCACCTGCACGCCACCTGGACACGTGACTCATGACGTCATGGTCCGCCATGACACTGCCCGGCCACCTGCACGCCACCTGGACACGTGACTCATGACGTCATGGTCCGCCATGCCACTGCCCGGCCACCTGCACGCCAACTGGACACGTGACTCATGACGTCATGGTCCGCCATGCCACTGCCCGGCCACCTGCACGCCACCTGGACACGTGACTCATGACGTCATGGTCCGCCATGCCACTGCCCGGCCACCTGCACGCCACCTGGACACGTGACTCATGACGTCATGGTCCGCCATGACACTGCCCGGCCACCTGCACGCCACCTGGACACGTGACTCATGACGTCTTGGTCCGCCATGCCACTGCCCGGCCACCTGCACGCCACCTGGACAGTGACTCATGACGTCATGGTCCGCCATGCCACTGCCCGGCCACCTGCACGCCACCTGGACACGTGACTCATGACGTCATGGTCCGCCATGACACTGCCCGGCCACCTGCACGCCACCTGGACACGTGACTCATGACGTCATGGTCCGCCATGCCACTGCCCGCGCGCCGGCCACCTGCACGCCACCTGCCGGCCAACTGTCTGCTACTGACACGTAGCAAGGCAAGACAATCGTTCCCATCCGGCGAGTACAAGAAAGTCGACAAGTAAAACAAAGTTATTCATCGCGTAAACGCAGACACTCGGGCAGGAGATCACGACCGTACCTACCGGCCGTGTCACACGGAGTTGTCCGCCATACACGGCCCCTAATGTCAATGTAACAGGTTTTGTCCATCCCTCAGTCGCTGTGAGCATCGCGCGGTGTTCCGTGACCATCCCTCTCTCTCGGACAAGGGGTATTCAAAATATCTTAGCGGATTCTTGAGGCTTGCAATTCTTGACATTCACGTATTGAAACCGTTTACGTTTGCACTGCATACAACTTAATGAATTGAAGGCTAAGGCCTATGTGTCAACGTGAACGCGTTCAAAACGGTTTCTACTGATAGGCCACGACCGCTTCCTTCCCACCGTCCATCCTCACCTCTTCTC
This sequence comes from Leuctra nigra, assembly GCA_934045905.1. Taxonomy (NCBI): domain Eukaryota; kingdom Metazoa; phylum Arthropoda; class Insecta; order Plecoptera; family Leuctridae; genus Leuctra; species Leuctra nigra. Next base: position 486,988 of record OW203768.1, on the reverse strand, counting down.
CATCATCATCTCCCCGAGTATGAAAACACACAAATAAGCAGACATTGTAAAGCTCAGGCCCGAAGATTGTGAGATGCAAAGGTTCATGTGGATGCTTCTTCTCTACAGAGATCTCGTCTAACTTCCCCGACCCAGTGTTGCCAACCTGACGGCGTCGCTTGCACCTGCAGTGTTGCCAACCCGACGGCGTGCACCTGCCATGCCATGTTGCGACATCGACACCAAGACGCTGTCGATGTAAACCGACGCCTCGCTCAGACGCCGCGACGCCTGCTATCTGGATCAAGGCCGAGGACCAGGAAGTGTTCGCTCTACTTATACACGCGGGTAGAAGAGGAATGTTGCAAATAAAAACTAAAATATTAAAGATGAAAATAAATGTGACACACATTTTGAAGCTAACTCAGTTTTTATATCTATTAAAATATTCTGCTGTGTAATAATATATGGCTAGTTTGGGCGACTTATTCGCTCTTTAGCTGGCTTGACACAATTCCCACAAATAAGTGATACGTGATGGAGCCACTTCTGGCAAGATGGCTACTATCTGGTACACATATTAATTTGTTTGTTTTTACATTTCGTGTTTCCATAAAGCAGTGAAAAATCAAAAAACAAATTAAATTGATATTAAGCTATAAATTTACTTTTTTGGCCATAACAAACAACTATATCAACTATTTGTATTTATATTTATGCAAATGCGCCCTTGATAGCCGCCATTTACCTAGTACCACAAAATCCACCAGAGGTCAGTTGTGTTCCTTATTTTCTCGAATAGGGTGACGACGTCTACACATAAACATAACACTAAAATTGTTACAGTATTTATAATCCCAGAAAAAAACACTCCGTGTAAAAAAGGCAGCCAAGTCTCTTTACTTTAAAAAAATTCAACACCGAAAAGGAGTGATATCAAAAAAGGTGCCAAGTCAATGACATTTCCAAATATTTAATCGTATTTTTGAAATAAAAGTATAAACACCGAGAAATACTTTACAAAAGGACTTGGCGCATCGTTTTTTTTAAAGACCTCATTCAATACTAAAAGTGGAAAGAAATTTAAAGTAGGTACATTTTCCTCTTTCTATTAGAGCCAGAAACTATGAATCAAGCTACTTTTAGTAATAGCTATTTTATAGTTTTGTCAATGGCGATAGTAGAAAGATTTCATGCTGTAATAGATAAGTAATATAAGGATGGAAGTATTATATAACAATTGGAAGTGGGCTCATACATATTCTTATAGCACTGTTAATATAGTGATATTAGAAGGGTATCTTTTCATAATTTGATCTTGACTGAAGGAAATCATGAAACGTTGTCAAATAATTATGAACTATCTTTGGAACACTATTATTTATTTTTGAAGTGTCAAGTATATAAAGTTAAAATTTTTAATAGAAATTCAATGTGACTATGTACTTTGTGAAATGTATTGTTATAAAATGTGGATTAATAGAAATGTATTTCATGATGAGAAGGTTTAACCATTGTTTAAAGCATGAGACTTAATTATGTTGACCACGAAACAATATTACAAAGAAATCTAACTATTGTGTATTTATAGAAAACATAGGCAACAAGTTTTATCGCGTACGTATACATATTCTAATAGAAAATATTTTACAGTAAGTATGTATAATATGTAATTGAAAGATGTTTCCCTATTATTCTAAAAATTCTAAATGACGGCTGTATATAAATGGCATGCTTATAAATCGAAAAATGTATTTAAAAAAGCGATGCGCCAAGTCCTTTTGTAAAGTATTTCTCGGTGTTTATTCTTTTATTTCAAAAACACGATTAAATATTTGGAAATGTCATTGACTTGGCACCTTTTTTGATATCACTCCTTTTCGGTGTTGAATTATTTTAAAGTAAAGAGACTTGGCTGCCTTTTTACACGGAGTGTTTTTTTCTGGGATATCACTTCATTTGTTAGTTTATTCATACAGCTTGTAGCACATGTCCGAGCAGGGACTAATTTCTTTTAAAAAAAACGCCTCAACCGATTTGGTTACTAAGAAAAGTTGCGTTTGGTATAAGATTAAAATGATTATCCAAGAAGAATAGCTTAAGTTTCGTTTTAATCGATCCAGCCGTTTTCGATATATGACGTCACTTCCGGTTTAAACAATGGCGGCCGAAAATAATGTCGTCTTTAATTCATCATAATTATTAGTCCTACATATTTCCAAAATTTGGTTGCAATCGGTACAGCCTTTTTCAATATATGACGTCACTTCCGGTTTTAACAATGGCGGCCGAAAATAATGTCGTCTTTAATTCATAATTATTAGTCCTCCATATTTCCAAAATTTGGTTGCAATCGGTACAGCCGTTTTTGATATATGACGTTACTTCCGGTTTTAATAATGGCGGCCGAAAATAATGTCGTCTTTAATTCATCATAATTATTAGTCCTACATATTTCTAAAATTTGGTTGCAATCGGTACAGCCGTTTTCGATTCATGACGTCACTTCCGGTTTTAACAATGGCGGCCGAAAATAATGTCGTCTTTAATTCATCATAATTATTAGTCCTACATATTTCCAAAATTTGGTTGCAATCGGTACAGCCGTTTTCGATATATGACGTCACTTCCGGTTTTAACAATGGCGTCCGAAAATAATGTCGTCTTCAATTCATAATTGTTAGTCCTACACATTTCTAAAATTTGGTTGCAATCGGTACAGCCATTTTCAATATATGACGTCACTTCCGGTTTTAAAAATGGCGGCCGAGAACACTGCAACCTTTAATTTATAATTATTTACAAAGTAAGTTTACTAAATATCTATTTAAAAGAATAAAGTGGTGAATTTAGTGTCAATTATCATAGTTATGACGTCATTTAGCATATTTATGACGTAATTTCCGGTATAGGTAATAGGAAAACAATCTAGTTGATACTTTATGAACGACCATCTGAATTCATAATCCCTATATTTCCGTAAAATCGGTCATGCCGTTTGTAATATATGACGTCACTTCCGGTTTCATTTAGTGGTTTCTGCCGCCATTTCCGGTACCGTTAATTTGTTTATTTATTTTTCACAATGGATTTTGCAAATAAATTGCAGAATGACTACGCAGGAGCTAGTTCAGTTGCAAACGGTACAGGCGTTTTAGATATATGACGTCACTTCCGGTTTCAGGAATGGCGGCCGAGAACACTGCAACCTTGAATTTATAAATTGTATTGTCTATGTTACAATGTAAGTAATTATGTATGTATTTAAGTTTAATTTGTTGAAATTAGTTAAATATTGCGTATTTTTGACGTCTCTTCCGGTTTAGAAAATAAGAAAATAGTTAATTTTTTTATTGATACTCGAATGGCGCTAATTTCGTTCTAATCGGTCAAGACGTTTTTGAGATAAGACGTCACTTCCGGTTTAAAAATGGCGGCACAAAAAATCACAAGAGGCAAGGTATCATCAGACGCCAAAAGTGCATATGTGGTAAAAATTTCAGGTTGATCGGTTTAGCCGTTTAGGCTGTGGCAGTGAGAGCAACTTTTTCGGGAATCATCAGAATCATCATCATCATCATTATCATCTGAAGAAGAAGAAAGCGGTGTAATTTCACAATTTTCACTGCCCTCTAGGTCGTAAACGGCATGACTGGTTGTTGTCGCGTGATGTATATGTTGTCAGGTGGGCCATAGCTCAAAATTAAGACATTTCACAACAATGAGAGATTTTCCATTGTTGAGATCCAGTAGGCCGAAAATGCCATGTTGTTGCTTACAGTAAAAGTAGTTGGTCTGCTCCTCAGTTTATAAAGGCATTTACGGTATGTTGAGTGACTGTGAGTGTACGGTACGACTTGGCTGAGTGGAGCGACCGCTCCACTAGATACCTACACATGTAAATAACAATATTCAAAAAATATGTAAAAGACGACTGTAGATGAAGATAAATCAGTTTTATTGAAGTTTTCTAATATTTTCTACTATTAAAATGTGTGTATTTCACATAATTTAAACAATTTCAATAATACAAAGAAGAAAGTCTTGCCATTGACAGGGCAGTGTTCAAGTGACTGACCAATGAACGACGTGATCGACTAAAACGTCAGTGATATTCTTACCCTGAACGTACTTGAACAGGTAAAATTATAGAAGGTAAAACATTAGATGATATGGTCTGAGCTGCGCCACACAATAATATCCACGCAGGCCCGGAAAATTTTGAATTCCATTATATAATTTATTGTGCACTTTTACGCGATTTCAACACAAATTGTGTTCGATTAGATTATTTTATACTATTTATCTAGGTACTACTATTCTTCATTACCGCCATGGGCGTCCTCAGAGTGGGGCAAGCCCCCCCCCCCCTGGATGTCTGGAAAACATAAAAAAATTTCTAGTTTCATTTTGAAACCAAAAAAACTAAAGAAAATTGATTTCAAAGTGTCAAAAAAACAAAAAATTCCCTGCGGGGCAGGTTTGAACATATCTCCCAGTCCCACCACCCCAAAGTGCAATATTTAAAAAATAATAAATATTTTTACAAAAAAACACCTTATAGCGTCTCAAAATTGATTTCAAAGTCAAAACCAACGCCCATGATTACCGCCGTTTATCGATATTTTTGGTTTTCATATTCTGCCCCCCTCCCCCCCCCCCCTCCCGACTCTGTGTGATGCAGCTTCCATGTTATGACGGTTTTTGCGTGGGGGGGGAGGGACAGCGGGATGTTTTGGAATGCACGCGTAACGGCCGATCCCACGCTATCGCGTCGCGTCAGCAAAGTGTTTGATTCACGTAACCTTGGAAACACTCGCTGTCTCTCTCCCACGCATGAACTCTGACACAGTCTTTCTCTCTCATATCGCAAGTTTAAACTCGTTGTAACGGACGACGCGCAGAATCCGTCAGCAGATTTCAGTTTGCTCCCGCCATTGCTCCAGACAAGACGTTACAGTTTCTTTGAATCTTTTGAATTATCCAGTGTTTCGAACAATATCTTGGACTGAGAGTGATAGTGAAGTGATAGTGGACAGATAATAGTGCAGGAATCCTCCAGGAATCTTCTGGATGCATTTTAAGATAAGAACACTAGTTATTATTGCATGAGCCCGACATAGACCCGAGGGCGAGAACTCCTACCTACCCACAACTTCTGAATTGCGATTTATTTTCGATTTAGTATTTATTTTATTGCAAATTATAGAATATTATATTGCAAGTTAAGATGTGAAACAAATCATTATTATTGTGGGTTGAATAATGATACGGAATGGATTTTCCCGCCAAATTGCCAAATCTTTCCATTTGATATTTTATGAATGAAAACGTTTATTTTTTTGGGTGTAACATATTCGTCGTTATTTATTTTTTTGATACTTACAATAAATAATTTAAGGATACTTTAGAACTAATGGGAATGATGATCATTTCGGTTTGAATTCGATGTTTGACAAAGTCTTAGAGGAGTTAGTCTGGCCAACTAATTCCTCTAAGGTCCTAACGTATTTTATCAGATATAGTCGGTACTAATCACTACCTAGGAAGTCACCCAAAATTTTTAACATTTTCATTCATCATAACTCAAGTTAGAGTGTCTGTGACATTTTGGCGGGAAAAACGTTGAGTAGGCTACCTGGTGATTTCATTTCTAAGTCCACAACAATGTGTTGCCATGGTGAATAGGTACTTTGTTGTTATGGCAACCACTGCCGCTGACGTCAATGTAGATAAATAAGAGGCTATAATTCGAAAATTCCGGGATTTCAATAAATCTTTCTGTATCAATTACTTGAAAACTATTTATCCCACTATAATAATGTTTTGTTTGTCTACATCCTAGACATGTATGTATGCTTCGAATATTTCACGTTTTTCATCCATTCTACAACTTGAGGGGGAGTTAAATATTGCCCCCCCCCCCACCCTCCCACGGCATGTTAATTAGGCCAACCATTGCATTGTTTTAAATTATTCGACAATTAAAATTGTAATACCTACGCCGACTAGTGTCAAAGTTTACATCTTGAGCATTGACTTCTTGAGTAAGTAAAGTTAGAATTACATCGCGAAATAACAGAAATTGATGTCTCATCAAATCAAAACTGGTAATGAAACGAAACTGATTGGCTGGTCAGGTTCCTTGACAATCAATACTTATTATTATCAATGAAATCAGAGTTTTTAGCATAGATTTAATCGGACAATGCTAAACTTCGGTTCCAAAAGTTGGGTCGGGGCGTGGCGAAGGCCACCTATTTTTTATTCTAATTATTCAAATTTTATTCTAATTCTATTTTAACATTGCCAACTACCTAAATTGATTAACCTTGTCAATTAGTTCAGTTCTTGTCAATTAGTTTGTTTTGCAGATTGTTTTCAGCTAATCCATTTCTTTCACTACCGTTTTATCATTTTGTGAGTGCACCTCATTGTCAACAATCAAATACAATCGGCAAATTTCACGTTTTTAATCTCTACTTCTCCAACTAGAGAGACGTAAACCCGCGTTCAGAATAATTGACGGTAAACTGCTTAGTTGGAGCTCGAATTTCTGTGAATATTTTGTTGAATGGAGAAATAATTATTATGTGTGATGTGGTTGGTTGGTTCTTATCATCAAACCCTCCAACCCCACATGCTCGAAATCTGCGTTTACCTCCGCATTTTCGTCTTCAAGTTTTGAAAATGACTTAGAATCTGCAAGCAATTTCTGTGACCGCGGGGGTGTTCGAGATTGCTTGCGAGCGAAAATTGTTTCATAAGTGTGTGTAACTTTGATAGGATGTTCACATGATCAGTCTGATTGTAATTTTAGTAGCACTTTTTCATATTTGCATCGTGCCTTTTTAATTAGGCGCCGGTTATTAACAAAACCACGCTAGGACATTTTCGATACGATTAGAGACCAAACTCGTGAACCAAATGATCTCAACTAAACATACATGGTGAAAAACACACGTTGGATTTTACACCACAGTGAAAATGGGTGTGTGTGTGTGTGTGTGTGTGTGTTCTTTAATTTATTGCAACTTCATAGGATTTGGAGTATTTTATTCTACGACAAGTAGTGATAACGTCCTCGATTTGTTTTGATTTATTTTATTGAGCGTGCATCAAGTATATTGTGCACAATTTGCACAAGTGGATTTAATGTATCTTTTTCTGCAAATAAAGACTAAAAATAAATAATACAATATCCGTGACGTACTATGCTGTGCATGAGTCACTGCCAGCTGTCCGCAGCAGTACATTGGAGAGTTATGCTTTTTTGTCTGGGGCTTAACGTCGCACTGTTCTGCAGCGAGGCTAATGGCGACTGATGAATGATTATGATGATGATTGAGAGATGATGGTGAAGAGTTGGTAAGGATGGAAGGTGGGAAGGAGGCGGTCGTGGCCATTAGTAGGGTACCTTCCCAGCATTTGCCTGTAGACTGAGAGAAAACCACGAAAAAACCCCAGTCAGGAAGGACGGCCGCGGGAATCGAACCCGGGCCTCCCGTCAGAGTTATGCTGTTTGAAATATTATGCTCGTTCAACATAGTGTATTCCTGTGCTAGATTATAACGTAGCATGTTCTGCAACCAGGCTAACACGGGGCAAAAGACATATAGCTAAGAGACACTAACGTAATTGGTAACGGCCGTTGTTCATTAGATTCATAGTTTCCGTTATCGCGTAGAGGCAAAGCGGCTGACAGATTATAGATACTGAATGCATGAATGAATCTTTCTTAAAAAGTTGTTAAACTTTGTCTGAAAGTTGTCATTCTTGCACTAGTCTTGTAGACGCTCATTGAATACAAGACCAAAATACAAGCCGGTGTCTGTTATTTGAAGTTGTAATGTCTAATAACGTAGTTAGTAACGGCCGTGATCATTAGATTCATAGTTTCCGTTATCGCGTAGAGGCAAAGCGGCTGACAGATTATAGATACTGAATGCATGAATGAATCTTTCTTAAAAAGTTGTTAAAATTTGTCTGAAAGTTGTCATTCTTGCACTAGTCTTGTAGACGCTCATTGAATACAAGACCAAAATACAAGCCGGTGTCTGTTATTTGAAGTTGTAATGTCTAAACGTAGTTAGTAACGGCCGTTGTTCATTAGATTCATAGTTTCCGTTAACGCGTAGCGGCAAAGTGGCTGACAGATTATAGATACTGAATGCATGAATGAATCTTTCTTAAAAAGTTGTTAGACTTTCTCTGAAAGTTGTCATTCTTGCACTAGTCTTGTAGACGGTCATTGAATACAAGATCAAAATACAAGCCGGTGTCTGTTATTTGAAGTTGTAATGCCTAATAACTAACTTTAGTAACGGCCGTGTTCATTAGATTCATAGTTTCCGTTATTGCGTAGAGTGGCAAAGCTGCTGACAGATTATAGATACTGAATGCATGAATGAATCTTTCTTAAAAAGTTGTTAAACTTTCTCTGAAAGTTGTCATTCTTGCACTAGTCTTGTAGACGCTCATTGAATACAAGACCAAAATACAAGCCGGTGTCTGTTATTTGAAGTTGTAATGTCTAAACGTAGTTAGTAACGGCCGTGTTCATTAGATTCATAGTTTCCGTTATCGCGTAGAGGCAAAGCTGCTGACAGATTATAGATACTGAATGCATGAATGAATCTTTCTTAAAAAGTTGTTAAACTTTCTCTGAAAGTTGTCATTCTTGCACTAGTCTTGTAGACGCTCATTGAATACAAGACCAAAATACAAGCCGGTGTCTGTTATTTGAAGTTGTAATGCCTAATAACGTAGTTAGTACGGCCGTGTTAATTAGATTCATAGTTTCCGTTATTGCGTAGAATGGCAAAGCTGCTGACAGATTATAGATACTGAATGCATGAATGAATCTTTCTTAAAAAGTTGTTAAACTTTCTCTGAAAGTTGTCATTCTTGCACTAGTCTTGTAGACGCTCATTGAATACAAGACCAAAATACAAGCCGGTGTCTGTTATTTGAAGTTGTAATGCCTAATAACGTAGTTAGTACGGCCGTGTTAATTAGATTCATAGTTTCCGTTATTGCGTAGAATGGCAAAGCTGCTGACAGATTATAGATACTGAATGCATGAATGAATCTTTCTTAAAAAGTTGTTAAACTTTCTCTGAAAGTTGTCATTCTTGCACTAGTCTTGTAGACGCTCATTGAATACAAGACCAAAATACAAGCCGGTGTCTGTTATTTGAAGTTGTAATGTCTACTAACGTAGTTAGTAACGGCCGTGTTCATTAGATTCATAGTTTCCGTTATCGCGTAGAGGCAAAGCTGCTGACAGATTATAGATACTGAATGCATGAATGAATCTTTCTTAAAAAGTTGTTAAACTTTCTCTGAAAGTTGTCATTCTTGCACTAGTCTTGTAGACGCTCATTGAATACAAGACCAAAATACAAGCCGGTGTCTGTTATTTGAAGTTGTAATGCCTAATAACGTAGTTAGTACGGCCGTGTTAATTAGATTCATAGTTTCCGTTATTGCGTAGAATGGCAAAGCTGCTGACAGATTATAGATACTGAATGCATGAATGAATCTTTCTTAAAAAGTTGTTAAACTTTCTCTGAAAGTTGTCATTCTTGCACTAGTCTTGTAGACGCTCATTGAATACAAGACCAAAATACAAGCCGGTGTCTGTTATTTGAAGTTGTAATGCCTAATAACGTAGTTAGTACGGCCGTGTTAATTAGATTCATAGTTTCCGTTATTGCGTAGAATGGCAAAGCTGCTGACAGATTATAGATACTGAATGCATGAATGAATCTTTCTTAAAAAGTTGTTAAACTTTCTCTGAAAGTTGTCATTCTTGCACTAGTCTTGTAGACGCTCATTGAATACAAGACCAAAATACAAGCCGGTGTCTGTTATTTGAAGTTGTAATGCCTAATAACGTAGTTAGTACGGCCGTGTTAATTAGATTCATAGTTTCCGTTATTGCGTAGAATGGCAAAGCTGCTGACAGATTATAGATACTGAATGCATGAATGAATCTTTCTTAAAAAGTTGTTAAACTTTCTCTGAAAGTTGTCATTCATGCACTAGTCTTGTAGACGCTCATTGAATACAAGACCAAAATACAAGCCGGTGTCTGTTATTTGAAGTTGTAATGTCTAAACGTAGTTAGTAACGGCCGTGTTCATTAGATTCATAGTTTCCGTTATCGCGTAGAGGCAAAGCTGCTGACAGATTATAGATACTGAATGCATGAATGAATCTTTCTTAAAAAGTTGTTAAACTTTCTCTGAAAGTTGTCATTCTTGCACTAGTCTTGTAGACGCTCATTGAATACAAGACCAAAATACAAGCCGGTGTCTGTTATTTGAAGTTGTAATGCCTAATAACGTAGTTAGTACGGCCGTGTTAATTAGATTCATAGTTTCCGTTATTGCGTAGAATGGCAAAGCTGCTGACAGATTATAGATACTGAATGCATGAATGAATCTTTCTTAAAAAGTTGTTAAACTTTCTCTGAAAGTTGTCATTCTTGCACTAGTCTTGTAGACGCTCATTGAATACAAGACCAAAATACAAGCCGGTGTCTGTTATTTGAAGTTGTAATGCCTAATAACGTAGTTAGTACGGCCGTGTTAATTAGATTCATAGTTTCCGTTATTGCGTAGAATGGCAAAGCTGCTGACAGATTATAGATACTGAATGCATGAATGAATCTTTCTTAAAAAGTTGTTAAACTTTCTCTGAAAGTTGTCATTCTTGCACTAGTCTTGTAGACGCTCATTGAATACAAGACCAAAATACAAGCCGGTGTCTGTTATTTGAAGTTGTAATGCCTAATAACGTAGTTAGTACGGCCGTGTTAATTAGATTCATAGTTTCCGTTATTGCGTAGAATGGCAAAGCTGCTGACAGATTATAGATACTGAATGCATGAATGAATCTTTCTTAAAAAGTTGTTAAACTTTCTCTGAAAGTTGTCATTCTTGCACTAGTCTTGTAGACGCTCATTGAATACAAGACCAAAATACAAGCCGGTGTCTGTTATTTGAAGTTGTAATGTCTAAACGTAGTTAGTAACGGCCGTGTTCATTAGATTCATAGTTTCCGTTATCGCGTAGAGGCAAAGCTGCTGACAGATTATAGATACTGAATGCATGAATGAATCTTTCTTAAAAAGTTGTTAAACTTTCTCTGAAAGTTGTCATTCTTGCACTAGTCTTGTAGACGCTCATTGAATACAAGACCAAAATACAAGCCGGTGTCTGTTATTTGAAGTTGTAATGCCTAATAACGTAGTTAGTACGGCCGTGTTAATTAGATTCATAGTTTCCGTTATTGCGTAGAATGGCAAAGCTGCTGACAGATTATAGATACTGAATGCATGAATGAATCTTTCTTAAAAAGTTGTTAAACTTTCTCTGAAAGTTGTCATTCTTGCACTAGTCTTGTAGACGCTCATTGAATACAAGACCAAAATACAAGCCGGTGTCTGTTATTTGAAGTTGTAATGCCTAATAACGTAGTTAGTACGGCCGTGTTAATTAGATTCATAGTTTCCGTTATTGCGTAGAATGGCAAAGCTGCTGACAGATTATAGATACTGAATGCATGAATGAATCTTTCTTAAAAAGTTGTTAAACTTTCTCTGAAAGTTGTCATTCTTGCACTAGTCTTGTAGACGCTCATTGAATACAAGACCAAAATACAAGCCGGTGTCTGTTATTTGAAGTTGTAATGCCTAATAACGTAGTTAGTAACGGCCGTGTTCATTAGATTCATAGTTTCCGTTATCGCGTAGAGGCAAAGCTGCTGACAGATTATAGATACTACTGAATGCATGAATGAATCTTTCTTAAAAAGTTGTTAAACTTTCTCTGAAAGTTGTCATTCTTGCACTAGTCTTGTAGACGCTCATTGAATACAAGACCAAAATACAAGCCGGTGTCTGTTATTTGAAGTTGTAATGCCTAATAACGTAGTTAGTACGGCCGTGTTAATTAGATTCATAGTTTCCGTTATTGCGTAGAGTGGCAAAGCTGCTGACAGATTATAGATACTGAATGCATGAATGAATCTTTCTTAAAAAGTTGTTAAACTTTCTCTGAAAGTTGTCATTCTTGCACTAGTCTTGTAGACGCTCATTGAATACAAGACCAAAATACAAGCCGGTGTCTGTTATTTGAAGTTGTAATGTCTAATAACGTAGTTAGTAACGGCCGTGTTCATTAGATTCATAGTTTCCGTTATCGCGTAGAGGCAAAGCGGCTGACAGATTATAGATCCCAGAAAAAAACACTCCGTGTAAAAAAGGCAGCCAAGTCTCTTTACTTTGAAAAATTCAACACCGAAAAGGAGTGATATCAAAAAAGGAGCCAAGTCAATGACATTTCCAAATATTTAATCGTATTTTTGAAATAAAAGAATAAACACCGAGAAATACTTTACAAAAGGACTTGGCGCATCGTTTTTTTAAAGACCTCATTCAATACTAAAAGTGGAAAGAAATTTAAAGTAGGTACATTTTCCTCTTTCTATTAGAGCCAGAAACTATGAATCAAGCTACTTTAAGTAATGGCTATTTTATAGTTTTGTCAATGGCGATAGTAGAAAGATTTCATGCTGTAATAGATAAGTAGTATAAGGGTGGAAGAATTAAATAACAATTGGAAGTGGGCTCATACATATTCTTATATCACTGCTAATATGGTGATATAAGAATAATATCTTTTCATAATTTGATCTTGACTGAAGGAAATCATGAAACGTTGTCAAATAATTACGAACTGTCTTTGGAACACTTTTATATATTTTTGAAGTGTCAAGTGTATAAAGTTAAAATTTTTAATAGAAATTCAATATGACTATGTACTTTGTGAAATGTTTTGTTATAAAATGTGGATTAATAGAAATGTATTTCATGATGAGAAGAGTTAACGCATGAGACTTAATTATGTTGACCACGAAACAATATTACGAAGACCCCATTCTCTTTGAAGATAACTAACTATTGTGTATTTATAGAAAACATAGGCAACAAGTTTTATCGCGTACGTACATATTCTAATAGATAATATTTTACAGTAGGTATGTATAATATGTAATTGAAAGATGTTTCCCTATTATTCTAAAAATTCTAAATGACGGTTGTATATCAATGGCATATGCTTATGAATCAAAAAATAAATTTAAAAAACGATGCGCCAAGTCCTTTTGTAAAGTATTTCTCGGTGTTTATTCTTTTATTTCAAAAATACGATTAAATATTTGGAAATGTCATTGACTTGGCTCCTTTTTTGATATCACTCCTTTTCGGTGTTGAATTATTTTAAAGTAAAGAGACTTGGCTGCCTTTTTTACACGGAGTGTTTTTTTCTGGGATATCACTTCTTTTGTTAGTTTATTCATACAGCTTGTAGCACATGTCCGAGCAGGGACTTATTTCTTTAAAAAAATACGCCTCAACCGATTTGCTTACTAAGAAAAGTTGCGTTTGGTATAAGATGAAAATGATTATCCAAGAAGAATAGCTTAAGTTTCGTTATAATCGATCCAGCCGTTTTCGATATATGACGTCACTTCCGGTTTTGAAATAGCGGCCGAAAATAATGTCGTCTTGAATTCATAATTATAAGTCCTACATAATTGCACAATTTGGTTGCAATCGGTACAGACGATTTCGATATATGACGTCACTTCCGGTTTAACCAATGGCGGCCGAAAATAATGTCGTCTTTTTATCCATAATTATAAGTCCTACATATTTCCAAAATTTGGTTGCAATCGGTACAGCCTTTTTCGATATATGACTCCCTTCCGGTTTTAACAATGGCGGCCGATAATAATGTCGTCTTTAATTCATAATTATTAGTCCTCCATATTTCCAAAATTTGGTTGCAATCGGTACAGACGATTTCGACATATGACGTCACTTCCGGTTTTAACAATGGCGGCCGAAAATAATGTCGTCTTTAATTCATAATTATAAGTCCTACACATTTCCAAAATTTGGTTGCTATCGGTACAGCCGTTTTTGATATATGACGTTACTTCCGGTTTTAACAATGGCGGCCAAAATAATGTCGTCTTTAATCCATAATTATAATTCCTACATATTTCCAAAATTTGGTTGCAATCGGTACAGCCGTTTTCGATATATGACGTCACTTCCGGTTTTAACAATGGCGGCCGAAAATAATGTCGTATTTCATTCATAATTATTAGTCCTCCATATTTCCAAAATTTGGTTGCAATCGGTACAGCCGTTTTCGATATATGACGTCACTTCCGGTTTTAACAATGGCGGCCGAAAATAATGTCGTCTTCAATTCATAATTATTAGTCCCACACATTTCCAAAATTTAGTTGCAATCGGTACAGCTGTTTTCAATATATGACGTCACTTCCGGTTTTAAAAATGGCGGCCGAGAACACTGCAACCTTGAATTTATAATTATTTACAAAGTAGGTTTACTAAATATCTATTTAAAAGTATAAAGTGGTGAATTTAGTGTCAATTATCATATTTATGACGTCATTTAGCATATTTATGACGTCATTTCCGGTATAGGTAAAAGGAAAACAATCTAGTTGATACTTTATGAACGACCATCTGAATTCATAATCCCTATATTTCCGTAAAATCGGTCTTGCCGTTTGTAATATATGACGTCACTACCGATTTCATTTAGTGGTTCCTGCCGCCATTTCCGGTACCGTTAATTTGTTTATTCATTTTTCACAATTGAGTTTCAAAAAAAATTGCAGAATGAATACGCAGGAGCTAGTTCAGTTGCAAACGGTACAGGCGTTTTAGATATATTACGTCACTTCCGGTTTCAGGAATGGCGGCCGAGAACACTGCAACCTTGAATTTATAATTTGTATTGTCTATGTTACAATGTAAGTTACTTATGTATGTATTTTAAGTATAATTTGTTGAAATAAGTTAAATATTGCGTATTTATGACGTCACTTCCGGTTCAGAAAATAAAAAATAATTATTTTTTATTGATACCTCATATATAGATGACCGTTTAAATCGAATGGCGCTAATTTCGTTCTAATCGGTCCAGACGTTTTTGAGATATGACGTCACTTCTGGTTTAAAAATGGCGGCACAAAAAATCAAAAGAGGCAAGGTATCATCAGACGCCAAAAGTGCATATGTGGTAAAAATTTCAGGTTGATCGGTTCAGCCGTTTAGGCTGTGGCGGTGATAGCAACTTTTTCGGGAATCATCAGAATCATCATCATCATCATCATCATCATCATCATCTGAAGAAGAAAGCGGCGTAATTTCACGATTTTCACTGTCCTCTAGGTCGTAAACGGCATGACTGGTTGTTGTCGC
Source organism: Leuctra nigra (assembly GCA_934045905.1). Lineage (NCBI taxonomy): Eukaryota > Metazoa > Arthropoda > Insecta > Plecoptera > Leuctridae > Leuctra > Leuctra nigra. Next base: position 471,696 of record OW203768.1, on the reverse strand, counting down.
GTGATGTATATGTTGTCAGGTGGGTCATAGCTCAAAATTAAGACATTTCACAACAATGAGAGATTTTCCATTGTTGAGATCCAGTAGGCCGAAAATGCCATGTTGTTGCTTACAGTAAAAGTAGTTGGTCTGCTCCTCAGTTTATAAAGGCATTTACGGTATGTTGAGTGACTGTGAGTGTACGGTACGACTTGGCTGAGTGGAGCGACCGCTCCACTAGATACTGAATGCATGAATGAATCTTTCTAGGAAAGTTGTTAGACTTTCTCTGAAAGTTGTCATTCTTGCACTAGTCTTGTAGACGCTCATTGAATACCAGGGGCTGGATTCACAAAGAAGTATAACTTTATGACCGAAAAAACTAGTATCAATATTAGCAATTACCATGTTTTACCGGCATATCTTTATGAATATAATTATTCAGATCACCATTTAAAATGATAAAATACCAAGTGTTGACATGATAATATCATGGTAATAGATACCCCATAAAAATCACTCCGTGTAAAAATACCAGCCAAGTCTCTTCAACTAAAAAAAAATTTAATAAATCAAAAAATTCAGCACTGAAAAGTAGTGATATCAAAAAATTGGCCAAGTCAAAACTTTTCAAAAAATACTTGGCGCATCGTGCATATAAATAGTATAGAAGTAGGCCAGAAATCAAATATAATCATATATAGATATAATATTTCAATAATACCCTAAAAAACGATGCGCCAAGTATTTTTTGAAAAGTTTTGACTTGGCCAATTTTTTGATATCACTACTTTTCAGTGCTGAATTTTTTGATTTATTAAATTTTTTTTAGTTGAAGAGACTTGGCTGGTATTTTTACACGGAGTGTTTTTTATGGGGATATCACTCCTTTTTTTAGTTTATTCTTACAACTTGTGACATATATAGTGGCACCAAAACTATAAGAATACCTTTAAAAAATACGCCTTTGTGATTTGGTTGCTAAGAAAAGTTGTGCTTGTTACTATGTATATGCTATAAATAATATGCTATAAAGTATAGCGGAAGTTTCGTTCCAATTGGTCCAGCCGTTCTCGAATTATGGCATCACTTCCGGTTTTCAAAATGGCGGCTGACTTCACTGCCACCTAAAATTTGTATCTATAAATGTTATGTAACATTATAAGCCTTCTGAATATGTAGTTATTGTTATAAGAGATGATTTCATTCAAATTTTGCATTTTTATGACGTCATTTCCGGTTTCGGTAAAAGTACATTTCTATTTTGACTATTGATATTTCATTGAGAAGACCATCCGAATCGTTTGGCGCTAATTTCGTTCTAATCGGTCCAGACGTTTTTGAGATATGACGTCACTTCCGGTTTAAAAATGGCGGCACAAAAAATCACAAGAGGCAAGGTATCATCAGACGCCAAAAGTGCACATGTGGTAAAAATTTCAGATCGATCGGGTTTGCCGTTTGGGCTGTGGCGGTGATAGCAACGTTTCCTGATATCTGAATCATCATCATCATCAGATAGCTTTTAAAAGGGGTGTAATTTCACTGTTTTCACGGCCCTCTAGCTCGCAAACGGCATAACGTATTGTTCCCAAATTTGGTATATGTAGTCAGGTGGGCCATAGCTCGAAATTAAGATATTTCGCAACAATGTGAGATTTTTCAATTTTGAGATCCAGTAGGCCGAAAATGCCATGTTGTTGCTTACAGTAAAAGTGGTTGGTCTGCTCCTCAGTTTATTAGGCATTTACGGTATGTTGAGTGACTGTGAGTGTACGGTACGACTTGGCTGGGTGGAGCGACCGCTCCACTAGATATTGGTTGTTTTATTGTTATACCGGCATAAAGTTATGCCGGTATAGGGCTTAAAACCTTATGTGAATCCAGCCCCAGACTAAAATACAAGCCGGTGTCTGTTATTTGAAGTTGTAATGTCTAATAACGTAGTTAGTAACGGCCGTTGTTCATTAGATTCATAGTTTCCGTTAACGCGTAGAGGCAAAGCGGCTGACAGATTTTAGATACTGAATGCATGAATGAATCTTTCTTAAAAAGTTGTTAGACTTTCTCTGAAAGTTGTCATTCTTGCACTAGTCTTGTAGACGCTCATTGAATACAAGACCAAAATACAAGCCGGTGTCTGTTATTTGAAGTTGTAATGTCTAATAACGTAGTTAGTACGGCCGTGTTCATTAGATTCATTGTTTCCGTTAACGCGTAGAGAGGCAAAGCTGCTGACAGATTATAGATACTGAATGCATGAATGAATCTTTCTTAAAAAGTTGTTAGACTTTCTCTGAAAGTTGTCATTCTTGCACTAGTCTTGTAGACGCTCATTGAATACAAGACCAAAATACAAGCCGGTGTCTGTTATTTGAAGTTGTAATGTCTAATAACGTAGTTAGTACGGCCGTGTTCATTAGATTCATTGTTTCCGTTAACGCGTAGAGAGGCAAAGCTGCTGACAGATTATAGATACTGAATGCATGAATGAATCTTTCTTAAAAAGTTGTTAAACTTTGTCTGAAAGTTGTCATTCTTGCACTATAGTCTTGTAGACGCTCATTGAATACAAGACCAAAATACAAGCCGGTGTCTGTTATTTGAAGTTGTAATGTCTAATAACGTAGTTAGTACGGCCGTGTTCATTAGATTCATAGTTTCCGTTATCGCGTAGAGGCAAAGCTGCTGACAGATTATAGATACTGAATGCATGAATGAATCTTTCTTAAAAAGTTGTTAAACTTTCTCTGAAAGTTGTCATTCTTGCACTAGTCTTGTAGACGACGTGTATGTCTGTATGTCTGTTTCTATGTTTTATGTCACCTAACGACTGTACCGTATATTTGTGATTCTGTCGAGGTATGATGACGTGTTGTCTGTATGTCTGTTTCTATGTTTTATGTCATATAACGACTGTACCGTATATTTGTGATTCTGTCGAGGTATGATGACGTGTTGTCTGTATGTCTGTTTCTATGTTTTATGTCACGTAACGACTGTACCGTATATTTGTGATTCTGTCGAGGTATGATGACGTGTTTGTCTGTATGTCTGTTTCTATGTTTTATGTCACGTAACGACTGTACCGTATATTTGTGATTCTGTCGAGGTATGATGACGTGTTTGTCTGAATGTCTGTTTCTATGTTTTATGTCACGTAACGACTGTACCGTATATTTGTGATTCTGTCGAGGTATGATGACGTGTTTGTCTGTATGTCTGTTTCTATGTTTTATGTCACGTAACGACTGTACCGTATATTTGTGATTCTGTCGAGGTATGATGACGTGTTTGTCTGTATGTCTGTTTCTATGTTTTATGTCACGTAACGACTGTTCCGTATATTTGTGATTCTGTCGAGGTATGATGACGTGTCTGTCTGAATGTCTGTTTCTATGTTTTATGTCACGTAACGACTGTAGAATAAAATGAATAAATGAAAGGAATAACTTAATATTATTTTTGACATTATTCCGCAGTAATAATGTCAAAAAGAATATGACTTTATTCCGGAGGAATAGTGTCAAAAAGAGTGGGAATTTCTATGAGGGAATTTCTTTATCAATTGGTCAGAATTTCTATGGGAATAGCGTCAAATTAGATATGACATTATCTGCCGGAATAACGGCATATAGGAATAAAGTCAAATTTTATTTAAGAATTTGTTCACTTTTCTAAAAGACCATGTTACACCACCAATTTGACGCTATTCTGGCGATCCTTTTTAACGGCCCCATTTTTAAAAAACTCGAGTTCAGAATTTAGGATTCGAAAATAATTAGGGAACGGTAGCTAGTATTTGGTAAAAAATTATCTATTATCTATTACAATTATCTAGATAATTATTTTTTATCTTTATCTATTATCTTGATGATTTCTTGGAAATGTATCTATTATCTTATCTAGATAAATTTTTGGCATGTTATCTTTATCTTTATCTAGATAAAAATAAAATTATCTAATCACAACACTGCTTATAAATGTGTTTAAATTCTAAAAAAGCGCCCTGCGGGGCAATAAATGGAGGGTATATTTTGCTTCAGTTCATGCATTTTCGAGTCCCAGAATCACTTTTTAATGGTTAAAATCTAGAATAAAACGCCATGCGGGGCTCAAACTGAGGGGCTTCGCTCCCCCTTCTCCCCCCCAGATACAAGTAGTTACGCGCCTGGAATTAACCTTCCTATAATCAAGTGAGCATAATGGAATTTAAAAAAAAATGCGGCCCGCCAACAAAATCAAATTCGTATATTATTGGCCCGCAAGTCAAAAAGGTTGAGTACCACTAGTTGGGATTTGGACCAGTGGTGTAGTCGAGGGTATACGCGGGTCGCGGGTATACGCCGCATACCTAAAAAATAGTTTTGCTGAAGAGTGAAGATGTCAGGAAATCTTAAAATTTTTGTGGTGTTTTACGTCTAGTTTAGTTTCGTAAGCAAAAAACTCAAAAAAGTTAATTTCAAACTGTCAAAACACCAAAAAAAGCCCTGCGGGGCAAAGTGGTGCCATGCCCTCCTCACCACCCCAAAGAGTCAAACTATAAAATATATTGAATATTTTAAAACAAAATACGCCTCATAACGTCTCAAAATTGATTTCCCAGTGTCCAAAAACCAAAAAACGCCCTGCGGGGCAAGGTGGTACCGTGCCCTCAACCACCCTAAAGTGTAAAATTATAAAATATATTGAATATTTTAACAAAATACGCCTCGTAGCGTCTCAAAATTGATTTCACAGTTTCCAAAAACCAAAAAATGCCCTGCGGGGCTTGGTACCCCCTCCCCCCTTATTCCGAGGAAAATTGTTTTCCTTGCCTTGCCCCCCCCCCCCCCCCCCCGGCATAAATCCTGCGGACGCCCATGGTAGCGTATACCCCCAAAAAAATATTAGGACTACACCACTGATTTGGACCCGTTCAGTTAGAAGTGCATTGTCCCAAGTTAACCTTTACTCTGAGTCTGAAAAGCCTGTTTGGAAACGACTTATCATGGAACTGCACGTGATTGTAACTTCTCACCTCACCCGGCGCAGGACTGGAGATCGAAACGAATCTCTTGTGAATTGCATGGAACTATTTATAGTTGAAACAAGCGACATTGTCTTATGGATCAAGAAACCAGTTCGAGAACACTAGCCGGGGCTCGAACACGAGGCGCCAGGTATCCAGTGGCGGACTCACACGAGGCGCCAGGTATCCAGTGGCGGACTCACACGAGGCGCCAGGTATCCAGTGGCGGACTCACACGAGGCGCCAGGTATCCAGTGGCGGACTCACACGAGGCGCCAGGTATCCAGTGGCGGACTCACACGAGGCGCCAGGTATCCAGTGGCGGATTCACACGAGGCGCCAGGTATCCAGTGGCGGACTCACACGAGGCGCCAGGTATCCAGTGGCGGACTCACACGAGGCGCCAGGTATCCAGTGGCGGACTCACACGAGGCGCCAGGTATCCAATGGCGGACTCACACGAGGCGCCAGGTATCCAGTGGCGGATTCACACGAGGCGCCAGGTATCCAGTGGCGGACTCACACGAGGCGCCAGGTATCCAGTGGCGGACTCACACGAGGCGCCAGGTATCCAGTGGCGGACTCACACGAGGCGCCAGGTATCCAGTGGCGGACTCACACGAGGCGCCAGGTATCCAGTGGCGGACTCACACGAGGCGCCAGGTATCCAGTGGCGGACTCACACGAGGCGCCAGGTATCCAGTGGCGGATTCACACGAGGCGCCAGGTATCCAGTGGCGGACTCACACGAGGCGCCAGGTATCCAGTGGCGGACTCACACGAGGCGCCAGGTATCCAGTGGCGGACTCACACGAGGCGCCAGGTATCCAGTGGCGGACTCACACGAGGCGCCAGGTATCCAGTGGCGGACTCACACGAGGCGCCAGGTATCCAGTGGCGGATTCACACGAGGCGCCAGGTATCCAGTGGCGGACTCACACGAGGCGCCAGGTATCCAGTGGCGGACTCACACGAGGCGCCAGGTATCCAGTGGCGGACTCACACGAGGCGCCAGGTATCCAGTGGCGGACTCACACGAGGCGCCAGGTATCCAGTGGCGGACTCACACGAGGCGCCAGGTATCCAGTGGCGGATTCACACGAGGCGCCAGGTATCCAGTGGCGGACTCACACGAGGCGCCAGGTATCCAGTGGCGGACTCACACGAGGCGCCAGGTATCTATCCAGTGGCGGACTCACACGAGGCGCCAGGTATCCAGTGGCGGACTCACACGAGGCGCCAGGTATCCAGTGGCGGACTCACTCGAGGCGCCAGGTATCCAGTGGCGGACTCACTCGAGGCGCCAGGTATCCAGTGGCGGACTCACACGAGGCGCCGGCCAGTGGCGGAGCGGAGTCCCCACCCGTAGCACATGTTTAGGCCCCTAATCTTCTATTTGCTTAGTCATAATACTAATGCGTATTCAAACTATCAATATGTACTGAATACAAACTTTTTATTATGTTGATTACAAATTCAGTTTCGTCCCTTAATTTTTGTGTAGTAGGATAATACTATATGGGGGGGGGGGGGGCAAACATTCATCTTTACTGATTTAACAAACTAAAACTGTTGGCCAAAATGCGTATAGGCATTCTAGCCTGACCACTACTTACAAGATACAAAATTAAAACAAAAGGTATAATATACAGGATAAAAAATAAATCATGTGAAACGAGTTTTTTCTTAATTTTTGTTTTTAATTTTTGTTTTGGGCATCCATTCTCTTGAAAGTGACGGTCTTCCCAACCCGGTCTCTGCGACTGGGGTGCGGCGCCCCTAGCCCTTGGCCCCCTAGACCTGGCCCTAGTCCTGCGCCCCTAAACCTGGCCCCTATAGCCCTGGCCCCTAGTCCTGCCCCCAGCCCTATGCATTATACATTATTATAGGTAAGTTTTATTATTGAACTATAATTGATATCTCTCCAAGGGGAGGGTTTGCCCCCCCCCCCCCTCCCCAATGCATGGAGCGTGGGAAGTGTTCCTGAAGAAAGTGTCTACAAGCGTTGATTTAGTGATAACACAGTGTTAATAAGTGTTAAAAGTGTTAAACGCGATGAATTACAAGTAAACACTAATAAAAGGAGGTAATTAATGTTTAAATGTGATAATTAGTGCTCTAATGCTTTGCAAATATGATAAATAATAAGGAATTCCAGGTATATCGTGTAAATAGACACATACGTGTGTGTGGAAACATGTTTTTTACAAGAGGCCGGATGCGAGTCTGTGTCTGGTTGCAGGTTGAGTGTGGGGTTGATTCAGACATTTACATGCGGGGGGGGGGGGGGGGGGGGGGGGGGGTACATGAACACTGCAAAATACCGATTTTCTTTATTTACACCTACACATTTTGAAAGTATCTCATTGAAAATTTGTGTACCTATTATAAACTCAATTTTCCTAAGGACCACTTTTTCAATACTCTCGTAAATTTCAACCAGTAGATCAGAACTATTGCCATGGCAACATAAGCCCCAAGTGCAATAAATCTCCTGTTATAACTCCTTGGCCCTCTAGGGGACGGAATCAGCACTGAGTGTACACTCGCCACTCAAGTGACTATTAGCTAGGTCAGAGTCAAGCTCCGCCACTGCACAAGCCGCTACTGTTTCACAACATCACAAAAAATCCGTGCGGTCTACGAAAAACCGGATGTTCTCCTCATCAACATACCCCCCCCTCTCTCTCTCTCTCTCTCTCATCTCTCTCTCTCTCTCTCTCTCTCTCTCTCTCTCTCTCTCTCTCTCTCTCTCTCTCTCTCTCTCTCTCTCTCTCTCTCTCTCTCTCTCTCTCTCTCCGACGCCAATATCGACGTGCTCCCCGCCGACGCCTGCGCTCTCCCTCCCCTCCGTCAGCTGTTTTCTACCGGGCGCTTCCCCCACCACCTCGGCGAGGCAACCGACACACAAGCAGAGCCAGTCGAGCTGTGCGTATCTCGCTCACAAGATGAGGGCGTTTGTTAAAACTATCACAATATCATCATCACTTCGGTCGCCAGGTGACAAGACCTCAGTGGTTGGCACAACACAGTCGAGGACACACGTGTGTAAGCCGACTCGTGGCGCGGCGTGCCTCAACTGTTTCAATTACTAAACCGCTCTCAGTCTCTTTGTTACACCGTTTTTGTTAAGTTTTCCGTTGAGTTTTGTATTTAGTTTGAATAGAGGTCTTCGCAAGTGCGGAGTAGATTCGTTATCGATCGCGTTGTATCCGTGTGTTTTCGAAGCGGGAACAATGCTCCTGTGAGCTCGGGTGGATTTCAAGATGGGCGCTTTCAGAAGGGACTCTTGTCTACGATGGTGCACGTTAGTCGTCTTGATCGCCGTCGTTGCGGCGAGGCCGGAGTTGCGGACGACGGCGGCGGACACGCAGACACTTGGGGTGGGCGGCGAGAAGGCGGCGCCCGCGTTGACGGCGACCTCGGACCTGCCGTCGTGATCGGTGACGGCGAGGCGATCTACCTCAAGACGGAGGCGGAGAGACGGCTGGAACTGACCACGGAGGTCGACGAGCACGGCGGACATGAGGTCAAGAGGTATCCGGTGATGACGATAGAGTTCGCGCGCGTGGAGACGCCGTTCATCATCGGGCTGTGGATCTTCTTCGCGAGTCTCGCCAAGATAGGTGAGTTCGAGTCCAGACTGGGTCTAAAGTAGACGCCCCGGTTCACGTCTTGTCTAGGTCATTATTCCACTCGATCGACAACCAACATTGACACGTCGTCGATCGAGTCCGTGCTGAGTTGTCGATCGTGCACGTGGACACGATCTGGATGGCCTCGGTTCAAGTCTAGGCACGGTCGTTATTTCCGCCGCTTGACAGTTCGTCGCCTGAGTGTGACAGAGCTGTATCTGCATGGCGAATCCGTGTCGGATACTTCCATGTTATAATGAGACAGATTCACACCGAATCTGACAGTCCAATCATCCGTATCTAATCTCCAGATAGAACTCAATACAACTTGACAGTTAGGTCCGTTATTGCTTAATCGAGTAGAAAAACGTAAACTTCACACAATCAATTATTTGTTACGCATATCACACTTTTAACACAAATCTTTTAAGTACCTGGCTACTATATTATATCTTTTAAGTGCTGATATGAATGTGCAGTGTGAATTGCAAAAATACGCGATCTAATTTCGTGAAGCTAGCTGCAATTCCAGACACTTTCAACGGTTGTTCCTCGCGTTATTTTATTCTCCTCGTAAAAAAAGAGCGGGAATTGTCGTGCGAGATTTTCTGCCACGGTCAAAGCACCTCTTCGGTCTGCTGAAACCCAGCCAGATGGCCTCGTGTTCGTGTCTCGCGCGAAGCAAACGGTTTGACTCTCGTCGTCTCTCTTCCTCGTATTGCTCTCGCATCTCTTACTCTTCCTCGCACTCCGTGACTCTTTGCGTTACTCACGGCTCTTTCCGGCTAAATTCTTACCCGATGTGAAAGTTTGTTGACTTGGCTTCTTGCTTGGGTCATGATATATGACATGACATGGATCGCATTCGTCGTGGATATTATTTTTATCGCTTCTTATCTAGTAAGATTGTGGCCTGCTGTTACTTATAATAGCTATCACAGCCGGCCGATAACGCTGCCCACAATCCAAGGAAAATAAATACGAATAAAATAGACTCTGTCCCATCTTCCGTCTTTTAATTTGCATAAATAGCTTCAAAACAATCATAATATTGCGATGTTTGATGTCGACTATTCTCCGAGTCGTCTGGGTGCAAGTGGCATAAAAAGGTGTAAGATAAAAACCGTCTATATTTATCTAGGAGGCTCTGAAAAAACACAGTTACCTGGAAAACCAAACTCCAAACTGCACCAGAACCACCCGATAATTACTAGTTTTATTTCGCCAGCTCTAGAAGACCGGGGAATAGTCACTTATCATCTAAATCCGTCCACTGGTGATATTGAAGATTGATCGTTACCTCATGAAATCTTTGTCTCACGCTACCTTCCAGTATTATGTAAAGTTGTCGTCAACGGAAAAGATGCATCTGCATAGCTCAACCAGTTCTCAGACCTCCAAACATATTTCTGCGTATCATGTGTCTGTACCATCGAGGTAAATAGTAGATATTTCTTGTGTGTAGAAACTAATGATGCCAAACTCTGGAATACAATAAATATGCCCTCTGGCACGTACTCAAAGAGTTACATCCGTTATAATTGTATTGAGCGCGTACCAGAGGCCGTAATTACTCCAATATGTGACATTTATTTTTGAATTAATTAATTTGTTATTCGCGTTTGTGCGAGACTTTTTAAAATTATAAAATAACACTAGAAGTTTTCCAATTTGTTGTTCTTGAAAAGTTGATTGACTTTCCGCTTCACAAACTGATTAAACCTGAATATCTAAACATTTATTTCTCGCCAAAGGGACTGAAAAACAGTCGTGAAAGAGCGGATACGAGCTCATCGAATTTATTATACAATTATAAATAATTCATCGAAATTTTAACATGTTTTACAATGAATGCGAACTGGCAGTGATTTGAGTATAATGTCAGTTGGCAGGCGGGACTTCGAGCTGAGGGTGAGGTTTAAATGCCGGCCTGCAAGGGTTGTTTTCATTGCAAGAGGGGGAGGGTTCTGACCTCAAGTGAACCCGCCTGGCTTGGGATACACGAGTGACCCGGTTCGAGTCCAGTGCAGATCAATTCTCTTCTTTCTAATGAATAGTTAATCCGATTTGGGTCCACCATTATCTGGATGATTGATATCGGCTGAATTATTTAGGAGAATCGCTCGGGCTGTGATTTAACATTGCTAATGCATTGTTTATAAAATGGCAAGTTATTTGTTACATCTGTCTGATATCGTTTGGCAATTAAATGTAGAACTGTGTGTGATTGAATGAATGTAGAGAGAGGGAATCAAATGTCAACTTATTGAATCAAATGATTTGCGAAAGAAGATTCTCCTCCATTTCAGACGCAAACTGTTCTCCTGAATATTCTGATATTTGTTCGCCCCAAGCAGAAAAACATGACATTGTATAAAAACAACATTTAAAACACATCAGACCTTCATATTAGAAATAACATGAGAACAGCAGGTCCGTGAAGCTAACAACGCCTAATTAGTGTAATTATTGCAGTTGTTTTCCGAATTAGTGGTGCTTCACCCCTTAAAAAGGTATTTTAAATTATTTTGGGTGGCACCCCCACAGTTTTCCCTGACTTTTTAGGGCTTTGGAGCACTAATCCTGTTAACTATTCCACTGAATAATTAAACAGTCATTTAATCTTAAATATCGACGTATGTTGCCACCCCACTGAAATCTTTTGCTAAAACAACTGTACCAATTTGGCACCAATTAATTAGGCACTATTTTGATTGAATTAGTTAGATATTAATTATTGAATTTCGCCTCGGGGTGTTGTCAGGTTCACGGACCTCACATAATTACATTTGGGTCTAATTGAAAAGCAATTAACCAGCTATAAACCAGACAGTAATGTTATTTCGTCCTTCTGAAGATGTCGCAAGCCGCAAGCCTCCAGACCGGCAATAATTCTTATCAAAGTGAACCAAACACTTGAAAAGACAATTAATTCCACGTCTGTGTACTTATAATTAGATCGCGATCTGTAAATTATCTTTTAATTGACTTGCTCGATCGTATCGGCGTCTTTCAATAGAGTTTTATCTGCCTCAAGCGCGCTGTGACCTTGGATGGGTTCTGCAACCGGAGCAAGGCCCTTTGACATTACTCCAGATTCAAATGGCCAACTGGCGTCATTTGCAGGTGCAATGAGACGGCTTTCCAACACTCGTGCAGGCGAAGTTATAGTTTACCATCTGACCATCTGAGGATGGATTTACACAAATCATGAGATGTCCCTTTTTTTTGCAAAATTCTCTGATTAGCTGAAAAGTAAAACTGAACCGTTTGTCCGATAAAATTCAAATTTTGCATGATCTTTGGAACCAACATTACCTATAAGATTTTACACATTTTCAGGCTGAAAGATTAATAACTTCAGGAGGAATTGAGTTTTTATGAAGTTACTTTGTAGTCTTCTGTATAATCACTCTAAATGCATCGCAAATTGAGTAGGTACAGAGAGATTGCTGTTGCATTGAAAAGCAGATATAACACAGTCGGCTTTATGTTTCTGTAACGGAATGTCGGTGCGGGGTGTTGCACTTCGGTGCTCGCTTATCAACGCGTATCTTTACCTAGCAGTAGCTTAGAAAGGAGCTATCTTGTAAATGCTATTTCTTCTAATCTCTGGAGTATTATACGGAGGCTGGAATGGAAGGTATTACCTACTTACCCACTGTATTCATTGAAAGATAATACCTACAATATTACGCGTTATCAGATAATACTCGCGAGATCATGACAATAATACGTCGATAAGCGGCAATAGAAGAATGAGGATTTATTAGTTTGTTAGTAATTGGTCTTCAACTCTTGGTTTGACCGAATTGGCACGCAATCACACAAGTTCAACTGATCAGAGTTCCTGGTCACATTCTCGAAGTGTTTGGCCATCTTGGACTAGAGAGAAAGGACAGTGATGATTGCCAAAAGCATAGACATTGTATAGCCTCTGTACAATGTCTATGCCAAGAGTAGCTAACGTTACTTGCAAAATGATTCATAAACTTTAAATGTATACCTATTGTTCAAAATGACTTTTTGCACCGTTTTTGTACTGTCATGTCAAGTTTAATTGTATAATTAATAGACAACATTATACATTACTATGCTTTTTACAAAACTTCAAATGCAGTACTACCGTAATTCTAATATCTATTTATATTATTCAACAAAACATTTTGAATGTTGCCCATTGTGAGATATACAAGTAAAATTGTATCGAATATATCGGCAAACTAGACTGATGATATTGCGTACATGACTGGTGCTCGTTTATGAACGCGTTGCTTGTGTTCCAACTGGCAGTGACACACCACATCATTGTCACGGCCACATGGAGCTTGGTTCGAGCCCCGGTGCGGACATGACGTGGATCCACTTGTCCGTGTGTGTCTGGACATGTCATGATGGCAGCCACATGTTATGACCCAACTGGCAGTGACACACCACATCATTGTCACGGCCACATGGAGCTTGGTTCGAGCCCCGGTGCGGACATGACGTGGATCCACTTGTCCGTGTGTGTCTGGACATGTCATGATGGCAGCCACATGTTATGACCCAACTGGCAGTGACACACCACATCATTGTCACGGCCACATGGAGCTTGGTTCGAGCCCCGGTGCGGACATGACGTGGATCCACTTGGCCGTGTGTGTCTGGACATGTCATGATGGCAGCCACATGTTATGACCCAACTGGCAGTGACACACCACATCATTGTCACGGCCACATGGAGCTTGGTTCGAGCCCCGGTGCGGACATGACGTGGATCCACTTGGCCGTGTGTGTCTGGACATGTCATGATGGCAGCCACATGTTATGACCCAACTGGCAGTGACACACCACATCATTGTCACGGCCACATGGAGCTTGGTTCGAGCCCCGGTGCGGACATGACGTGGATCCACTTGTCCGTGTGTGTCTGGACATGTCATGATGGCAGCCACATGTTATGACCCAACTGGCAGTGACACACCACATCATTGTCACGGCCACATGGAGCTTGGTTCGAGCCCCGGTGCGGACATGACGTGGATCCACTTGGCCGTGTGTGTCTGGACATGTCATATGATGGCAGCCACATGTTATGACCCAACTGGCAGTGACACACCACATCATTGTCACGGCCACATGGAGCTTGGTTCGAGCCCCGGTGCGGACATGACTCGGATCCACTTGGCCGTGTGTGTCTGGACATGTCATGATGGCAGCCACATGTTATGACCCAACTGGCAGTGACACACCACATCATTGTCACGGCCACATGGAGCTTGGTTCGAGCCCCGGTGCGGACATGACGTGGATCCACTTGGCCGTGTGTGTCTGGACATGTCATGATGGCAGCCACATGTTATGACCCAACTGGCAGTGACACACCACATCATTGTCACGGCCACATGGAGCTTGGTTCGAGCCCCGGTGCGGACATGACGTGGATCCACTTGTCCGTGTGTGTCTGGACATGTCATGATGGCAGCCACATGTTATGACCCAACTGGCAGTGACACACCACATCATTGTCACGGCCACATGGAGCTTGGTTCGAGCCCCGGTGCGGACATGACGTGGATCCACTTGGCCGTGTGTGTCTGGACATGTCATGATGGCAGCCACATGTTATGACCCAACTGGCAGTGACACACCACATCATTGTCACGGCCACATGGAGCTTGGTTCGAGCCCCGGTGCGGACATGACGTGGATCCACTTGGCCGTGTGTGTCTGGACATGTCATGATGGCAGCCACATGTTATGACCCAACTGGCAGTGACACACCACATCATTGTCACGGCCACATGGAGCTTGGTTCGAGCCCCGGTGCGGACATGACGTGGATCCACTTGGCCGTGGGTGTCTGGACATGTCATGATGGCAGCCACATGTTATGACCCAACTGGCAGTGACACACCACATCATTGTCACGGCCACATGGAGCTTGGTTCGAGCCCCGGTGCGGACATGACGTGGATCCACTTGGCCGTGTGTGTCTGGACATGTCATGATGGCAGCCACATGTTATGACCCAACTGGCAGTGACACACCACATCATTGTCACGGCCACATGGAGCTTGGTTCGAGCCCCGGTGCGGACATGACGTGGATCCACTTGGCCGTGTGTGTCTGGACATGTCATGATGGCAGCCACATGTTATGACCCAACTGGCAGTGACACACCACATCATTGTCACGGCCACATGGAGCTTGGTTCGAGCCCCGGTGCGGACATGACGTGGATCCACTTGGCCGTGTGTGTCTGGACATGTCATGATGGCAGCCACATGTTATGACCCAACTGGCAGTGACACACCACATCATTGTCACGGCCACATGGAGCTTGGTTCGAGCCCCGGTGCGGACATGACGTGGATCCACTTGGCCGTGTGTGTCTGGACATGTCATGATGGCAGCCACATGTTATGACCCAACTGGCAGTGACACACCACATCATTGTCACGGCCACATGGAGCTTGGTTCGAGCCCCGGTGCGGACATGACGTGGATCCACTTGGCCGTGTGTGTCTGGACATGTCATGATGGCAGCCACATGTTATGACCCAACTGGCAGTGACACACCACATCATTGTCACGGCCACATGGAGCTTGGTTCGAGCCCCGGTGCGGACATGACGTGGATCCACTTGGCCGTGTGTGTCTGGACATGTCATGATGGCAGCCACATGTTATGACCCAACTGGCAGTGACACACCACATCATTGTCACGGCCACATGGAGCTTGGTTCGAGCCCCGGTGCGGACATGACTCGGATCCACTTGGCCGTGTGTGTCTGGACATGTCATGATGGCAGCCACATGTTATGACCCAACTGGCAGTGACACACCACATCATTGTCACGGCCACATGGAGCTTGGTTCGAGCCCCGGTGCGGACATGACGTGGATCCACTTGGCCGTGTGTGTCTGGACATGTCATGATGGCAGCCACATGTTATGACCCAACTGGCAGTGACACACCACATCATTGTCACGGCCACATGGAGCTTGGTTCGAGCCCCGGTGCGGACATGACGTGGATCCACTTGGCCGTGTGTGTCTGGACATGTCATGATGGCAGCCACATGTTATGACCCAACTGGCAGTGACACACCACATCATTGTCACGGCCACATGGAGCTTGGTTCGAGCCCCGGTGCGGACATGACGTGGATCCACTTGGCCGTGTGTGTCTGGACATGTCATGATGGCAGCCACATGTTATGACCCAACTGGCAGTGACACACCACATCATTGTCACGGCCACATGGAGCTTGGTTCGAGCCCCGGTGCGGACATGACGTGGATCCACTTGGCCGTGTGTGTCTGGACATGTCATGATGGCAGCCACATGTTATGACCCAACTGGCAGTGACACACCACATCATTGTCACGGCCACATGGAGCTTGGTTCGAGCCCCGGTGCGGACATGACGTGGATCCACTTGGCCGTGTGTGTCTGGACATGTCATGATGGCAGCCACATGTTATGACCCAACTGGCAGTGACACACCACATCATTGTCACGGCCACATGGAGCTTGGTTCGAGCCCCGGTGCGGACATGACGTGGATCCACTTGGCCGTGTGTGTCTGGACATGTCATGATGGCAGCCACATGTTATGACCCAACTGGCAGTGACACACCACATCATTGTCACGGCCACATGGAGCTTGGTTCGAGCCCCGGTGCGGACATGACGTGGATCCACTTGGCCGTGTGTGTCTGGACATGTCATGATGGCAGCCACATGTTATGACCCAACTGGCAGTGACACACCACATCATTGTCACGGCCACATGGAGCTTGGTTCGAGCCCCGGTGCGGACATGACGTGGATCCACTTGGCCGTGTGTGTCTGGACATGTCATGATGGCAGCCACATGTTATGACCCAACTGGCAGTGACACACCACATCATTGTCACGGCCACATGGAGCTTGGTTCGAGCCCCGGTGCGGACATGACGTGGATCCACTTGGCCGTGTGTGTCTGGACATGTCATGATGGCAGCCACATGTTATGACCCAACTGGCAGTGACACACCACATCATTGTCACGGCCACATGGAGCTTGGTTCGAGCCCCGGTGCGGACATGACGTGGATCCACTTGGCCGTGTGTGTCTGGACATGTCATGATGGCAGCCACATGTTATGACCCAACTGGCAGTGACACACCACATCATTGTCACGGCCACATGGAGCTTGGTTCGAGCCCCGGTGCGGACATGACGTGGATCCACTTGGCCGTGTGTGTCTGGACATGTCATGATGGCAGCCACATGTTATGACCTAACTGGCAGTGACACACCACATCATTGTCACGGCCACATGGAGCTTGGTTCGAGCCCCGGTGCGGACATGACGTGGATCCACTTGGCCGTGTGTGTCTGGACATGTCATGATGGCAGCCACATGTTATGACCCAACTGGCAGTGACACACCACATCATTGTCACGGCCACATGGAGCTTGGTTCGAGCCCCGGTGCGGACATGACGTGGATCCACTTGGCCGTGTGTGTCTGGACATGTCATGATGGCAGCCACATGTTATGACCCAACTGGCAGTGACACACCACATCATTGTCACGGCCACATGGAGCTTGGTTCGAGCCCCGGTGCGGACATGACGTGGATCCACTTGGCCGTGTGTGTCTGGACATGTCATGATGGCAGCCACATGTTATGACCCAACTGGCAGTGACACACCACATCATTGTCACGGCCACATGGAGCTTGGTTCGAGCCCCGGTGCGGACATGACGTGGATCCACTTGGCCGTGTGTGTCTGGACATGTCATGATGGCAGCCACATGTTATGACCCAACTGGCAGTGACACACCACATCATTGTGGTGAAGTCCGAGAAAGACTTCATTGCGCGCTCACCTTGCAATGTTGTCTTTCTCGGCCTAACAGAACAACTGACGGTGTCTCGGTCTGTAGAGAGTTCAAACATAGGAAAAACGAACTGTAACACAGTTGGTCGGGACACATTCAGATCAGGGGGTGCAACATGGTCTAAGGGTGCAATATGGTCTAAGGGTGCAACATGTGTATACGTATATTTTAAATTAATATAATTTTAATTTTGAAAACTATCTAATGATGTTGGAAACAAATAAATGGGAATTACCCTATAGCCAAGACATTTAATTTTCTCGTGATTGGAATACACAAGAAAACTATAAAATAAAATGAAATAAGACATGTAATTACGTACCTAATGAAATAAGACATCTGCAGTTGCATTGCCTAAGTTACGTCATGATTACACAATGCATCTGGGAAATCCATCGAGTCAGGTAAAGGCGGTTGTCTTGGTCGATGATTGCACTTGGATTGACAGTATAATGAGACATTAATTCGTTTTGATCAGTAAAGATTCATCCACTTCAAAATAGTTCTGAAAGTTTATATTTTTTCAACCAATAAAACCTTTAATTACAAAACAAAATACGTTCTTCCTTATCGTGTTCATTTTAACTGCAGTTGATAAAATCTCGACTGCCTTTCCAGAACTCAATTGAGATTTCAACTGCGTTGAAAGTCATAGTGTGATGAAGGTATTAAAAATGTCACGTAGTTTTGCTTCAATTTCGCGCCTACACTGTTAAATTCGTTGAACCAAACTATTGAATTGAATGAAACATTGAACCGTGTAAACTAGGCATTATGGAAATAGCGCTGTTCTGCAATACGCAGAGCCCTCATATTGGCAAGATGTTCCTCGCTACATCGGGCCAGCCGTGTTGAAAGTTCCAGTCAGTTTCTGTGTTCGCAACGCATTGACAAGCGAGATGGTTCGTGTTAGTTGGCGAATAGTCGGGTGTAAATCAGTCACTTGTTCGTCATTCAGTGCTGAGAGTTGGAACTAAGTTCACGGCATTGTCGACTCCCATGGTGTTTGTTTATATAAGTTGGTCCATACCAAGGAGGTTCCAGCCTATATAAACCTGAAACCTCCTTGGTTCATACCAACTTAAACACTCCCTCTTCAACCTTCAATATCAACTGTCAGACTAAATATTTAGCAGAATGTTGGATTGTGCTGAATTTCAAGATGTCATTGCTGATTCTGAACCTACCTACGTTGCTTATCAAAGCAAAGGGACCAAGGAATATGTCAGGAGCTGGTAGCTGTCAATTACTTCTGATATTATTATTTTATTTTTGATGCTATCGGGTGGAAATACTGGACACATGCTTGTGTTAGTTAGAGTATCATATTGGGACACAATGGCTTACAACTACTATATTTTTTATTTACTTTTATTTGCGGGTAACAGATTTAACTTGAAAGAGCGATTAATCGATTGTACTTTGTAAATGGAGCGATTCTAAAGCATTAGAGCTTTTCCGCAACAAAATACATGCAGATTTAGAGCTATTCGAATGTGTGCCACAAAGATGGCCGCCACAGAATGCACAAAGCGTGACGTCACATGAAAACTATAAGTTTTCTCGACATAAAATAAAACTCGTTCCTATACATATTCGTTTTATTTCCAGAAACATAACATAAGTACATTTTACTTATATAAAAAAACGTGTTTGGAAATCATCTAAAATTAAAATATAAAATATAAAATATGGTTACAAGAAAAACTATGTCTAGACAATACACATGGAAAGAGACTGATGAGTGATGACTGTTGAATGGAGATGGATTGACCCAGATCGTAAAACTCCGCTAATCACTGGCAAGTATCAATGTGATTGTCGCCGCTTGAAGAGCACTTGAGTGGCCACAACGCACTTGACACTTATTAATTACTCATTCCCAACAGATTAGCGCAAACACATCGCGCAGATCTCCACTGCTTGTGAAACCAACGCCACTTGACAGCAAATATTTGTCTGTTTCCACTAAATGTTCGAGTTGTGCAAATAAGCCAAGTGATTAACATCAGATTGTCAAATTTGACTCGATGTTATTTCACCACTCGGAATTTCTGAATACTTTTTTTCTGATTGATTGTTTTTCGCCCTCATAAAATAATCTCCTGTGAACCAAGGTGGTTGAATTTGCCTGTGAACGAAGTTTTAGATTAGTTTTTTGATCTTCAGAAAGTACAACGAACTTTCCTTCTTTCGTATCACAAATTCCCTCTCATTTAAAGTAGAAATAAATTTTTTTAATATTAAAAATTAATTTCTTCCTAAGTTTATACAAACTTCCTAAATACATTTGAAAATTACTTTCCTGTCCTCCCCCCCCCGGGTGTTTGGACTTCCCTCGCATTTCAATGTTGTCATAAACACTTGAATTAATTACGCACATACTAGATGAGTGGCATGTTTTCCTGGGAAGTGTTTTACTCTGGGGGTGTCGTTTATTCTGGGGGTGTTGGGGCTAATTGGTCGGGGCAGGGCGTAGCTCGGCCAATGGGGGGGATATAATTGAGTCTAATTAGGTGTAATGGCTGCCATTGTCCATGCAGAACGGACGGAAAGTAATAATATACCGATTCAGAATTATCTGGGTGGCTCTGCTTTCCATTTTGCACAATAGATATCTGCAAAATCAAACTGTATTCATAGTTTGCGCGTAATGTCATCTCATTGTTGCCTGCCGCCATCTTGATGGCATGCAGAATAGCTGTGATTCCCTGCTTTTTTGACGATATTTTATAGTTAATGGGTACCTGGGAAATTGTATAGGCTTCGGAGATATCTTTAGTATAAGATGAGGAATCACTCACATTACAAAAATACATCGATTTACTTACCTCAATAAAGTTATACCTTCTTACCTCTCCTATGGTTATAATCTGCTGACTTGTCAACGTGCCAACAAAATGTCCGTCCTCAAGTGGAAAATTCAATAATTTTGCATTGCTGATATAAAACAATAGAAGTTCGTGCACGCTATGCATTTGAATTGTTTTAGGGACAGGAGCCGAATATCTATACTTGTTAGCTTTGAATTATCAGCTTCCATGCTCAGCTCAGATATGTTCTTTAGAAATCGAACATTGATTGATTTGTTTCTCAAATCTATCTTTATTTTAGTGATCCACTAACGTCGCACTGCTCTGCAGCTAGGCTAATGGCGACGGATGATGATAATGATGATGAATGGGTGATGAATGGGTTAGGATGGACGGTGGGAAGAATGCTCAGGGAACCCTCCCATAATTTGCCTCTTGACTGAGGACGAGGCAGAGGCCGGACGACCTGCTAAGTGTTACTCAATGTCGAGTGCTGTAACTCTGCATGCATCAGACAAAACACTGCCAGGTTGCAGTTAAAACACACGCATCATCGATATGCGAGGAATGCGTTGACTCAGGTCGCGACTTTCATTGATTTCATTCGCTCGGAAACACGTGGGTCGAGTCATCGAATAGTTGGGGAATAGTTCGGTGGGAGACGCTTATGTAATAGTTGGGGAATAGTTCGGTGGGAGACGCTTATGTAATAGTTGGGGAATAGTTCGGTGGGAGACACTTATGTAATAGTTGGGGAATGGTTCGGTGGGAGACTCCCATGTAATAGTTGGGGAATAGTTCGGTGGGAGACTCCTATGTAATAGTTGGGGAATAGTTCGGTGGGAGACTCCTATGTAATAGTTGGGGAATAGTTCGGTGGGAGACTCCTATGTAATAGTTGGGGAATAGTTCGGTGGGAGACTCCTATGTAATAGTTGGGGAATAGTTCGGTGGGAGACGCTTATGTAATAGTTGGGGAATAGTTCGGTGGGAGACGCTTATGTAATAGTTGGGGAATAGTTCGGTGGGAGACGCTTATGTAATAGGTGGGGAATAGCTCGGTGGGAGACTCCTATGTAATAGTTGGGGAATAGTTCGGTGGGAGACGCTTATGTAATAGTTGGGGAATAGTTCGGTGGGAGACTCCTATGTAATAGTTGGGGAATAGTTCGGTGGGAGACTCCTATGTAATAGTTGGGGAATAGTTCGGTGGGAGACGCTTATGTAATAGTTGGGGAATAGTTCGGTGGGAGACGCTTATGTAATAGTTGGGGAATAGTTCGGTGGGAGACGCTTATGTAATAGGTGGGGAATAGTTCGGTGGGAGACTCCTATGTAATAGTTGGGGAATAGTTCGGTGGGAGACGCTTATGTAATAGTTGGGGAATAGTTCGGTGGGAGACTCCTATGTAATAGTTGGGGAATAGTTCGGTGGGAGACGCTTATGTAATAGTTGGGGAATAGTTCGGTGGGAGACGCTTATGTAATAGTTGGGGAATAGTTCGGTGGGAGACTCCTATGTAATAGTTGGGGAATAGTTCGGTGGGAGACGCTTATGTAATAGTTGGGGAATAGTTCGGTGGGAGACGCTTATGTAATAGTTGGGGAATAGTTCGGTGGGAGACTTCTATGTAATAGTTGGGGAATAGTTCGGTGGGAGACTCCTATGTAATAGTTGGGGAATAGTTCGGTGGGAGACACTTATGTAACGTCGATACATAGTTCGTAGTTCTTAGTTGTAAAATAGAATGACGACCTATGAAATCTACTGTCAAGCCGTAATCACTAATCATTTATAGCTCACTTTTCAATATGATTTTAGTGACTACATTATTTTTTATATTCCTGGATGGCAATCTAATAAATGGATTGACGTCGTCATTCCTACAGTTAATGGGTTTTAGTTGTGATTTCGGAAGCCCCTCCTCCCCCCTTGACCCCATTGTTGACCGATATATCAATAATCGTGACGTCATACGTGGTATCAATAATGAAGAGGAATGATCACGTGATGAACTGCCAGCAGAGTTGCGATTCATGAACTGCACAGCAATCAGAATCTGTCCATAAGCTTATACAGATTGCTATTCCTCCAGAAATCACAAAGCAGTTGTAGAATCAGGACACTACGTTGTTGACAACGTTAGCACTCTGCATGCAATATGTCAGTCCTCAACACCACAAGACCGTGGCCAATAATCTTATTCCTTTCAGCATGAGACTGAGGAGTAGGTATCGAGGGTAATATCACGTTAAAGTTAATGAGGTTTTAAAATCTTAAAATTCAATTCAACCGCTTTCAACTTTTAGGGCGCTTTTAGATACAAATTTAATAAAAGTGGTCGACGATGCACGAAGAGCAATTCCATCTCTACACTTTCTGGAGCCGTTCACAACTTCTTAGGCGCTTTCTTGAAAATGTTTTGACCGCTTCTTTTTACGGAATTATAGTCTCATTTTCGGTAATGGACAAGACAAATAAATTCCTATTGCGCGACGGCTGAGATGTATTACATTTCACCAGATTGCAGGGAAACCGACTCAGTACAACGATAAGCTTCTTTGTGGTCGTAGTTTAAATATCAATACAAGTCCTGGTAAAAATAAGTGCCAGGGCGCCAAAAACGAACGTTCATGAGGTTTGGCGGACAAGACCCTCTAATGTGGCCCGGTAGGGAATTATTTCGAAAAATTAACTATTTTACAGTGATGATTTTACGCATTTTGGACCGAGTTTTAAAACAGATCTTAAAATTCTCCAGTGTAACAAAAGTTAAGATGCAATTTATTGCAATTTTAAAGAATAAAATCATAAAACCGTATAAACCATGGATGAATTAATAGATTTTGTACAGATGCAGTCCGTTCCCCAAAATATTCCGGGGCACGACCCTGGCCAGCCCTGACCCCACTGCATCCCTGGATCTGATCATAAACAGAAGTCTTTATAAAGAAGCTCGGTTTTCAACGTGTCGAGAACATTCATCGCCGCCATAGCAGTGACCATGGCAGGAGACTCGAGCCCAACATAGAGCGAATCCTCGCTGCCCGCCGGCACACGTGGTGCGGTGCGTGATGTCTGCGTGCGTGCGTGCGTGCGTGTGACTCACGCAATGACCATGAACGTGACCACATGGCGCTGTCGAGAACATTCAGCGCCGCCACAGCAGTAGACCATGGCAGGAGACTCGAGCCCAACATAGAGCGAATCCTCGCTGCCCGCCGGCACACGTGGTGCGGTGCGTGATGCGTGCGTGCGTGCGTGCGTGCGTGTGACTCACGCAATGACCATGAACGTGACCACATGGCGCTGTCGAGAACATGCAGCGCCGCCACAGCAGTAGACCATGGCAGGAGACTCGAGCCCAACATAGAGCGAATCCTCGCTGCCCGCCGGCACACGTGGTGCGGTGCGTGATGTCTGCGTGCGTGCGTGCGTGTGACTCACGCAATGACCATGAACGTGACCACATGGCGCTGTCGAGAACATGCAGCGCCGCCACAGCAGTAGACCATGGCAGGAGACTCGAGCCCAACATAGAGCGAATCCTCGCTGCCCGCCGGCACACGTGGTGCGGTGCGTGATGTCTGCGTGCGTGCGTGCGTGTGACTCACGCAATGACCATGAACGTGACCACATGGCGCTGTCGAGAACATTCAGCGCCGCCACAGCAGTAGACCATGGCAGGAGACTCGAGCCCAACATAGAGCGAATCCTCGCTGCCCGCCGGCACACGTGGTGCGGTGCGTGATGTCTGCGTGCGTGC
This sequence comes from Leuctra nigra, assembly GCA_934045905.1. Lineage (NCBI taxonomy): Eukaryota > Metazoa > Arthropoda > Insecta > Plecoptera > Leuctridae > Leuctra > Leuctra nigra. The sequence continues at coordinate 447,608 of OW203768.1, read as the reverse complement.
GTGCGTGTGACTCACGCAATGACCATGAACGTGACCACATGGCGCTGGCAACCGCAGCGCTCTTTGTGTCGCGTCGCATCCTCCTCGTTGTGCTGCTGACTCTGAGACCATCATGGCCACTTCGTTTCGTTCTGTTCTGCTGAGATGAATCTCACCCCCGGGCTGACAACACGGCTTCGAGGAAATACTTCATCGGGATCTCACTCGGCTTCAATCTTAAAGCGATAGAGCACGAATAAATCTCCATTTTAATATTACTGATGCTGAACCTAGTTCTGAGAAATTGTGTTTATAACAAATAAAATGTTATTTGCTGATCAAGTAGTTCCAATCATTTTATGAAGAACAAATTGGTGAACACACAAAACACAATACATAAAAAAAATGTCTAAGACCTAATTAAACTCATGCGTAATTCTGAAAAATACAATTAATTTATGTTAAAAATACAAAAATGAATGAATCGAGAAGAATGAAATGAAAATAATGTCAAAAACCATAGCAATAAAAAAATAAAAAAATAATTATACAAATCAATTAAAAATGAAAGTAACTAGAAAATGGGGTTGAAAAATCTCACCCCGACAACCGCGAGTAACATACAACAGGCAGTGAGTAAACACGTGCACGGACACGTTCCAATATTCAACACAAGATAAATCCCAGCAGATTGTTTCAAGCGAACAGCGGCACGTTTTGAATTATTTATCAGCACGAATTATTCCGAGAGCAGGGGAGTTATATAACACGAATAACAAATATTTAGTATTCGTTCGAACTTGAAACTTAACACAGGTTTATGCAAAAATAATCAGCCTCGATGGAGGGGGGGGGGGATGTTATGTTAGCGATTGCTCCTATTATTTGAGCGATAATCTCCTAGAATTATGATCAAAAAACCCCCAAAAATCAGAATTGAGGCAAAAGTAGGTACTCACTTTCCTGAAAAAGGGGCAAAACTCATTACAAATTATTTGTTGACTGATTTTCGTATCTATCGTTAATTTTAAAATTCCAGGGGAGGGGCAATGCCCCCCCGCATTGCGGCGGCGGTACCTGGTGAGAGAAATATGTGAAACGTGTGCCCCCCAAAGATATCCCCCCCCCCCCCCCCCCCCTACCCCGTAATATATCCTGACGATGCCCGGCATTTTATTACTAATTTTATATAGCCCAAACTTATAAAGACAATATTTGTGCCAATCTCGCGGAGAATCTGAAAAAACATAGACATTTAAGATTTTCCACAAGTTTGGGCACAAATTCATGTTTATATGATGAAGTTCATATTACGAAGGTCGACTAAAAATTAGCTACGTAAATTATTTTTCAAATTTTTCGTAAATTGAATTGTACAATAGTTCTTATGATATTTAGGCAATATTCTCTTAAATGATTGCTTCAAGTGAGCGACTCGTGATGATCATGACAACACAGAGACCTCAACATTGCTCTTGCGTCACATCGAATCAATAAATCAAGTAGCAGATAAAATTAATCTGTTTGGATTCTACATCACGTCATGCCTCGTTATTTATACGCATATTTTTCGTAGAATTACTATTTCATGCATTTTGTCACATGTCGTTGGACAATTTCAAATGCAATTAGGTATAACTGGGAATATATGCTCTGTGTAACGCGTTGTTGAGCGAGCACTGGTACGTGCAACACCTCGAACCAAAATTCCGTGAAACACATGTAAGCCCACTGAAAGCAAAACACGATCCTTTCAAACAATATCAAATAACACTACATAATGTCAGCATTTCGTTTTTATTACTTTGTGGTTTACCATCTTATAAAACGGTTCTAGCTATTTATTAGTGAAGCCACCTGCTGACAGCACAAAAAGATCAATCAATTAATCAATCAATATAAAAAGCTTCTATGTTAGATCTGCTTTTAATTGCAGCTCATCAAAGCCAGATTAATAAAGAGCTTTCCTTCAAACTTTTATTCGTCTGTAAAGCTATCTACGCTCTGGAATGGAATGAAAACAAACCCAGATCATTTGCGAGTGATCATGGCGCGGTGAAATTTACTTTGACAAGAATGTAGGCTTGAAAATTAGAACGTTCTCTTTACGTTCTTGACCGATTTTGCTGAAAGTTTCAAAGTATGATGATATGTCGGTCCAATCTATCGGAGGAGAGTTGACAAGCGAGCACATTCCATATCGATATCGATTGGTTGATGAACGTGTGGATCGCTGCCTTCTGAGATCTTGGCTATGTCGGGAACCTTGCCATGCGTGCCCCCCCCCCCCCCCCCCCCCCATGACCCCCCCACATGATTGCAGCTTGATAGCAACGGAATTCTCATCCGGGAAATTGCGGAAAACCATCAAAAACTTTTCTCATGGGATTATTTTCTTTGGCACGAAAAGTTTCGGATGTTCCGAAAAGCTTTTCTACTTCAATTTACATGTTATGAAAGATGAAACACGTACAATATTAGAATTGTGAAATATTCCTCTGGTCTGGAATCTTGTCACAATGGGGATGAAACTTATTTTCACTGCGCCATCTTGAAGTTCGCCCGGCAAATGACATTCGAGACGTCGCGCTCAAATGTCCCCAGGAAAATGTCAAGTAGAAATATATTATTCAGTATTCACAGATATTGCAGATAAAGTACCGTTACCGATATTCTGCCATTGCCAATTGCCAATAACACTCGATCGTGAAAGTTTTGTGGCTTTTTCATGCATCAAATTCGTACGACCTTTTATAGATGATTGTGCATTGAAGAGATTCGACTCCCGCTAGTATTCATAGATGGCACGAACTTCTTTTGTTTTATATCAGGAATGCAAAATTATTGAACTTTCCACCTGAGAACGGACATTTTGTTGGCACGTTGACGGGTCACATTATGGTTGCCACATTAGGTTGCCACCGAACATGTTCTAAGCAATAAATAAATATTATTATTATTATTATTATAACTTTATTGAGGTAAATCGATGTATTTTTGTAATGTGAGTGATTTCTCTTCGTACTAAAGATATCTCCTGAGCCTATACAATTTCCCTGGTACCCATTAACTATAAAATATCGTCAAAAAAGCAGAGAATCAAGATTCTGCGTGCCATCAAGATGGTGACAGGCACCAATGAGATGACATCACGTGCAAACTATGAATTCAAACCTCAGTATTCAAATCATGAAATGAAATTAGATCTATCCAGTGGTTAATTTTTATTAGGAAAGGTTGGTATAGCTCAAGATCTCCAGAGTAACCCATGTATTGTACCTATCTTGGGGTAAGCCCACCCCACAATTGTCATGGGAAACGCATTGCCGTGCGGAATCAAATGGGGTCTGGGGGGAGGGTCCCTCAAAAGAACGCGGGTCCGGGGCGCGCAGCCTCGGAAATTTTTTGAATTTCTGGAATGAATTTGGTGCAATGTCTTCGCTTTTCGTAAAATATTTGAACCAATTTTTATCTCCACGAAAAATAAGTTTGTAGAGGGCGACCAAATGTGTTGTATTTAACAGTGTTATTAATAATAAAGAGAATATTTATATAAAAGGGTGCGTAAGCCCGGCTTATCCTCCAAAAAAGGTGGTATAAGACGGGCTTACGTCCAAATTAAGCACTGGATCTATCCTGAAGTGTCCATTAATCACTTACCTATCAGTCTTATTGAGGACGTTTTTCCCAAGTCTCAAGTCGAATCATATAAATGCATTAATTGCTAATCAGGTAGGTAATTGAGTTTCTGAGCGCACTTGTAAGCAGAAGTACCTAATAAATCAATTAGCCGATGGAATGAACTAGATATGCTGGCACGTGTGTTGGTGCGAGGTCGCGTGCTGTGTGATAACTGATAAGACTGCACGAAGACTGTTTGTTTGCACCCCTGCTGTTTCTGACATCACCCCGTGGCCTTGGCACTGCGGGGTGCCTTCGCCCTTCACGTCGTGACAACAAGCTTTATATAGGACCATTCAAACATTATGGGATCCGCCATTTTACTTCTTCGATCGAGATGACATTTTGCACACATGTACAAACCATTTCTGGGCGTTGCAGACGCATTTTTTTTTTTTTAAATCAGCAGATTGGTTCAAACTAAAAAATATATCTTTCGATTGGCTGGTCCGATCAATTTGAAATTATGACGAGTCATTACGACCAACATTGTTCCCAATCTTACAAAGTTTCAGCCAAATCCTCCGAGTGGTTCATATTTAAACCATATTTCCTGTGATTTTTTAAATTGAACCGATTGACCGATTAACTTAAAACTTTGCATGGTCACATGGTCATTGGGACCAACATTTTCAGTCTAATCTGTCGTTATTTTCAAAAGTTATTGTCATTTTAACGAAATTTTAGTGAAATATTTGAAAAATGTATACTAAATTTTCATCCCTGCCTTTTTGATCCTTCAGTTCCAAGGCCTGTAGAGCAGCTGATACTTACAGTACGAAGGTTCGCTCATAAACGCGTTTCACTGAGCGTTTTCCTAGTTATCTGTTTGGACTTTAGAAAATACCGGGTGCCAAGTTATTTCCCTTTATAATTTTTAGAAAACTAATTGTTTTGAAATAGGAAAATGTTCTATTTCTGACGCGTTATGTAGGAGTTGGACTTCTGAAAGACAGTCCCAGGTTCGAGTCTCCTCAGTCTGGAGATCTTTTGAATGCGAAGAACACGTCCATGTCTTGAATATAACTCGATTTCCATGCGACGTGTCGATCAAGCTTTGTATTATGATGCGAGTGAACGTCGATGTGATTGGAAAGATAATCCTACTTCTAGGTCCTGGGCAACGGGTCCTGGGGACCGTTGTAGTTCAAACTGACGGCTGCGTCAACTTTTCACAAAAAGCATGACGCATCATGGCTTATTATTTACTCCACTGTTATGCAGCTTTGGGAGGTAGTTTGATACCTATTTTCTGGGAATGCTTTTGAGAAAATTTATGAAATATTTAAAGGAAAAAGTAATATTTCATGAAAAAATATGAAAACTAAAACTTTTTTTATAAAATGTATTTCTTACATTTTCTCAATATGATTCCCAGAAAATGTGTATCAAAACTACCTCCCAAAGTTGAATAACAGTAATGAGCATTGGATATATGTCCGCTTTTTGGGAAAATTTGACGCATACGTTATAGTTTGAACTACAGGGGTCCCCAGGACTCTTAAAATACACATAACATGTATAAATCACATTTATGTTTCACCATTACTTTTATAGTTCATATCAACTTCTTGGCAGTAAAATATCAGTGTTTATGTCAAACAATCGTATTTGAAATCCTGCACTTGGTTAAGAAACGTTCTATATTTCCGAGATAAGTTAAGACGCGATATCAACACTATAAACAGTGACGTATTGATTGCAAAGCGCAGGCCATGAATGCAGGCCGCTGCAGTGCTGTGGTAGCCGTCAGGGCCACCTTGAACTCTTGGGCATCGATTCGTCCCAGTTCCCCCCCTCCCTGCCGGGCCCGGGGCAGGCAAGGTCTTGGCAAGGGCACCAGCCCTATCCCTTATCTACTGGACATTGGGTCAGTAGCGAACTGTCCAAAATTAAATTTTAAGTTTTGACATTTTTATGATTATTTAATATTTTTGGGAAAATTTCTTTAACCGTTTTAATATTTTTGTGATGTAGATTTACTTCGATTTTCTATAATTTTTTTACTTTTTCTGCCCTTTCATTTTTCTTTGCGGTTTATTTTCTGTGATTTGCTTGAAATGTTTCTCCACTGGTTTGGTTTTTCATCCCCAATCAATTTACTACGAAGTAATGAAGTAATTTTCCTGCCAGCCATCGAGCATGTAGAGAATATTATTATCTGGGGAATTAATCACTAAGAGCATAATAAATTACTTTGCGTATTACAATCATCGATTGACTGCTGTTTATTGCCGTATAATTGTCTTCAGCGACGGCAATTGTAAGCTGTAAATGTTGATAATGTGTCATAAATAGAAAACCATGAGGAGGGCAATGAAACGGGGGGGGGGGGGGGGGGGGGGACCTCTGACATTCGGGCATCTTGAGTGCCCTTCATTTTCAAAACAATGCAATGATTTGCATGTGTATGGTAGTGTCACGTGGTATGTCGCACCTCCAGTAAACCGACAGATATTTAAAAATAAAAAATAAATCATCCAGAAAAAAATACTGCTACAAAACTAACTTCGTAAATGGCAAAAGATATCAAGGAAAATAATTGTATGTTGTTTGGTGTATATGGCCCAGGTGTCTACAGAAGTGCAACCAACTTCTATATACACCTTGGAATATGGCTATGTTATACATGCAACTGAATTCATGATTGATCCTAGTGGAAGAGAGACATAAAGTACTTTGTGGCTAGTTATGAACTTCCCATCAGCGCAGAAACCTGAATCTTAAATCCAATTCACAAAATAGTTGGGGCAGACTATTATTTGAATCTAGTGGAGCGGTCGCTCCACGCCAGCCAAGTCGTACGGCGCGCGCACACTCTCATATAAAGGCTGGAGCAAACCCACTTTTACTGTAAGCATCAAAGTGGCATTTTCGGCCTACTGGATCTTAAAATTGAGAAATCTCACATTGTTGCGAAATATCTTAATTTCGAGCTATGGCCCACCCTACAACATATACCAAATTTGGGAACAATAGGTTACGCCCTTTGCGCGCTAGAGGGCCGTGAAAACAGTGTTTTAGGGCGGTTTTCATAATAATAATCTTAGTAGTAGTAGTAGTAGTAGGCTGGAGCTAAAATCCGGTAAACAGGCCACAGCCTAAACGGCTGAACCGATTGATCTCACATTTTTACCACGTGTGCACTTTTGGCGTCTGATTTAACCTTGTCCCCATGAATTTTTTGTGCCGCCATTTTGAAACCGGAAGTGACGTCATATCTCGTCAACGGTTGGACCGATCGGAACGAAATTTGCGCCAATCGTTTCAGACGGTCATCTATATGGATTATCAATATCAAAAGACTGAACATTATTTTAAATAAACCGGAAATGACGTCATGAAATTTAATATACATCTATTTGCATTTCAGCAACAACTGTTGATCCGATTGTCTTGATATTTATGTAACGTTTGTATTCATTTGACTTGTTATAAAACCAACCGGAAGCCGCCATTTTGAAACCGGAAGTGACATCATGTCTCAAAAACGGCTAAACAGATTAGAACAAAACCAGCGCTAAACGATTTAGACGGTCAACTTTATGTAATCAGTAATATTTGATGATTCAAATATCGAAACCGGAAATGACGTCACACATTTTATGACCTATACCGGAAATGACGTCATAAATATGCTAAATGACGCTAAATTCACCACTATATACTTTAAAATAGATATAAGTAAACGTACTTTGTAAATAATTATAAATTCAAGGTTGCAGTGTTCTCGGCGGCCATTTTTAAAACCGGAAGTGACGTCATATATCGTAAACGGTTGTACCGATTGCAACCTAAGTTTGGAAATGTGTTGGACTAATAATTATGAATTCAAGACGACATTATTTTCGGCCGCCATTGTTAAAACCGGAAGTGACGTCAAATATCGAAAATGGCTGTACCGATTGCAATCAAATTTTGGAAATGTGTTGTACTAATAATTATGAATTCAAGACGACATTATTTTCGGCCGCCATTGTTAAAACCGGAAGTGACGTCATATATCGAAAATGGCTGTACCGATTGCAACCAAATTTTGGAAATGTGTTGTACTAATAATTATGAATTCAAGACGACATTATTTTCGGCCGCCATTGTTAAAACCGGAAGTGACGTCATATATCAAAAACGGCTGTACCGATTGCAACCAAATTTTGGAAATGTGTAGGAGTAATAATTATGAATTCAAGACGACATTATTTTCGGCCGCCATTGCTAAAACCGGAAGTGACGTCATATATCGAAAACGGCTGGACCGATTGTAACGAAACTTAAAGCTATTCTTCTTGGATAATTATTTTAATCTTATATACCAAACGCAACTTTTCTAAGTATCCAAATCGGCATAGGCGTATTTTTTTAAAGAAATAAGTTCTTGCACGGACACAAGCTGTGCTACAAGCTGTATGAATAAACTAACAAAAGAAGTGATATCCCAGAAAAAAACACTCCGTGTAAAAAAGGCAGCCAAGTCTCTTTACTTTAAAAAAATTCAACACCGAAAAGGAGTGATATCAAAAAAGGAGCCAAGTCAATGACATTTCCAAATATTTAATCGTATCTTTGAAATAAAAGTATAAACACCGAGAAATACTTTACAAAAGGACTTGGCGCATCGTTTTTTTAAAGACATTTTTCTATTCATAAGCATGTGCCATTTATATACAACCGTCATTTTGAATGTTTAGAATAATAGGGAAACATCTTTCAATTAGGTACATATTATACATACCTTCTGTAAAATATTTTCTATATGATTATATACGCTATGAAACTTGTTGTCTATGCTTTCTATAAATATACACAATAGTTATCTTTGTAATATTGTTTCGTGGTGAATATAATTAAGTCTCATGCGTTATACCTTCTCATCATGTAACAATTTCTATTAATACACATTTTATAAAAATACATTTCACAAAGAAGACAGTCATATTGAATTTCTATTAAAAAATTTAACTTTATACACTTGACACTTCAAAAATATATAATTGTGTTCCATTAGTTAGTAATTATTTGACAACGTTTCATGATTTCCTTCAGTCAAGATCAAATTATGAAAAGATACCAGTCTAATATCGCCATATTAACAGTACTGCAAGAATATGTATGAGCCCACTTCCAATTGATATGAAGGGATGTGTGTTGTGAAAAATATCCGACCGAACCGGGGCACGAACTTGGGACCTCTCACTTGCCGGGCGAGAGCTCTACCAACTGAGCTACCCGATCGGACGGGCGGACATTAGACACAACACACTGATGAGGATCCTGACTCCTGACTCCATGGAAGTTTTCCAAAGAAACCTACATTCTCACCACTTCCAATTGTTATGTAATTCTTTCACCCTTATATTACTTATATATTACAGCATAAAATCATGCTTCTATCGCCATTGACAAAACTATAAAATAGTCATTACTAAAAGTAGCTTGATTCATAGATTCTGGCTCTAATAGAAAGAGGAAAATGTACCTACTTGTAAATTTCTTTCCACTTTTAGGATAGAATGATGTCTTTAAAAAAACGATGCGCCAAGTCCTTTTGTAAAGTATTTCTCGGTGTTAATACTTTTATTTCAAAGATACGATTAAATATTTGGAAATGTCATTGACTTGGCTCCTTTTTTGATATCACTCCTTTTCGGTGTTGAATTTTTTTAAAGTAAAGAGACTTGGCTGCCTTTTTTACACGGAGTGTTTTTTTCTGGGATCATTATATACTCTAAACCCCAATTGTCTAGCAATAAGAAGTGCAGTTTTCAGTATAACAACATTCTGATTGATATATCAAATTATGGCTGCATAATATGATAAAGAAATATAATTTCTATCAAATCCGACGAAAAATTTGTGAAAAGTTACAGCATCATTTGCTTAACAGGCGCGTAGGAAGGAGGGGGATGGGGGGGAACCCCCCCCCCCCACTCGAGCAGGCGGACCCCAATTCACCATAAAAAAATAAGTTTAGTGTCCAAAAATAACTTACAAATTGTTTAAATTCTAAAAAAAATGACCTGCGGGGCAACAATTGGAGGGTTTTTTTGCTTCAGTTTGGGCATTTTAAAGCCCCAGAATCACATTTTACTGGTTAAATTCCAAAAAACGCCCTGCGGGGCTGAAGCTGGGGCTTTGCCCCCCAGACCCCCCTTCCGGGTGTCGCACCCCCCCCCCCCCCCCCCCCATGATAAAAGTAGTTCCTACGCGCCTGTTGCTTAAAATACAGAAATTGAATTGTTTTCGCTTTTACTAAAAACTATCAAAAATGACTTGTGGCGGTTTAATACTGGAGGTGGTATATGACGTCACTTCACTACCCCTTGTCACGTGCTATGACGTCTCTACCTCGTGTCACGTGCTATGACGTCACTGCCTCGTGGCACGTGTTATGTGACAGTCTCAAGCACTTGGCCGGCAAGTTGGCGGATCTCGCTGTTTGTTTGCATGAAGCTCTGGTTGACACAGCTGGGTCGCGTCCCGTATGGGATCGGGGTCAGTCTCGTGCGAATCAGTTTCTGTGCAAACATTTCGGTGAATACTTCGTCTGTTTGACACTTTGTCTGTTCGTGCGAGTTGCTGTCGTGCGAGAAGTTTCATGCGAGTAGCAAGGCTTCCACTGGACACTATTTGACCACTTGCAAATTTAAAAACTTATTATACCTATACCTACATTGCCCTATCTATACACAGACAACATTAAAGCGTTTTTTTTATTCCCTTCCTAAACTTGTTGCAGTATTCAGATGTCATAGTTTGCAAGAGAAATCCCAAGTGGAAATTTCCCTCATTGTTGCACCACCGAATTATCTAATAGAGTCCATTCACTGTAAGAATGGCAACCTTGAAACATAAAGTTAAGCCTTTTATTTGATTGTCATCCAGCAATGTAATTGGAAACAACTTATTCACATTATAATTATCATTACAGATATTATACAGTCATTAAAATCGTATTCAAAATTGAGCTAAATATCTATGGCTTGACACTGACAGTAGATTTCAAGGTTGCCATTCTTATAGTGAATGGGGTTTAGCTGTGATTCTGTGCTTTTTGACGATATTTGATAGTTTTAATGGTTGGCTGGGCAATTTTAGCTTCCCGAGAAAACTTTAGTACATTACAAAATACATCGATTGTATTTTGGCGTAAGTTAAGACCCGTCAACGTGCCAACATAATGTCCGTCCTTGAGGAACATTTATTTTTATATTGCTGATAAAACAATTGAAGTTCATGCAAGCTATGAATAGAATGCCATCAATATTTTATGTATAATTGAGAATCGATAGAATCACATAATCTTATAGTAATTTCCATGCAATTTTTACCAGTTCTTGCCACTAGTTATGAATCTTGGCCCATCATAATGCCACCAAAGTTGCTACGTAGATCTGCGAGCCCCGGACCCACGTGGGGCCCCAGACCCAGGGCCCCGTGCTGCATGTTCCCAGCTTTACCGAGCATTAATCGAAGTCTACAACAAGGGCGTTTAGAACTTTAATTAAACACAAATTCACACTGATCAATTATTCATCGTGTTAATTCATCAGGCGTGTGTTTGGTTCACGCTATGCTAGAGGACAAGGGAATGAAATGAATGATCGAGCTGCAGGTGCGAAATGTCGATACATATCGATCAGTCGATCGACTTTCACTTCATATTGACCGCATTACCCGCGTCTTGATGTCCTCAAGGGTCTGTCAAATCAGTCAATCTAATGGCAGCGATTGTCATGCTTTGTATCTCGTGAGCAGACATTGTTGGGCGCAACGATCAAGAATATTCACCACTTGTGTTCAAAACAATTGAAAGATCGAAGCAAAGAAATTGACGGGGTTGGCAGAAAAAACACAAAAACAATCATTGATTCTTAGAGTTAGCAGGACAAAAAGTGCCATTTGTTGCTCTGGTGATATTAAACAAGTAAAGGGTCGCAGATTTTTTTTTTAAATTGGCACTAAATATTTTTTCCCACCCCTTCAAATCACATACAAAATGAGCTAATCACAAAAATGTCTTCATGAAAATTTAAAATCATAAAAATCACAAAGTGATAATTAAAAAGTCAAACATATCATCGAACAGCGAGCATATTTGCCTGGCCCAGCGCAGCGGCAATGACGAAGATGGATGTGCAGTGGAAGTAGCAAGTGTTGAGTTGAGATCAATAGCGCGGTTTAATCACATAGATTAGCTCCACAGCAATCACCAAGCTGTCAATCATCAGGCGCTGTCTGCAGCCAGGCGGGTGATTGTGGTGATGATTGGGAGATGATGGGGAAGAATAGGTGAGGGTGGGTGGTGGGACGGAGGCGGTCGTGGCATATTAACCTGCCCAGCATTTGTCTCTCGTCTTAGGGCAACACGAAAACAACTACGTCAGTGTAGAGTACCGTAGTATGCGTTAAAATGGCCCAAAATCCAAGCATCTCTTGAAGCAAAGACATTTTTTATGCAAGGCACGAGTTTTGTAGTGTATTGCAACTTTTGTAGAAAGTTTTAATACCCCTTTTCTTGGACCACTGTAAAGAAAATGTAAGAAAAATATCAAGGAAATCAAATTTAGATTTTTCATATTTTATGACCACTTTTATTTTTCATAAAGAAGAATACAGAAAGCAGACGGGTTTTATCAAAAAGTTAGAAAATTAGTATGGAATAGGGATTTACCACTTAAATTTAAATTAGTATTATACAAGCAATATTTTTTACCGATATTATGTTATGGGGCGGTGACGTGGAATTTGGGATGGAAGGAGGAGAGTATGGTACAAGCAGAAGAGATGAAGTTCGTGAGAGGAATGGCAAATATATCGTATTGTATTGTATTTATTTATTTAGCCTTCATAGGCTATTGTATACATTGGTAGATTATAAATACATGGAAGATACAACTTACATAATATAACAGCAGTTAAAGATACTAATAAGTATTTATACTAACAATATAATACTTAAATACTTAAATAATCTAATTTACTAACAGTAATACATATTGTAGATTATTCCAATGGGAAAATATCCCGAACATGGGCAGCACATAATTCTCTAAATATTTTTACATTTACCTCCTTTTTTATTTCATTTCCTAATTTATTATAATGTCTTATACCTGTATAAAATATGGACCTTTGCGTCCTAGTCTTATTTGCTCTAGTCACATTTAAATCATTGGCACTTCTTGTATTATATCTAATATTTACACTTTCATCCTTCTTACAATACTCCAGGTATTCAGGCAAATCGCCATTAACTAATCTATGAATAAAAGTTAATGAATTAACAGCTATTCTTTGTTCAACTGATAATAACTGGAGAACATCCAACATTTCTACTCTATGCGTTCTCTTATCACATTTCAATATAACCCTACATGCTTTGTTTTGTATCTTTTGCAGCATATCTAAACATTTTACATCAATTCCCCATAGAAGCGTACTACAGTAGTCTACATGAGGTTGCACAATAGTATTATAAATTAACAACTTTGTTTTCTTAGACAGATAAGTACCTATTCGTGCTAAGAAACCAACCTTTTTCCCCATTTTTTTTGCAATATACTCAACATTTTTTGTCATATTTAAATGTTGATCTATAATAACTCCTAGATACTTAAATTCATTAACAAATTCCAAATACTCATTTTCAATTACAATCCACTTATTCTGTACATTTCCATTTACTGTCATGAATTTAGTTTTGGCCATAAGTGATGAAGTTACAAGCATACATTTAGTTTTTTTCACATTGAGTTTGAGTTTATTAAATCTAAGCCACACACTGAACTTTGCTAGAGCCACATTTACTGATTCACATACTTCACTTAATTTATGGCCGGACATATATATCAGAGAATCATCAGCAAAAAGATTAATATTAACATGTTCATCAATACTAAAAACATCATTCATATAAATTATGAACAGTAAGGGACCTAGTACCGATCCTTGAGGTACACCATATTCAACAGTCAGTTCTTCAGACATACCACTACCAAATCTAGTTTTCTGTCTTCTGTTACTAAGGTAACTTTTGATCCACTTTAATGCTTGACCTTTAATACCATAGTTTTCTAATTTGTTTATTAATATTGATCGATCTATTGTCTCAAAAGCTCTCTTGATATCTAGAAAAATAGCAACAGTAAATTTATTATCATCCCTCTCTCTCAACCATCTCTCAATCACTACTTGTATAGCAGTTTCACATGAATGATTATCCCTAAATCCAGATTGATATTTATGAAACAAATTATTAACATTAAAATATTCCTTTAACTGTTCATATACTACTCTCTCGAGGATCTTTTCATAGGCTGGTAGCATGTTTATTGGCCTCAGTTCTTCAGGTAACGTGGCTTTATCAACTTTAGGTACAGGTATAATTTCTGACACCAGCCATTTCTTGGGTACTACTCCACTTTCAATAGACCTATTTATCACATTTAATAAAGCATGACCACTAGTTGAAAAAGTCTTCTTTATCAATTCCGTAGTGATACCATCTTCAGTTCCAGTTCTATTTTTTAATGAAAATACAATTTGCTTTAGTTTGGAAAACGTGATTGGATTGAAACTTTGTAGATGATCAACATCCTCTTCATGATTATGATTGTGTGTAACAGCATCACCCGTATCTTCAATACTATCAATTACTTCTTTTATACTAGTAATAAAGTACCTATTAAGTTTAGTAGCTCCATCCTCATCAGTATCATCTTTGAATTCTATTTGGTTTTCTTGCACCCCCTGTTTATTTTTAGTACTTATAATATTTTTCAGAGTTTTCCACATTTCTTTGGAATCTTTCCTAGTTTCATCAATTCTTTCTTCAAAATACCTTTTTTTCGTTCTTCGTAGGATTTTTACAAACAGATTTCTATTTGTCTTGTAGTCCGCCCAGTCTTCAGGTGCGCCTGTTAGTTGGGCTTTAATGTAACTATTATCCCTCATATTTTGACTATTTCTTACCTCCTCATTAAACCATGGTCTTGGTCTAGTTCTTTGTTTTATTTTGATTCTTCTTTTTGGGGCGACTAAGTTTATGCTATCAATCATACCTGATACATATTCTTCAGCCACTTCATCAATATCTTCCAGTTTGGGGTTCCACTTTTTTTCACAAAGCACTTGATTTATAAATGTGTAGTCCTCAACTAGGAGTTTTCTTCGTACATATATTTCTTCATTCACATTCTTTTCCATTTCACTTCTTTTTTCTTTAATAATATTGACTTGAAGCAGCTTGTGATCTGTAAGGGTTGGTTTAGGTCTAATCTTAGCCTTTACATTTCTAGCATTTGTTATAACTAAGTCTAACAAGGTTTTACTTTCTTCAGTAACTCTAGTGTATCCCTTTACTAGTTGTATCATACCCGCTCTGTGGATTATATTTTTTAACTTAGTGCTATATATTGACTTTACCATCATGTTTATATTAAAGTCTCCTATAATTAAGATCTCCTTATTGTTAACACATATATCATCAAGCCATTTTTCAAAACACTTTAAGAATTCTATATTAGACGCTCTTGGTGAGTGATACAAAATAACAATTACCAATCCACATATTTTTATACTCATGCTCCAATAATTATACGGTTTAAACTCTTCATTTATCACTTTGTACTTTAGATCTTCCCTGATATAGACTCCCACTCCTCCAGTATGCCGACTAGTTGATAAACATTGTTCAAGACGATATCCTTCTATAATTAATTCATTGACATTTACATCATTAGTGATATGGGTCTCACTGAGGCACATGAGAATAGGCACTTCCTTTGCAATTAAATTATACACTTTATCAAAATTACTAGTTAGTCCTTGAATGTTACTGTATAGAATGCTATCGTTCACTCTTATTACCTATTCCTCATAGGATGTCCTATTACGTTGGCTCCTAATGATTCTATTTTTACATTCACAATCCTTATGTCCAACAACATGATCTGTGTAAAGCGATGTTTTATACTTGGAGTTTGCTTGTTCACAGTTCACGCAGTTAACTTCATAAGAGTCACATTCATGGTAGTTGTGGCCTTTGCCCCCACAAGATCCACATGTTTTTTCATATTGACAGTCGTTCTGGTAGTGACCATACCTTGAACATTTATAACACATTATGACATGGAAGTAGTCTTTGATGGTATAGCTCTTCCATCCCATCCACATTGATCCTTGATCGAGTAGGTGAACTCTCTCTTGGGCGTTTACTTCCAGAACAAGTTTTCCGATGTAGCCATTTGAATTAACCTTCTTGAACACAATTTTCAAGGAAGAACTTTGCGCAGATCCTCCAAAGTTTTGTGTTATAATATCTTTCTCAATTTCTCCATTTTCTTTGTCTTGCATATCTATACCTAGCACAATCAATCTCGGCATTTTCTTTTTCGGAGTCACCATGTCGAATTTACCTCCCAACTCTTCATTCACTTTCTCACTGATTTTATTAAACGTGGTCTCATTTTCACACCTCACTACAACTCCTCCGCCCTTCTTCTCCTTCAGGATCCTGACCCCTACACCCATTGCTACGGGGTTGATACACTTCTGCAGAGCCTCTTTTACTGGTGAGTCCTGTTCAGCACCTTCCTTAGGATTGATGACCATGATCCTCCCCTTTTCTCTCCTGGCTACTGCGGCGTAGCTACTCTTCTTCTGCCCCTCGCAGTCACTCTTCTTTTGATCCTCTTCTCTCAGTGTATTCAATTTAGAAGCCATCTCGTCAACAACACTGTTCAACTTATCCATTTTCTTTAGGGTACCATTCACCTCACTATTTAGAAGCTGCATACTCTCGTTTACAACCTCACACTCTTCACAAAACCACTTTAATGACTTTTTATTCTTCACAATGTCGAACTCCTTCTTAGTCATGTCCGCACACTTCATATGAAACCATCTTTGACACATTGAATCGCACCCAACCAGATCTGTTGCGTCTGAATTTACCTCTTTCCCACAGCTCCTCTTACCACACATAACCTTATCAGCCATTTCTGAGGTTATGGTGCTGCAGGTTGGATGATGTTACCTACGAATGTTACGTTTGAACAGTTTTTCCACAGAAATTACAATTTAAATACACGACAGCACTAGCAAGACATCAGTCCCATACTACTATAAATCATCTCAGTCTCAGTTTTCACTAAACAATACAAATTTTAAACAACACAGTACAGTCCACACCTCTACTTGTCAGCCATCTTGTCAGGTAGGAACATGAAGGAACATGTAAGAAGTATGGTGATAAGGAAGAAGATGGGTGTGGAGAGTGTTGGGTTCAAAATTGGGCGAGAAAGACTGAGGTGGTTTGGTAAACTTAAGAGAATGAAAGACAGTAGAAGAGCCAAAAGTGAATTTGGAAAGTATGTGGAAGGTAAAAGAAAAGTTGGGAGGCCAAGAGATAGATGGATTGAACAGGTGAAAAGAGATGTTGAGGAACGAGGTGAAAGATGGGAAGAAGTTGAAAGGAAACATTTGTGGGAAAATCAAGAATTATGGGAACAAATAGTTACTAAAGTGGAGGTAGTAGAGGAGGATGAGGATGAAGAAGAAAAAGACGGAGGAGAAGAAGAAGAATAAGAAGAAGGAGAAGAAGAACAAGAAGAAAAAAGGAAGGAGGGGAGGAGGATGAGAAGGAAGACAAATGTGACAGGCCTGGCTAGCCGGCATTACTAAATGTATTTAGCCTATAAGAAATTTTTACTCTACCTAGTGTGGAATTAAGTGTTTATAAATGTAAATAAATATGTGATAATAAAAAAAAAAAATCTCCTGATAGGTTGAAAAATGAAAATGGTCTTCGATAATTCTGATCAAACTCATATTTTGCATGGTCATTAAGACCAACATTGTCTCTTATTTTACAAATTTTCATCCCTATCAGTTAAGAACGTACGCACTTATTGACATTTTTAATAGCTGTCAGAGATGAAGTATCGAAATAACTGTTTTTCCTCTGCCACATAGATCTGATTTGCTTTAGGAACCACAGTGCTTACACTGTAAAAAAAATTCGTAATTTTGCATAGACAAAGTAGCGTATAAATATACAATCATGTATATGTTTTTTCAAATTACAGTGACAATATTGGTAATTTGAGTTTAGTGCTACATAGTATCATTTAAATTATCATGAAAGTTGTACATTTTAAACGAAATTGTTGTGTTAAATAAACACAGGCTCAGAAGAGTAAAATATAATAGTCCAGTTGCAACTAAAATATCATACAAATTTTGTTTTTCTACCTGAACGCGGTAGCCCTCTTACTAATGATCACGGATGTCAACTGACATCTCCACTGAGCCGGCAATTAGACAGTGACAGGAGATAACTTCACAGGTATACATCCCCTGTAGTTTTAACAGTTCGATGTATGGTATTTTATTTCACGTCTATAATGACGGTAAGTAATATAGAGACATAACTTACAAACTAATGAAATTCATAAACTTTATAATCATTATATTCATAACTCGTGAAAATTAATTTTGCCCACAAACACAACTTTATAACTCAACTGATCGAGAACAGTTTCAACATCTCTGTTCCTCACTTGGCGCCGTGGTCCCGGGGTTAGCGCTATGAGGTTCTACACACAAGATCGCAGGTTCGAGGCCGGTTGGGGTGAAATAATTTATATAAGTGTACTGATCATACTTAAAATTGTCTATGTAAATCCGTTTACAGAAATGAAATCTGATTAAAACTGGTTGAGTAATCAATAAAAATTAAATTATATTTTTCCAATTATCCGTATCTTCCATGAAAAAATACCATACATGTTTATGTTATTTTAACAGTTCGGTGTATGGGTATAATTAACGGTAAATACCTGGATTTTATGCATCGACAATGTCTTGCTAAATATTCATATCTGTCTGTGAAAAAATACCATACATGTTTATGTTATTTTAACAGTTCGGTGTATGGTAAATTTTACCTCGAATGAGCGTGAGACTGAAGATGCCATATACATTACATGTAAAATCGCACAGAATTTTTTTAGAGTGTAGATGCTATTTTCACGTTTCAATGAATAGCAGATACATTTATGTTGACAGAGTGGATAATTTTTCAATTCAATATGGATGTATATGTTTCTGTGCGTTCTGTACGCATTTCCGGTTTGAGAATTTGTACTACGTACCCGTGCTCGCTCATCAACGCGTTACACTGAGCGTTTTCCTAGTACATAATTTACACTTCATTATTTCATCCATAACTGAATAGTGATCTCGAAAAGCCAGATAATAACTATCTTTTCAGTTGACTTTTCAGTTGACTTTTCAGTTGACCTATGACTTTTATGACCACTATTTGGGAACAAATAGTTACTAAAGTGGAGGTAGTAGAGGAGGATGAGGATGAAGAAGAAAAAGACGGAGGAGAAGAAGAAGAATAAGAAGAAGGAGAAGAAGAACAAGAAGAAAAAAGGAAGGAGGGGAGGAGGATGAGAAGGAAGACAAATGTGACAGGCCTGGCTAGCCGGCATTACTAAATGTATTTAGCCTATAAGAAATTTTTACTCTACCTAGTGTGGAATTAAGTGTTTATAAATGTAAATAAATATGTGATAATAAAAAAAAAAAAAAAAATTTATAAAAATATGAAACAAAACTTTTGTCCTTAAAATTTTGCCTACATTTTAAGAAAAAAATGTATTATACCTACCTGCCAAAGTTGTATATTACAGTGGAATAATGAACGTGCCTTCAGGAGATGTTTGAATTTTGGGTAAATTTGACGCAGTTGTCGGTTTCCATCGGTCCCCAAGACACGGAGCCGACGGGGACCGTCACAGTTCCCGTTCCTTTTAGCCAAAACATGGGGTGGGATAGGACAAACTGCTTTATTGGAGATGCGAAGTATTATTCCATAATGTCGGTCCAGATGGAAGCAACATCTGTCTCGACTTGGTTGATGAATCATCTTCCACGGCCAGTGAGAGTCAATGAATGTTTCTGACCCAGTAAAGTAAAACAACGTCTGACTTTGTATGGCAGAACGCTCGCGGCAAGGCTTGCGATTTTCTGCGGATTTAATCAGCCGGCGTACAAATTGCCGATATTTATAGCGGACAAACCAACTGCTAATCATGCGATTTGTAAGCGGTGATGTAATTGAATTAGCTGAGGGTGTGGCGATACCTTGACATGTTGTGAACAGCCGGCTCGTGGGAAAGTGTTATATTGATATTAATGTCATAGTTCATACTCTCAACTTGTATTAGAGCTCTTTTTAACACAAAATTAGAATTGTGAATATGGTGCCCACATGAATGTTCCCAGCCATATTCCCATCCAAATATTGGGAATATTCCCCAAAATCTTAAATATTACGTTAGTTTTAATTTTTGAGATTTTTTATACTCAAATGATGTTTTTAACCACATACGGTATGCCCATCATATAGTGGGACTTATAACCATATTCACAAAAAAACGCCAAGCTGTCCTAAAAAGTCATAAAAATCTGTTAATTGTTCAAAAATCCCGCAATATTCCGATTTTGGGGCATATATTCTTTAAAAGCTTATGAAAGTTTATGAAATCCCAGGGCATGTGCAAAGCGAAACAACCAGCAGATGGCAGCACAATCTTTTTGAGGGCAAAAGCAAGTTAGTAAGATTAGCGGGCTGTTTGTCATCTAACTATAGGCGGCGGTGACTTTCATTGAAAAATGGCGGCTTCAGTCTAGATTTCCAATGACTTTAGGGTAACAATGGAACTTTAAATGATTATTTACTAGGTGTGGAATTACTTTTGAACGACTATTTTTACTGAACTGTCAGCTGTCAAGCTGTCAACAAAATCAGCTGTTGTGTAATCCAAAGATACTGAAACCAAAGAATTTCAGTAAAGATGAAACACTTGCCCTCAAAACGATCGTGGCGCTTACGGCGGACAAAATTATCGTCCTATCTTTGGCGCGCCCTAAACCAACTTGCTCGGCGAAGTTTTACGTCATTATCTAAGAGATTTTCTCGAAAAAAGTGATAGTTTTATGACATCACGAAAAATACACATCTCTGTATCAGTCTGTATGTATCTAAGAAAGGGAACCTGCTTATATTCGCCCCGTTTCACAGCCTCCTGTGCGGTTGAATTCTCTCAGACACAGAGGGTGGTGCTGAGTCACCGAACCCAGGTCCTACAGGAGCTATACCTGTGATGTGACGTCACACCAGCCTGTGATGACGTCACATTGATGTCGTCAGATGAGTGCGTCGTTGATACTAACTCGGAAGCACTGTTGCCAACAGGACAGATGAAAATGTCACTGCTGCGATGGTGAAAAATACACTAATTTGAAGTTCGTGTCAACAGATTGGTCACCATTCAAATTCTTAAATCCTAGGTTTCAATTTTCGGAATTAAAACTAATGATAGTGACTTTTTGAATTTGGGTCAAGCAAACTATTACATACATTAAATACTAAACAAACTTGATACTTGAAAAGTTTACCTAGACACTAAAAATTAAAAAATATCTTGATAATTTTTTTGAACAAATGATCAAAATAACCAAAATTTTAACATTTTCATATACTTAGTATTTGTGATAATTACATATAATTGTATGTTTTATTAGTATTATATTTATTTCGATAAAAACACTTTATTGTCACCATACTAAACTAAAAACAGTCGAGTTGAGCGTCGTCGGAAAGGGAAACGCGAGTTTGGCAACACTGCGGAAGCGAGCCGGAAGTCACGTGACGAGCGTGTTGAAGCGTTGATGTTGATGTTGATGTTGAACACCATGTTGATTGCTGCGCGTTTCATTAGCGTCGTGTCTGGAGACATTTACTTCGCGTTTCACTGACTTTTACTGCGTTCACGAGTGAAATGAGACACAACTACATGTATCAGTCACACTTGTGAACGAAGCGGTTGGGTTCCTTGACAAGCAACCAATGAAATCAGAGCGAGTTAGATGACGAGTTAGCATTGGATGATGCTATCAAATCATTATCCCGTTTTTACAGTACCGTTTTTACTTTGGACAAGATTACATTCAGTATTCTGTTGAATATTAAATACGAAATCTCAGTTTTGAATGTAGATTATAATTTCTTAGAAAATAAGAGTGTCATAGAATATATATATATATAATATATATATAACATGAATGTACCAATTTCCTCCGAAGAGGGTCAAAGGTAACAAATAAATAAACATCTACTCTACAATACGAAAAAATAGAAAAATAAAAGGAAGTTCCGAAGTCTAAAATTACTTTAATATTAACTAGGAAAACGCTCTCGGTAACGCGTTTATGAGCGAGCCTTCGTATTGCATGCGAATTAATATAAGTGTGATAGTTGCTGCTCTAGACTTTGGGAACACATGATGACCTAATATATCTCTAATACAGCTTATGTTACAATCTACACTACAAAAAATAAAAAAATATTACAGAGAAAAGAATTTTACAAATAAAAATCCACTGTACCTCCACTAAACTTGCGACCTGTTCCTGGTGTTTGTGGGAATTTCTGGTAGTTTTGTACAAACTAGTGTTTTCTAGATGTGGAATTTGAGTGGTTTTGCTACGAATTAAAATGGTTGAGCGGTTTAATTAGAGAGTAGTATTGCCATTTGGTATTGCAAATGCACGAGCTCACTGACACGAATGTCTCCATTGTGTTGAACGAGAGCAATGCGTTCCGCTCCAATAGTTGCACATTGTCAATTAAGTCGAGCGCTTAACAAAATGTCAAACTTGACTCCACAAAAAGCAATTTGTATCGATTTAGCGGAGAACAGAAGTTCTGGATGAGCAGGAAATCAAATAACTTCTTCCTGCTGCTTCGCGATATCAAACTGTTTTGCTCTCTCTAAAGTCTGGAGTTCGATTCCCACGGCCGTCCTTCCTGATTGAGACTTCTTCATGAATCCCTCAGTCGAGAGGCAATGCCGGGAAGGTTCCCTATACTAATAGGCCACGACCGCCTCCTTCCCTCCGTCTTCATCATTCATCCGTCCGGCGCCATTAGCCTGTAGTTGGCTGTGTAAAAGCATTGATCTGACATTCTTCTGAGATGTGAATGGAGTTGGTTGTCACAGGAGGGAAGTAAAGTGCATGTAGTATTCATGTGATGGTCAGCGACTGAAAGGGTTGACTCTCATCTTCTATGCATCGTCTCGTGAGTGCAGAGATTGTCCATCCCATTGGTCCACCTCCCCCCCCCCCCAAACCCCACCCCCTACTACAATTGCATGTGAAGAGAAGCAAAAGCTAGACGAATCAGAAGTCGCTTTGAAAATGTCAACGAAATCAAAGTGTTGATCGTACAATATGAATTAGACAAAATATCCGCACTATATTAAGGTGATACTAGCGCTCGGCCGTTTTAGAAAATTGAGAGAGAAAAATTGTTTCATAAGTGAGTGTAACTTTTACAGAATGTTCACATGATCAGTCTGATTGTATATTAGTAGCCCTTTTTAATTTTTGCTTATTGCATCGTTAATTAGGCGCTGGTTATTCAACAAAACCGCGCAAAACGATGAAATTTGCGATACGATTGGAGACCAAACCCGTAAACCAATTGATCTCAAATTTTAATCATAATTAGATGAAAGACAAACTTAGGGTTATCCCTTGGCACATTTTTGAAATTTAATTTTATACGGCCCCCAGCGAGACGAGAAAATAGCTAATTTTTCACAAAAAATCCACTAATTATTACTAATTAACGAGACAAAAAATTAAAAATGTACCAAGGGATAACCCTAAGTTTGTCTTTTATCTAATCACGATTAAAATTTCAAATTATTTGGTCCACCCATTTCGTTTCCAATCGTATCGCAAAAAGTGTCTACAAAAAGCAGCAAAATCGCTCGCGCTTGCAGCACCTTAAAGCTTGCAGGGTCGAGACTGATGACATGCACAAGGAACTGAACTCTTGGATTCTTCGTGCTTATACAATGTCATGCTACAGAAAACTACATAGGCTGGCTGTCATAATATCTGTACACATTTCAAATTGTTTGGCCAAATGTTGTGGTCTGCTCTTTCATTGTCAAATAGCCAGATAGGAATGATTCTAAAACATTATTTCTCATAAAATACACAATTTATGAGTGATCAGGGGACTGTCTGAATTGTAGAACATGATTAATTGACAAAAACAAATGATGCATGCATACTCAAGGAATCACTGTCCAAGCCAGGCAATGTGATTTGAACCACTATAAGTCGGACTTGAACTCCTGGGCGGGACCTTCATGTCCTGCCGCAGTTTCATGAGTAAAACATATCTTTGGGCGTCGCCCCCTTGCCCCTGAGACTGCTCGCTCAGGGTTTACCCAGGTCATGTTCCTGGAACAAGTGTTGTCATGACTCCCATCTGAGAGGCGGAGACGAATCCTCTCCTCCTCGATCTCTCACTTGCTCATATCTTAGACCTCATGCCATCTCTCTCGGGCTCAGGGCTGGGGAACTTACTTGGCCAATACCATAGACATTGTATCGCATCATCATGTGCAGCATGATGTATAACATCATCCACAATATCAGCCTCGTGCTCTGCAGAAGTAGATATTGCGATGTCAGTCCTCAACACCACAAGACCGTGAGCTAAATCTTATGGACGGAATCCAGTAGACTCTGGACACTTGCGGAGATAAATCAGGATAACTTTTTGAGCTTTTTGTTGGATTTTTCAACATCTTATCCCCATACAAATATAGGGCAACTTATTTCCCCACTTATAGGCACTACTACACTTCTCCTCATTCTTCCTCTTCTCTTTCTTCTCATCGGCTTCCACTCTTTACAATCACTTACTTGACTTCGTATTTCTTGGTTCCCATCTTCACGTCTGAAAACTGTGACAAATGCTCTCTCGGGGGCCGCAATGCTCGCTCAGGGGCCACATATCTCCCGATAGCGCGTGAGCAAAGGGAGATTTGCTTCTGGCTCTTCTGTGATGATATATCCTGCTAGGCGGGGGGGGGGGGCATGTCAAAGCAAGCACGTAAACTAAATTGCTCACTCAGTAGGCAAGAGATGCTGGTGAGGGGGGGGGGGGGGGGGGGGGGGTAAGGCAACAAGAATGTGTGTTATTAACTTATTTTGCAACATTTTACAAGATGGTTTGAGACAATTTCGAGTCTGAAGAGACTTATAATAGGCAGTTGATGAAATAGATGTTTTTACAGCACGTAGGGCGGCTCTTTTTTCTAAACGGTTTGACCAAGTCTTCAAATTTTCACAGATTATAGATAAAAAGTAAATCCAATAATGTTTGTTTGTTTTGTTTTTTCGTGGTATAATCATTGACTACCGCTCAGTATGGGACTCGTGACTGCTATAGCTGCAGCACTGAATGCTTCCGCCGATGTCTGAGGCCGCACTGCAAACCACGATTCGATTCTGGCAATATAAAGACATTATTATTAATTTTGTTCAATGCTACAATATGCCTTCATATTTATAGCATAGGTCTAAATTAAGCTTATTGTTGTGCTGCGTCAGCTTTCCGTGCAATCTTTCCATATGTAAGACGATCTCAGCCGGACGAGTGAAGAATTTGACCTTGGTCTGTACGTAAGAACGGGGCGGTACCGTTTGTCACTAGACATCGACGACAGATGACTGGCCAGTCGCATGTCCCCACCCCCAGTGTACGTCAATGGTATAATCTACAAGAACTCTTTGATTTCTGCAACAAGAGTAAAAACATTTTTTTTAATTTTCAAATCATAGACACAAGTAAAATTTTCAAGACAATCGTACAAACCGTTTAAAAAAAAGTATAGGGCCACATTTTTATGTTAGTTTGTGGATTTCAAAATTTGAATTAAAATAACCTAATTCGCACATGCAACATGCTACCTCGATTAAATGTCACAAATGTCACCTCCAACCCAATGCTAATGCATGTGTCAATCCTAATGTCAAAGTCTGCGAGTATCGACTGAGTGTCGACTGAGTGTAGAATGTTTGTCTGTGTCTGTGAGTGGAGCTGGTCGCGTCTACCTGGGCTATGAATAGCTGTGATGACGCAACAACATGGCGGACACGCGACGCCCTGGCCGGTCAATGTCACCCAACCAACGCGCAGTCTTCTCAAGACAAACACATTTGTATTCCACATCACAGTCATATGTTTTATTCTTGACTTGCTGACCCGGCATTGCTCGGGGGTGGTCAAAGCTCCGGGTCCATTTACAACAAAACAGTATCATGTTCAGGCTCGGAGAGGAGATTTTAGTTCATTTGAATGTGTCTTGTTTATTAATATCTAATATTTGTTTTTTGTTACCTACTTCTTTAGTCATGGTTAAAATAGAGTTTATAATGGTTTAAATCCCACTTGTGGAATATTTGTATTCTGTGGAAGATTTCTAAAAAATGAAAATAAAATGAAAGGGGTAACTAAGCAATTGTTTTGGAGATCGATCAAAGGTTACGATAAAGGGCAGATACAGATAGATAGATAGACAGACAGACAGACAGACAGACAGACAGACAGACAGACAGATTATATGATTTATATTTTGAAGATTTGTTTGAACATCGCATGGTTTTCATAAAATATATTACTAATTTGATAATTCACAAAGCCTGTAAAAGTTTGGCATCTTTCGTAATATAGTCTGAGCAATGTGTTATGATTCTTTCTTTAAATATGAGATGTGTAGTTTGTCGTGCCAAGGACTCAATGAAACCGCGCTCCATTGTGTTTGTTTTGTTTTTGTATTTCCCCCGAGTTCGATCCAAGATGGCCGCCTGCCAAGATGGCGGTGACCTACTCCACAAGTGCCGGGAGTCCCCCGTTGCGTCGCGTGCGTGCTTAATGCCGGTAAAACAGGCGGGATTGTTCGTGACCTTTCCTTTCTGTTGACTGCTTTATCGATCTCGCAGACAACACGAAGAAACCTCGGGTATTTTCAGCTCGAGACACGATTAGAGATCTAGCTTCGTAAATCATAGAAATTATTGTTCTTAGACATGACGACGCAAGTTGGCTCAGGAGCTCTGGACTTGCACTCGGAGTCCCGGGTTCGATCCCCGCGGCCGTCTTAGTGACGTTTTGTCGTGGTATTCCTCAGTCGAGAGACACATTTGTGAATGTCCCCTACTAATAGGCCGCGACCATCTTGAAACCTGCGGGATTTGGCTCAGAGGGTAGAACACAAAGAATCAGCAATATTATAATTTGTTTATTACAAAGAAAATAAATGTTCATTGATGTGAAAAGAGCAATCAAAAATTATGAAAAACAATATTACGTTCGATACGTCGGCAGTAGTGATGATGTCGTCTGGTTTGTTTACTTCCGCGTAAACAAGTGGATGGCGTTGACTCTTGCGTAGTGTGTCCCGTGAACTCCAGTCCACCAGCAGAATGAAATGACTGGATATGTCACCTCCTTCAGCTGCGATGCGATGATGTTGTCTAATAACCCCTTGGTTACCAGGACGTCCAGCAGTCCGTGCACAAGGAGTGACCTCCTCGAGCAGTTGGATCAAGTTGGCTCAGGCTGATGACGTTCGTGGCTGCAGACTCGTCGGTTTCTCCCGGAGTTGCAATTCACTAACTTTTATACTTTAACATTTACTGACTTTAATGTTGAAACTGTTCAGTTGATCACTTGTAAGTTGAAATTGTCTTAATGCGATATTATTTGCCTCAGCACTAGGCTTGAAGTTTGAATTTACTGGGTTGACGTTTATACAAAAATGTTATTTTAATGTTTACCTTCGATCACATCGGCACTGTCTCGCTGAAATTATACTATGTTGCGTGCACAAGGCTTCACGGTTCGCGAGGCAGGTCTCACTGCTCTGAGAAAACTCCGACTGATGATGTTTGGCTGGTAGCTTGACGTTTTTATACCCTCTCACCTCGGTTTACCGCCAAAGAATATGATTGGTTGGTTTCGTACACGTGGTAGCTATTTTTAGGCATTCTGTCATTTCTAAAGCCCGCGAAACGACTTTCTTTCTGCACGTAGGCCCATGCTTTTCTTGGAATCACTGAAAACTAGTCTGGCTGACTGGTTTTGTAGCGTTATCACAATGACTGGTTCACTTGTTATTACGTGGTGACATCACAATTTAGGTAAGGTCACATACTTTTTATATGGATTCACTCACTTTCTTGATATAATTGCACATTGTTAAACTTATTTGATTGCTCGTTATATTTTTGTCTATATTTTGATTGCTGTTGAATTTTAAGATTGTAAGTTTACATAATGATTCTAATTAATTACTTTGTGTTCAGTTAACCTTGACTCTAAGAATGCCATGCTACAAGCTTGTTCATTCTTTAAACCTATTTCAAGCAAACATTATTATTTTTAAAGTTAATTTTCTAACCTAGATAGGCCAACTTGTTACAGAGCCCCCTGAATTCTTGTTGTTCACCTTTTGACTGAAGTAAATTTGAAACACATTGAAATTTTGAATGAGAAAATGGTGATAAAACAAGGATTCACATAGAGACTGGACTATCTAGCAGGAATAATCTCTTCCTTTTGACAAACAAAAAGTTTCCTTCAACAGATGCAAGTTTATTTCCCCTTACAGCTGTCTAATCAAAACCTGAATGCATGAACTCACCCCTCCATCTACCAAAACAAAAACAAACCTCATCCTACTTCCCGGAAACGATGCTCGACTCAACCCTCTCTCTTATCACAATCCCGTTATTGGCCTAGTGACCTACTTTTGCTGGGTCATCATACCAAACATCAACATTGGTGTTGTCATCAGTAAGTATCAGCTGATCGACGCTCTTTCTTCCGTCCACGATCATATGGAAATGAAATCGTACTGTCTTCTCCACCGTCTTGAGTTGTCACTCTTGAAATATCTTCAAGTAGCTGTTTCCAAGTAGAATCTTCCTTGTTATCTTGAGCAGTGGTCGATGTGTAGTTTTCATTTTCGTCAGCTTTCTTCTTCAGTTCTCGTACGTTCATTTGCAGTCCATCTTGCAAGCAAACATTTTCGTCTTCTTCTCTCAAATCATTATTCAACCCTTTCTTCAAAACATCATCGTTTTCATTCATAATCACCTTGTCATTTTTCTCGTCGTGAAACTTTTCACCATTACTTTTAAAGTCGCCTATAGACTTCAAAACATCGCCAATTTCTTCAACTGTTCGAACTCTGTCGAAATCATCTTGATTCGCAATCGGAATCTGTAATTCTTCCTTCTCGCTCACTTGTGGCAATACTACCTCGCAATTGTCTTCAAAATTCTTCCTTCGAAATACATTTTCATCTTTCTTCATCTTCGTATATTCACAACTACTTCCTTTAACTTCTTCTTTGTCTGGTCCATCCAAACTTTCAATTTTATTCTGGACAATTTCTTCTGGCACACAGCCCCCCTCTGTACTCTCTTGTGATTGCAACATCTTGCAAGCAGCAGCGTCTTCAATCCCTTTCTTGAAAAGCAAAAAATCTATTTGAAGTTGCTTTTCTATTGCAGAAACCTCTGCTTCTCTGGCAGCTTCTCGCTCATCCATCTCTTTCTTCCACCGTCTTGAAGATCTGCGTATATACTCTTTAAGATCCTCACGCTCTTTCTTCTGCATTCTCCTAATTTCTTCTTTTCTCTCTTTGAAACGTGTTTTCTCGGTCGACGCAAAATCGTGTCCCATCTCTACTTTCCATTCTGTGTCGACCTCTGTTCGTTTCCCGAATTCTCATTTTTCGTTTCCTTCGTACCGGACTCTAATGGACGATTATTATTATTCCCGTTACCATTCCCGTTACCATTCCCATTTCTGTTATGACTGTTTCTCCCGTTGTTGTTGTTATTGTAATTTCTGTCATAACTATTCCTGTTATTATAACCGTTCCTATTGTCATTGTAACCGTTCCCGTTACGAATTGGCTCATATTGCTTGGGATCTCTGATTAGTTTTTCAGTGAATTCATCATGCTCTAAGTCAGTCAGCTCTTTTATCAACTCATCTTTAGTTTTGACTTTGCCACGTACTATCACCCTGATGTTTGGTGGTAAGTGATTAATCAATATGCCAACCAAAACTTGTTCCGTCATATTGACCAACTCTGTCACATATTTTGCCTTGTTGATAATCCGATTGACATAGGTCACCATGTTTAGGTTCGAACTAATTTTGTATTCTCCAGCATAGATTGATCTGATTAGCTGATGCTGTACAGTTTGCGACCAATATTTATCTTTAAAAGCCTCTTCAAATTTATCAATATTCTCAACGGGATTATTTACATACCAGTCTGCTGCTTTTCCATGTAAACACTTGACAATGATTCCCAGCTTCTGATTGTTATTCACATTGAATGTTGAAAAACGCTCTTTGATTAGCTTCAAAAATTGCATTGCGTTTATTGGGCAACTCTCTTCCCCATTAAATCTTATTGCCTCTTGTATCAGCGACTCAGTACAATGTTTTGCAAATTGCAACTCGTTATTTGCGTGACAGATGACATTTGATGTTGTTCCAGTCTTCTTTGCATTTTCATCTACTTTCTTACTTACGTCCTCTATTTTCTCCTTCATAGCTGAAATGCTTTCATTCTTCTCTTTATCCTTTCTTTCAAATCGCGAGCTTAATGAAAATATCTCCAGGCTGAGTTTCTTGTCACGCTCATCGATCTCAGTGTTTATCTTTACCAATCCGGTATTTACTTTTTCCTCAACACTGCTCGTCTGTGCTCCGATTGATTCTACGTAAGACTTAATGACCTCCAACTCTGTGTCGACTTTATCATTTACTTGTTGTACTCTTTCCTCTACATTTGTGACCCTAGTTTCAACCTTTTTCAATCCAGCTTCAAATTTACTCGCGATCTCCCTGAATTCATTTTTAGTTTCTAATAGCAACTCCCGTATTTCCTTTCCTCTCTCTTCGTCTTTCTTATCCCTTTCTTCTTTTTCCTTCTGTTTTTCTAGTTTCCTATTCATTTCCTTGATAGTTTCTTTCTCTTGTTGTTCTTGCTTTTCCTTTTCTCTTGCTTCCCTTTCCTTCATTAGGAATTCCATAATTGAACTATTGAATTCTTTCTCACCGAATTGTGAATATACACTGTCAGCTCTGGCTTCTTTTTGTCTCTCTTCAAAGATTGGCATTTCAACATGAGGTAGCGAGTCATCGTGTTCGTCCTCCCCTATCACCTGGCTCCTAGTTACCTCGAGTTCACTAACCACTGACTGGTCCCCCGCCCCCTCTACAGTCTCATCTAAATCTACAGTTGACGCTAAACTTGCATCTCGATCTGCCATCGTAACAGATGTAATGAACTAACATGCACAAATCTACAGTTGGCTTTATCTTTACGTTAACGGGTTGATTCTATGTAAAATTTCCAAATACATGAAAATTTTACGCAATGCCTGTGTCCACAAGTTTCAGAACAACTGAGTAACTCTTTCACAATCAAGAAAACAATTATTTCTTTCAAAACAATTGCTCCCAGGAATGTTATTCGAGCCCCACACGTTGAGCGCCACTGAAACCTGCGGGATTTGGCTCAGAGGGTAGAACACAAAGAATCAGCAATATTATAATTTGTTTATTACAAAGAAAATAAATGTTCATTGATGTGAAAAGAGCAATCAAAAATTATGAAAAACAATATTACGTTCGATACGTCGGCAGTAGTGATGATGTCGTCTGGTTTGTTTACTTCCGCGTAAACAAGTGGATGGCGTTGACTCTTGCGTAGTGTGTCCCGTGAACTCCAGTCCACCAGCAGAATGAAATGACTGGATATGTCACCTCCTTCAGCTGCGATGCGATGATGTTGTCTAATAACCCCTTGGTTACCAGGACGTCCAGCAGTCCGTGCACAAGGAGTGACCTCCTCGAGCAGTTGGATCAAGTTGGCTCAGGCTGATGACGTTCGTGGCTGCAGACTCGTCGGTTTCTCCCGGAGTTGCAATTCACTAACTTTTATACTTTAACATTTACTGACTTTAATGTTGAAACTGTTCAGTTGATCACTTGTAAGTTGAAATTGTCTTAATGCGATATTATTTGCCTCAGCACTAGGCTTGAAGTTTGAATTTACTGGGTTGACGTTTATACAAAAATGTTATTTTAATGTTTACCTTCGATCACATCGGCACTGTCTCGCTGAAATTATACTATGTTGCGTGCACAAGGCTTCACGGTTCGCGAGGCAGGTCTCACTGCTCTGAGAAAACTCCGACTGATGATGTTTGGCTGGTAGCTTGACGTTTTTATACCCTCTCACCTCGGTTTACCGCCAAAGAATATGATTGGTTGGTTTCGTACACGTGGTAGCTATTTTTAGGCATTCTGTCATTTCTAAAGCCCGCGAAACGACTTTCTTTCTGCACGTAGGCCCATGCTTTTCTTGGAATCACTGAAAACTAGTCTGGCTGACTGGTTTTGTAGCGTTATCACAATGACTGGTTCACTTGTTATTACGTGGTGACATCACAATTTAGGTAAGGTCACATACTTTTTATATGGATTCACTCACTTTCTTGATATAATTGCACATTGTTAAACTTATTTGATTGCTCGTTATATTTTTGTCTATATTTTGATTGCTGTTGAATTTTAAGATTGTAAGTTTACATAATGATTCTAATTAATTACTTTGTGTTCAGTTAACCTTGACTCTAAGAATGCCATGCTACAAGCTTGTTCATTCTTTAAACCTATTTCAAGCAAACATTATTATTTTTAAAGTTAATTTTCTAACCTAGATAGGCCAACTTGTTACAATCTCCTTCCCACCGTCCATCATCATCTCCTTATCATCATCATAATTATTCATCCGTCGCACTTGGGCAAGTTTTTCAATGCTCTGCTAAAACTTGAGTATAGTTAAGTTTAAAATGTAATTCAAGGGATGTCATGGGTTGTTGTCATATATATAGTACTAAATCACTGTTTAAAACTTAGCAGAGTATTGAAAAACTGGATATCAGTCAATAGTCTGTCCCAACTCCCACCCTAACGTGGCAGTGGAATCCATCATCAAAACAAGTATTTGATTATTCCCAGATGCCAAATAAAGTAACTCCTACAGCATTTAAGAGGCAAACGGAAGCGAACGGGAATCGCACGGTTCGTCAGAACGTTTTTTTGAAATTTTGTCTTCCCACTAAATAATTTTAAAAAATCAGAGAGTAACGACCCATTACAGCCTAATAGACTAAATAATGCCGCACACTGGAGTACTTTATGACCTCTGGTACGACCTCAAAGTGTTAAATACGATATTTTCAGTAAAACAATAAAAAATAATCGTATTTAACACTTTGAGGTCGTACCAGAGGTCATAAAGTACTCCAGTGGGCGGCATTATTTAGTCTATTAGGCTGTAATGGGTCGTTACTATCTGATTTTTTAAAATTATTTAGTGGAAAGACAAAATTTCAAAAAAACGCTCTGATGAACCGTGCGATTCCCGCTCGCTTCCGTTTGCCTCTTAAAACTGACCTTCTTATCCAAGTCAAACAACGCATTTATACGAAATAATATTGGAAATAATCTCAATCTCATTCTACTGCCCCGTTAGGGTGGGACAGAGTCTAGTTGCAGATCAGTGCGACGTTAAACAACACACAAATAAACTGATACATTTTGTATAAAGGATTACCGAATATTAATCCTGTTTTCAGGAACGAAGTCCGCTCTCTTTCTGATTTCAATCCGATCACTCGCTTCTCCACCTCAAACGATGCTTTGTATTTAGCAAAGCTCGCATGATTGCTTAGCTGTGACAGAATCCGAAGCGCGATCAACGATCAGAGCAAATAAACCCTCAATCAACTCCATCTGCATGTTT
This sequence comes from Leuctra nigra, assembly GCA_934045905.1. Classification (NCBI taxonomy): domain Eukaryota; kingdom Metazoa; phylum Arthropoda; class Insecta; order Plecoptera; family Leuctridae; genus Leuctra; species Leuctra nigra. The sequence continues at coordinate 414,162 of OW203768.1, read as the reverse complement.
CCCCGATCTTCATATTCGTTTGATTGAAACTAATAAACCAATCAGCGCTCTGTGTTTGTTCAACGCTGCCGATAAACAAACTGGGCTTTGATAATCGCGCCAAACGGTTTTGTGCGAATAACTCGCGACAAAAGCGAACGACGCTTGGGAAATGTCACGTGATTGGGCCGAGTGGCGCAACTCTTGTGGAATTCAGAGCTAATTGGGGTAACGAGGATTCTGATGGGGAACACGTGACACCTCGTTACCATGGAGACGCGAGGATTAAAGTGGTTCCATCGTTTCGGCATAGGAATGAGAATTTGCTGTAATTCACACCAAAGATTAATAAAACCATATTACATACAACTAGCAAAAAATATTTGCCCCTTACGGTATCATATAATAGATAATCTTGATTGAAGATCATCTTTCCCCCATAAGATAACACAGGGAGACATGAAATCGTCCCGGAAAATTGGCCTTAAATTGCTCCTAAAACCGCAAGAGGAATGACAAATTATTGAAAATAGTCTCAAATTAAAGATAATAATTTTTAGCGTAAGACTGCCGTTTGAAAATATGGGGTCACGGGCCAAATAAGAAAGAAACTGTGTACAATGGGTAAAATTTACCATAAATCTGGCAACATTGCACTACAAATATGAATTATTTTGGGATAGTTTAATTGGAACTTCAATTAAAAACATATAATTGGAGCGTACGGTAAGATATAATTGTTTTATGCTGTTGTTTGAGGTATTATTTCATCATAGATTTGTATGAATTACGGCGAATTCTAAGCACCTTGGCTGGAGCAGTGGGACCACTTTAATTGTGTTTCGAGATAAAATGCGAGGGCGACTTTGTGGGCGTCTTGGAGATTACGCCACCTGGATCCTGACTCTACAACAGTTATTTTCGATTGCTGGCGGAATAGCAATCTGTATGAAGCTCATGGTACTAAAATCTCATTGCTGGCGGATTTGTTACCGCTTTGCAGTTATAGAATCGCGATCCGATTACAAATGGTGGCAGAGGTGGGATTTTACGGCGCGCGTTGAGAAAAAACCGCTCAGGGAGCGGAGTTACAAAATGTGAGCGACCAGAGCTTGAAGAAGAGTTTAATAAATTTCAAGTGATTTCTACAAATCAAAATACTTGTCGCATTCTGAGTCAAGCAACAGTGCCAATATTGATTGAAGATATGGGTCAGACAGACATCAAATATTTGCCTACGTTTAATTCACCAGAGAATGATTCGCCAATATGGTGATTTTGGAATGTACGTATTTCCCATGACCCCTTGATGATCTCAGTGATTCTTTAAATGTTTTGCTGCTGCTTGATGAGTATTATCAGGGTCATTCTCGAAAGGTTTTAACTTAATTTTTCGGATTAAATAGTTATGACCGGTCGCAAACCAATTCTGGAAGCACTTGCGACCAAACAAGATGGCCGATTTTTGGATTAACTTTATTACCATTTCCGGGTGGTCATATCTAAGATAAGACCGAAAAAAATGGCGTCATTTTGAAGTGAAGCGAAACACGGACAGTCATTTTACCTCTTTTATCAACTTGTGTGGCGAGAAAGTGTTTTTAACTCAACGAAATAAGAATAATATTGTTCCCCGCGAATGTTTAAATATACCGCGCAAACTTGGGTCGAACTAGAAAATCGATAGCTACGACCTAACCTAACCTTCCGTCCGTCTGTGTTGTTTTCGTGTTGTTATTGTTTCGTTTTAACCTTTTAGATTACTGAATACCAATGCCACCTTTCCAGAACATTGCCTTCTGTGTTGTGTGTGACCCAGACGATGAAGAGATTAAAGGACTTCCGCGTATGACAGCTAGTAGGTACCTACCTACATAGGTATTTGAGTGAACAAAGTTTCGCCGGTGCACAGTACTGGCCAAGCCGGGCCAAGACTTGTACATTTTAACCTCCAAACTCGCAAGTTTTAATGCACTAGCACAAGAAATCAGCTCTTATTGGCATGTATTTCGCGACTGGTGGTTTTCAGTGGCTAGTGAGTGACGATTGAAATGTTATCGTAGCCCGCAATGTGTCGAATCATCACCGTCATACATTAGCCGTAGGCTACCTTCATCACCGTGACATGAACCGAAAGTTCAAAAACACCATCAATGTGAAGTTAACTTGCAACTCGACGTTGAAAGTCATCGATGTACCTAGCAGCAAACTATCCCGGATGTAATCAAGATTTACTGAAAGCAGCCTGCGGAAGTTTTCAGCATCGGTCTTCGTTCGAATCTTCGTTCGGTCTTTGACGAATGGCTCATCGGTGGCGGTAAGTAACATATGTTTCACATGGGTTGTTTGTACTTAGACCCGGCTGTACATTGACTTTCAGCTATTGTGACCAAACTGTGCTAACTACCTACCTAGCTAATTTACAAGATGCAAAGTTCATGAAACTGACTTCTAAAATATAACTCTTATTGAAAGAAACTGTTTTAATCTAATGCAATAATTTTGTTGAACTGTACATTTTACACATACATTCATACAAACACATTGGTCCTATTGGTCTAGTTTTGCATCACTAATCATGTGATATGTATCTGTCAATACAGCTGACAGCGGCTTTGAAATCGTGGCTGATGACACCATTCGAGCATCTCCACAGCGAGGCAGAAGACCGCTTCAACAAGTCCTTCCGCAACAATGTCGCGCGCTGCATCTAGTCGAGGATCAGATCTGTGGACCACACCGGGGCTGCTGGTCATCTTCTCTCCTAATGGCTGGTCTTTACGGCTGTGTGCATCCTTCACAGCATGTGCCTCGACTTCAACACAGTCTGGGCCAATCATCGCAAGGACCAAGACAGTGTTTCAAGAGATCCTGTTAGGGGTGTCGCTCTGGTAGCCGAACAAACTGTTTCTCATAGTCAACTCATTTGTGAATGAAACAAGACTCTGAGCAAATATTTTTTTAAATTTACCTAGCTGTTAAAGTACCTACCTACCTAATAAAAAAAAAAACTCAGGTAGTATACATTTCAAAAATTCTTATAGGTAGGTAGGTACCTACCAATACCTACCTACCTATACAAATTCAATTTAATTTCAACAATAAATTAATATTAGTTCTTTCTAGATTAACACTGTTGGTTGGAACCCACATCCCACTCTTCTTTTGGACCATTCATGATTATTGATTACCTACGTAAAATATGATTTCTTATGTGTCATATAACATATTATGTTCCTTCTTACTCTCGGTTTTTCTCTTGTGAAAGAGATGTGATTTCTGTCCTCGCACACCAAGATAGGTACCTAGCTTTTTGACTGGATAGAAACCTTGTTTGTTTGCATTGAGTCTCTCTTCTCTTAAAAGTGTAAACTATGATGACTTTTAAATCCATGTAAATGTTAGTGTCCAGCATGAGTTCTCTATTTCGGTTAGTGTTCATGGAGAGTTGGAGTTAATGTGTCAAGAAAATGATTCTACAACATCGTGTAAAAGCGATGTTGTGTGCACCGATGTCAACTTTGGTCTCTCAAATCTGAATGCAATATTCAGCAGTGTTTCACTATCTTCATTGTCTGAGTTGCTCAAAACACTATCAAATACCTTGGAAAATTGCCATAACCTAGGAACTTATTATTTATATTAAGTGTCTCAATGAAGTACATACCTAACAAATAAAACATTTTATTTCTTTGCTTGACGTGTATTATTTGCCTACTGCTTAGGATTATTTTCAATGCTATGCTTTTGGTTTAACAGAAGGCAGGATTGGTTCTAGGATTGTCATTGTGCTGGTGTCATGCTAATCAAGTCTTAAACAACTGTTAAAATGTAACCAAGCATTTGAAACTAGATACCTATTAAAGTTTCTCTTTTTATGTTAGCTATCACCATTTTGTTGTTCTGTCAATTGTATTCTAAAGTACTCTTGCAAAATCACTTTTATTAAAGAACAAATAACATTCTTTACAGTAATTTCGAATTTTACCGCCAATTTTCGAATAAATCCAAAGAATTCGTGAAGAAAAATTCATACTTTTTGAAGTTCATTGGAATATTTCACGGCTTACTACTGTCAAAGTTTCGAAAACATCAATTGTTTCATTCTGTGTTACAATATTAGACCTTGAAGATAATCCCGAGATATTACCTTGTTGAAGAATGAGGATACGACCGTTTTATTTTCGGTCGCAAGTTGTGATTAAAGTTGCGACCAGGATCAAAGTTACGACCAAAAGATAAAACTTGTACCAGAATGACCCTGTATATTTATATGATGGGGTATTAAATTAAACTATAGGTACATCTTATATATAGGATGTATAGACATAGGTATAGGTATAGGTATAGGTATGTATAGGTACATCCGACATCTTTAATTTCTTGAATAAATACAACTTTCGTTAGACTTAGAATTTTTATTTTTTTATCGTACGTTCCTGACACATCGTTTATTATACAAGAACAATAAATTTACAAAAGTTTTATAATTTCACTGAAATACACACTTTTTGGCATTTTGGACAGCCCTGGGGCCCAAAATGGCCGCCCGATTTTTTGAGGATATCGAAATTATGCAAGAGCGGAAAATTTCCTATAAGACTGCCACAGGAAAAATTTGTATCACATTTTGCACTATTTTTGTGCTTACATCCCTCACTACTACGTTTAATTCACCAGAGAATGATTCGCCAATATGGTGATTTTGGAATGTACGTATTTCCCATGACCCTTCTTGATAATTCTCAGTGATTCTTTAAATGTTTTGCTGCTGCTTGATGAGTATTATATTTATATGATGGGGTTTTAAATTAAACATTAGGTATGAATCCAATAAATACATACATGAAATGTACTAAATTACAATTATATTACAGCTTTAAACGAATAATAAGCAGATATTGGCAAATCTTCCCGACAGATTTCCTCATCTTCGTGAAGTACTTGCTGACATCAAAGCTGCTTATGAATTGAAACAAGACAATAATGTTCCAGATAACTTGTTAATGCCCTCAATAATACCAGTCCAAGGCATTGAATGCGTTGAAGTTCTCTCTAATATTAGCTGCGAGTCATGAATCCTGCCGCAAGCGCTGACAGATTGTAAAGATGCAACTTCGAGCTAGTCGAGAAGATCGTTTCGCAAAGATTACCTCCGCCACTAACATAAATACGTAAATCAAACTCCTGAGACGCATTCTTGCCCGCGTTCGCATCGATCCAGTGGCAGATTATTTGCTCGCCGGTTTTACGTCCACGTCGTTCTATTTCCAGCGACTGCCGTTTGCGATTATTACATCGAGGCCCATTTCTTTCTGATCTATTGTCGAATAAACCAACCGGTCTGAATGGCGACCAAAATCCGATGCCAAGAAATGTTGCTAAAAGTCTCAAAGATTCAGTTTGGTTTGGTTGCGATGCAACTGAAGTAATCCAACTGGGACTTCGCGAAAAACCAGTGCCAAAAAGATCGATATTAATAATGTTTTGGTTTTGAAATAGTTCCACTGAGTGTGTGCGAATGAGTAGTGAGGGGTGGGAGGGGGGGGGGGGGGGGCGGTGTTTATTTCTGCTGTGCTATTTTGGCAGTCGATCAGCTGTGGAAGTGTGGGTTGACTCCAACTGACTGATGATCTGTTAGGAGACGGCACCTCCACTCTGTCCATGCACGTGGCACCTCCACTATAGTTGCTAGGGCACCTCCACTAGTTGCTAGGGCACCTCCACTAGTTGCTAGGGCACCTCCACTAGTTGCTAGGGCACCTCCACTAGTTGCTAGGGAACCTCCACTAGTTGCTAGGGCACCTCCACTAGTTGCTAGGGCACCTCCACTAGTTGCTAGGGCACCTCCACTAGTTGCTAGGGCACCTCCACTAGTTGCTAGGGCACCTCCACTAGTTGCTATAGGACACCTCCACTAGTTGCTAGGGCACCTCCACTAGTTGCTAGGGCACCTCCACTAGTTGCTAGGGCACCTCCACTAGTTGCTAGGGCACCTCCACTAGTTGCTAGGGCACCTCCACTAGTTGCTATAGGGCACCTCCACTAGTTGCTAGGGCACCTCCACTAGTTGCTAGGGCACCTCCACTAGTTGCTATAGGACACCTCCACTAGTTGCTAGGGCACCTCCACTAGTTGCTAGGGCACCTCCACTAGTTGCTAGGGCACCTCCACTAGTTGCTAGGGCACCTCCACTAGTTGCTAGGGCACCTCCACTAGTTGCTAGGGCACCTCCACTAGTTGCTAGGGCACCTCCACTAGTTGCTATAGGGCACCTCCACTAGTTGCTAGGGCACCTCCACTAGTTGCTAGGGCACCTCCACTCTGTCCATGCATCTGGCACCTCCACTAGTTGCTAGGGCACCTCCACTAGTTGCTATAGGGCACCTCCACTAGTTGCTAGGGCACCTCCACTAGTTGCTAGGGCACCTCCACTAGTTGCTATAGGGCACCTCCACTAGTTGCTAGGGCACCTCCACTAGTTGCTATAGGGCACCTCCACTAGTTGCTAGGGCACCTCCACTAGTTGCTAGGGACCCTCCACTAGTTGCTAGGGCACCTCCACTAGTTGCTATAGGGCACCTCCACTAGTTGCTAGGGCACCTCCACTAGTTGCTATAGGGCACCTCCACTAGTTGCTAGGGCACCTCCACTAGTTGCTAGGGCACCTCCACTAGTTGCTATAGGACACCTCCACTAGTTGCTAGGGCACCTCCACTAGTTGCTATAGGACACCTCCACTAGTTGCTAGGGCACCTCCACTAGTTGCTAGGGCACCTCCACTAGTTGCTAGGGCACCTCCACTAGTTGCTAGAGCACCTCCACTAGTTGCTAGGGCACCTCCACTAGTTGCTAGATGTAGGATACAACTCACTGCATCTGACAGAAGCGTTCTCATTGGCTTGCAAGGAAGATATCTATTGATCCATAATGCTAATTGGAGCAGAACGATTTACGGATTAAATGTCTAAGCATCTTGCTTTCAGATCGAGATGAAATTGCCGCATTTATTACTCTCGAGGAATCGACGTCTCAAGAGATAATTGCGATTGCCTCAGATTTCAAAGGAAGCCGTATTTATGGTTTGACGTAAATCTTCTCTTATTAGTTTTATCTAATTAATTACTGACATTTTTAAAAGTGTTTTATCGTAGTTATTTATTCAGAGCACATCGTAAATAAAAAGAGCTTTAGAGAGCTTTTGTCTTTTCGTAATTGGTTATTAATTAAGGTGGCTGCATATCACGTGACTTTATTTCTCTACATCCGATCAAAAGAAATAGTTACCTATGAGTACATACCTTACATCGTTCATGTTGAGTAATCCAAGGTGATTTATGAAGGAAATTCACTGCATACTTGAGCTTATCAATATTTGCAGTCAATATTATTTAATTTTGCAGTGATTTTATAATAAAAACAACACAAATTTCGTGTATACGTACGCGTGTGAAGACTGTCAAAACCAAGTGCTGTTCGTTTAATCATTACATTCATAATAGTGGATATAATAATTAATGTCTCAACATTTCACTGGAAAGACGAAGAATGAGCGCATGTTTTACATTCTGATATTGCGTCAGGTTTGTGATGCATACATGCCTTTTTATTAGAGTAATGTTTGCTGTTCTTGGCAACTCATAGAATTTCCTTCAACTTCAGGTTTTGATTTGAGAATATTTCGGTGCAAGGAAGTAAAATCATCGAATATGTTATTTTCGCAGTTCTTTTCTTTTCTGCGTAGATTAGGTCCAACTGATATGTCCTAACTTATCTGATGAGTGAGAGTATTTGCTGAACTGAACCCTTCCAAATGAAAATGTGTAGCTTTTTGGTTGAAAAGTCACGTGATATACAGCCACCTTAAGTTACGAAGTTGGTTAATTAATCACTTGAAATGACGCAAGTGAAGATGGAAAATGTGACTTGGATTTCTGGAACAAAAGAGTAGCGCGCATCATATCACGGCGATCAGGAGCTGTGGATAACATCCAGTGACCTTGACGTTGTCCAGACACGTGATTGGTGCTCCTAGTCCTCGGCTTAGATTTCACTTGAATTCATCTTCTTGTTGTCGAATGAAATCAAAACATAATCGTTACGTACTTTTTGAATGAATGAAACATTTTACCAATATTTGTAGATAATTCACCTCTCGAGAATGTGATCTCATTTCGTTCGATAGAGGATTAAATTAGATTTAGAGCCCTCTGTGGCACTGATTTTATCACTGCTCCATCGAAGCATTTCGTTTCGCCTCTATCCAAGGTCTCTAGAGCAATACGAAGGCTCGCTCATCAACGCCTTTTTCCCAGTCTTAATGAATGCAAATGATGTCGGTAGAATGTTGACTGAAAACAAGGGCATTGTCCCTCGTGTCCCTTCTGTCCTTTGCCTCGCCGTCCGATTAGTTCCAAGAAAAGTTTCTCTTCAAACAGCCAGCGCCTAAACTTATCGACCAAGTTCGAAACTCGGAAGATTCCCCGCGGTCCTGTCAATTCAGATCTTCGCGAACTTCAATTGGCGAGGAAAAGACGTGGCCTGAAAGTTACAAACCTTCCGGCTTGAATGTAAAGCTGATAAATATGAGATCTGATTCTCCGTCATCTGACAGACTTGATTGTTTACTTGCGTCTGCACGATGCCGCTAAACTTGTTGACAAGCTCGTGGGCGGAACGAGGTTATAAAAGAATCATCCACATCTGAAATCAATATCTGTTTGTTCATCGGCTTTGATGATGTTGATGAACTTGATTGGAAGTCGTGGAGCAAGTTGGCTCAGGATTCGCCCTCAGTCGAGAGGCAAATGCTGGGAAGGATCCCTACTAATAGGCCACGACCGCCTCCTTACCACCGTCCATCCTACCTTGGACAATGAACAAAAAGTAAAGCGGAAATGTAAAATCCTGAACAGCTGTTTTGCAGATTATGTCGGTTCCTTTGAAATGTCGACGAGACAAACTTGGTATTTGTAAATCGGTCTTGAAAATTACAGATTTTACGAAACATTACGGGGTTTACATTTTTAAATTTTAACATTTGTGTAACTTCAATCCAATTACATTTCTTGAAAAACCAATTACAAATTTTACGAAAAATTACGTGTTTCAATTCTTGAAATTTTCAAAATTTTTGTAGCTTCTCAACACTCTGAGATCCAATTTTTATAAAATTAGATGACGAATTTCGGAGAACTGTTTTCTTCATAACTTTGTCGCTTGCCATTAGTTTATATTCAGCGACATGGTCACGATCCCGAAATGGCGGAGGTCTTCATATAGTTGATCCCTCCCCTTAAGTGGATTTATTCATATAATAGCGCTAGAGAGAGAGAGACGTATGAAAAGGGCATTGCGCTGGGCTCGAAGCGGCGACCTCAGCTGGGACTATAATGACGTCGTCATCGCGCTTGTTTCGATCTGTCATGAAGACTCGAGTAATCAATACACGTATCTCCTCAAAGTGACGAGGAAATTGCATTTCTCTCCGGCCTCTGATTCCGACGTAAAGCGTTGTTATTGGATTTGCAGCAAAGTGCTTTGTTTCGCCGAGGGTTTCTTTTAAGACATCGCAACTTTATCGTTTTTATCACAGACTCGGGACAAACTCGAGACGCGGATCTTTTCTCGTTCACGAAGACCGAAAGTCCAACAAAGAAATTACAAAACGAAGAGCAAGTGAAGGGTCAAGTTGAAAATCACGGAGTCACATTTTGACCGAGTTCGGAGCTTTTCCTTATATTTAGCATGATTTATTAATTTTACAAATATTCTGTGATTATGTCGTGGACGTTTTCGGAACCATCGTGTAATGAATTGGCAGTGGTGACGGTTTGTTCCGATGAATGTGCTGGTGGCCCTGATAAGGGCCGTTCGCGACGTTTCGGAGTTACTTCCTTCATTTTTTTTCAGTTTCAATTCAATTTATTGGTCTGCTTTAAATTTACATTTGGTAGCAAACAACACTACATATCAAAACAACACTACATATCAAAATGTCTGGCAGTCGCCGCCAAAAGATAAAGGAAGTAACTCCTTCGAAACGTCGCGAACGGCCCTTATCAGGGCCACCAGCACATTTATCGGAACAAACCGTCACCACTGCCAATTCATTCTGTGATTAACCTCAATTTTTACCAAGTTAAATCAATATAAAATGTTCCTTAAAATTGCGTTCAAATTTCGTAGAAACGCACCAAATTCATTCCTGAAATTCATTTTTTCCGGGACTGTGCGCCTCGCGAACCCGAAAAATACTAGGAACCCTCCCCACCCCCCATTGTCTTCGAAAGCAATCGTGTTTCCCGCTTTTCTCATTTCATATCTTATTCCCAACCCCCTTACAAATATAATTCGTACGCGTCTAATCAGGCAAATATGTGTCTACCTAATTGTCGATATAAAACTTCAAATTTACAGTTTGTTTCTGCAATTTAAAATTTCAGCCATACAAAGCAAGTTCATCTACGTGCCTTCCCATCTATAGGCAGCGTGTTTAGACTACAGATAGCGCTACAAAAAGTACAGACAAGTACAGACAGAGCCTGTGGGAAGGAAGCTTACCTTTGGCAAGGCGTCCAAGTCGCTGCAGTTATACGTTATGTTGCTACACATATTACGCATCATCATTCTTAAAATTTAAACAAGTTTATCTAATGTTTATTAGCCTACAAAATATTTATAATAAAGTGTTCACAATTTCACTGAATCTGATCACTATATTAATTTGCGCGACTTAGTTCTGATTCCGAAATATTTTGAGTACATTTGTTGACATCTGATCGGTTGCAAGGACACGGCCAATGAGAAATGAAACAGTTGAAGATCATTCCCACAAATGTTGCTTATTTCTCTCACTCGTGGCGAACTCTCGGTGCCTATACTCGTAGATTTTATTTAGCGTTCTTTTTTAGATACTCAATAATATGCATTGTGTAAACAAAAGAAGTCCGCCTGTCTGACTCTGTTCTTCTGTCTCAGGTTTCCACATGGCGCCGAAGCTGAGCGGCATCTTTCCGGAGTCGTGTCTGCTGATCGTGGTGGGCGTCGTGATCGGCGTCCTGCTGTTCCACACGACGTCGGTGGAGGTGTCGACGCTGACGCCGGACACCTTCTTCCTCTACATGCTGCCGCCCATCATCCTCGACGCCGGCTACTTCATGCCCAACAGACTCTTCTTCGACCATCTCGGCACGATCTTGCTGTTCGCAGTCGTGGGCACCATCTGGAACACGTGCTCCATCGGTAAGTCATCACTTCAGCAGACATCGTGCAGAGAAGACATGTAATATATTTTATTTTAATATAGCGTGAAAAAAATTTATACTTTTATAACGTGTGTAAAGCCCCATTTACACGGTGCAATTTCTTGAACAACTTCTGTGTCACAAAAGTTCTGCACATGTGCAGATTCCCTTTATCATCTCAAAAGTGATACTGCGCACGAGCAGAACCTCTGTGGCACAGAAGTTGTTCAAGAAATTGCGCCGTGAAAATGGGGCTTTAATAGAAGTTTAGACATTTCTGATTTTACGCTCAACTTCAAGATTCCATAACTTTCGTTCCATTCATTCAAATTGATTGATATTTTTACACAATCAACCTTAATATATTTTCAATATTATTGAAAGTTTTCAGCTTGATATCATACGTAGTTTTGAAGAAACAGCGTCCCGGCCATTGGAAGATTTCTGGACGCGCGCTATTTGAGCTCCGTATAATCAATTTTTTGTCAACCAAATTTGAACAGCTGTAACTTTTTTTCTACAATAGTAATGTTTTTGAAACTTGCACACATCACACCGTAGTATGTTATTTATATTATGTTAAATTTTCAGCCCTATGTGTGCAGTAGTTTCGTCACAGCGATGTCTCGCCCATTGTGCGTTTTTTTGCGCCACCCGGAATAACTGTTGACACCCCAGTCAAATGGCATACAGAACTGTAACTGAGCTTACTCTAGGGTATGTCAAAGATTGATGATAATTCCACCGCCTTGTGGTGACACGTCATGATCTGTAATGCCCTGCTGTGGATGACAAATGAGAGCCAACACATTCACGACACAATGGCTATGGATCGACCTGGATTCCACCTCGCAGTCTGGACTGCAGTTCCATGTGCAGTGTTATCTTCTAGGTGCCGGGTTCGATATCATCACATGTGCAGTGTTATCTTCTAGGTGCCGGGTTCGATATCATCACATGTGCAGTGTTATCTTCTAGGTGCCGGGTTCGATCACCGCGGCCTTCCTGACTCAGTAGAGAGGCAAATGCTGGGAGGATTCCTGCTCATATGCCATCATGGGCGTCAGGGGGGGGGCAGTTGTCAGAGTTCAATGGGGGGCCCGGGGGGATGCAAATTTAGTACATTTTAACTCAATTCCGAATGCGTGTTGGTGATACAAAATGTGTTTTCGACCGCTTTGAGCAATATTGAGAAATTTTAAAATCATGAACATGATCATTCCGCATTACCAAAAATATCATAAGTAAAGCATTTAATCTAGTGGAGCGGTCGCTCCACGCCAGCCAAGTCGTACGGCGCGCGCACACTCTCATATAAAGGCTGGAGCAAACCCACTTTTACTGTAAGCATCAAAGTGGCATTTTCGGCCTACTGGATCTTAAAATTGAGAAATCTCACATTGTTGCGAAATATCTTAATTTCGAGCTATGGCCCACCCTACAACATATACCAAATTTGGGAACAATAGGTTACGCCCTTTGCGCGCTAGAGGGCCGTGAAAACAGTGTTTTAGGGCGGTTTTCATAATCAGTAATCATAGTAGTAGGCTGGAGCTAAAATCCGGTAAACAGGCCACAGCCTAAACGGCTGAACCGATTGATCTCACATTTTTACCACGTGTGCACTTTTGGCGTCTGATTTAACCTTGTCCCCATGAATTTTTTGTGCCGCCATTTTGAAACCGGAAGTGACGTCATATCTCGTCAACGGTTGGACCGATCGGAACGAAATTTGCGCCAATCGTTGCAGACGGTCATCTATATGGATTATCAATATCAAAAGACTGAACATTATTTTAAATAAGCCGGAAATGACGTCATGAAATTTAATATACATCGATTTGCATTTCAGCAACAACTGTTGATCCGATTGTCTTGATATTTATGTAACGTTTGTACTTTTGATATTTCATTTGACTTGTTATAAAACCAACCGGAAGCCGCCATTTTGAAACCGGAAGTGACATCATGTCTCAAAAACGGCTAAACAGATTAGAACAAAACCAGCGCTAAACGATTTAGACGGTCAACTTTATGTAATCAGTAATATTTGATGATTCAAATATCGAAACCGGAAATGACGTCACACATTTTATGACCTATACCGGAAATGACGTCATAAATATGCTAAATGACGCTAAATTCACCACTTTATACTTTAAAATAGATATAAGTAAACGTACTTTGTAAATAATTATAAATTCAAGGTTGCAGTGTTCTCGGCGGCCATTTTTAAAACCGGAAGTGACGTCATATATCGTAAACGGTTGTACCGATTGCAACCTAAGTTTGGAAATGTGTTGGACTAATAATTATGAATTCAAGACGACATTATTTTCGGCCGCCATTGTTAAAACCGGAAGTGACGTCAAATATCGAAAATGGCTGTACCGATTGCAATCAAATTTTGGAAATGTGTTGTACTAATAATTATGAATTCAAGACGACATTATTTTCGGCCGCCATTGTTAAAACCGGAAGTGACGTCATATATCGAAAATGGCTGTACCGATTGCAACCAAATTTTGGAAATGTGTTGTACTAATAATTATGAATTCAAGACGACATTATTTTCGGCCGCCATTGTTAAAACCGGAAGTGACGTCATATATCAAAAACGGCTGTACCGATTGCAACCAAATTTTGGAAATGTGTAGGAGTAATAATTATGAATTCAAGACGACATTATTTTCGGCCGCCATTGCTAAAACCGGAAGTGACGTCATATATCGAAAACGGCTGGACCGATTGTAACGAAACTTAAAGCTATTCTTCTTGGATAATTATTTTAATCTTATATACCAAACGCAACTTTTCTAAGTATCCAAATCGGCATAGGCGTATTTTTTTAAAGAAATAAGTTCTTGCACGGACACAAGCTGTGCTACAAGCTGTATGAATAAACTAACAAAAGAAGTGATATCCCAGAAAAAAACACTCCGTGTAAAAAAGGCAGCCAAGTCTCTTTACTTTAAAAAAATTCAACAGCGAAAAGGAGTGATATCAAAAAAGGAGCCAAGTCAATGACATTTCAAAATAATTAATCGTATCTTTGAAATAAAAGTATAAACACCGAGAAATACTTTACAAAAGGACTTGGCGCATCGTTTTTTTAAAGACATTTTTCTATTCATAAGCATGTGCCATTTATATACAACCGTCATTTTGAATGTTTAGAATAATAGGGAAACATCTTTCAATTAGGTACATATTATACATACCTTCTGTAAAATATTTTCTATATGAATATATACGCTATGAAACTTGTTGTCTATGCTTTCTATAAATATACACAATAGTTATCTTCGTAATATTGTTTCGTGGTGAATATAATTAAGTCTCATGCGTTATACCTTCTCATCATGTAACAATTTCTATTAATACACATTTTATAAAAATACATTTCACAAAGAAGACAGTCATATTGAATTTCTATTAAAAAATTTAACTTTATACACTTGACACTTCAAAAATATATAATTGTGTTCCATTAGTTAGTAATTATTTGACAACGTTTCATGATTTCCTTCAGTCAAGATCAAATTATGAAAAGATACCAGTCTAATATCGCCATATTAACAGTACTGCAAGAATATGTATGAACCCACTTCCAATTGATATGAAGGGATGTGTGTTGTGAAAAATATCCGACCGAACCGGGGCACGAACTTGGGACCTCTCACTTGCCGGGCGAGAGCTCTACCAACTGAGCTACCCGATCGGACGGGCGGACATTAGACACAACACACTGATGAGGATCCTGACTCCTGACTCCATGGAAGTTTTCCAAAGAAACCTACATTCTCACCACTTCCAATTGTTATGTAATTCTTTCACCCTTATATGACTTATATATTACAGCATAAAATCATGCTTCTATCGCCATTGACAAAACTATAAAATAGTCATTACTAAAAGTAGCTTGATTCATAGATTCTGGCTCTAATAGAAAGAGGAAAATGTACCTACTTGTAAATTTCTTTCCACTTTTAGGATAGAATGATGTCTTTAAAAAAACGATGCGCCAAGTCCTTTTGTAAAGTATTTCTCGGTGTTTATACTTTTATTTCAAAGATACGATTAAATATTTGGAAATGTCATTGACTTGGCTCCTTTTTTGATATCACTCCTTTTCGGTGTTGAATTTTTTTAAAGTAAAGAGACTTGGCTGCCTTTTTTACACGGAGTGTTTTTTTCTGGGTTCCTCTTACAAGAGCAAACAAAACATGATGCATTTATATTTTTCAAGTATTTTCCTTCATTTTTCTATCTCTGGGGAATTTCAAGGGGGGGGGGGGGGGGGGGGGGGGGGGGGGGGCCTTGCCCCCTGCCTCTGGACGCCCATGTAGGTCACGACCACTTCCTTCCCATCGTCCAACCTGACCACATTCTTCTTCTTCATCATGATAATCATTCCTCCGTCGCCATTAGCCTATTTGCAGAACTGTCGACACAAATAAGGGCCGGTAGACCATTAGTTTAAGCTTCAGTATTGCAGGTTAATTCCGTAGCATATTTCCTTAGTTTAGATTAACCTCAGGTTACAGTAACTGCGGTGTTTTTTAATAGTAATACTATAGCCATAAAAATGTTTAAACGTGTTATCATAAAGAGGAAGGTGTAATGTAGGAAGGAAGGTGTGAAAGTAAGGTGTAATGTATGAAGGAAGGTGTGAAAGGAAGGTGTAATGTATGAAGGAAGGTGTGAAAGTAAGGTGTAATGTATGAAGGAAGGTGTGAAAGGAAGGTGTGAAAGGAAGGTGTGAAAGGAAGGTGTAATGTATGAAGGAAGGTGTGAAAGTAAGGTGTAATGTATGAAGGAAGGTGTGAAAGGAAGGTGTGAAAGGAAGGTGTAATGTATGAAGGAAGGTGTGAAAGTATGGTGTAATGTATGAAAGAAGGTGTGAAAGGAAGGTGTAATGGTGTCATGTATGAAGGAAGGTGTGAAAGGAAGGTGTGACAGGAAGGTGTAATGATGAAGGAAGGTGTGAAAGGAAGGTGTAATGTATGAAGGAAGGTGTGAAGTGAAAGGAAGGTGTGAAAGGAAGGTGTGACAGGAAGGTGTAATGTATGAAGGAAGGTGTGAAAGGAAGAGGTCGGGCTTCCGCTTGACAGGTTAATGGGTCGCGTTTATCGACTCCGGGAACCGCAAATTATTTCGGTATTTCGGTGGAAACATAAATTGCTTTCAGGAAGGTCGGGGGCAAAATGTCAGCAGAAGGTTGCAGCATTTGAGGAGAGAGTTGAAGTTGTTTCCCATCGAATGAAAGCGTATGGAACAATGCGGTATCAGAACCTCATTGATACAGTTAAAGACAAGGCGCTCAGTGTTACCTGTTGAACCACAAGGCCAGGA
Source organism: Leuctra nigra (assembly GCA_934045905.1). Classification (NCBI taxonomy): domain Eukaryota; kingdom Metazoa; phylum Arthropoda; class Insecta; order Plecoptera; family Leuctridae; genus Leuctra; species Leuctra nigra. The sequence continues at coordinate 397,582 of OW203768.1, read as the reverse complement.
ACATTTAAAAAACACTAACTAATTTTGCGTAAAAAACCTCGTGGAATTATGAAAACAATGTTCGATTCCCGCAGTCGACCTTCTTCACTATTTATCTCGTGGTTTTCCTCAGTCGGGAGGCAAATGAAGGAAAGGTTCCCTACTCATAGGCCACGACCAAGATGCCTACAAATCAGCCATTTTAAAATTCACAATTCTGCTGTAATTCGATTTACCAGGGGGCCATCTTGTGGTTCATGATTTCAAACAGTTGGCTTTGCACGATATAAAACTTGAAAAAGTTGAATTTTCTAAATGTGAACGGTTTTAAAATTAGTTTTTAAACAACTTACGGGGGACTTGGCTCGAATATAATATTTTATCACTTTATTCCTTTCTCATTTGTTTACATTACAATTGGAAGCAACTTGAGAATTGTTGAATCCGTATTTACATTTATTTTCAAAGATCGTGCGCCATCTTGCCTGCCTGGTGGCTCCATCTGGTGTGAGCGCTCTAAGTGAAGTTTCATTCCAGTAATGTGCGATGACAGTTTTATAGGCGGCTCATTGACTGGGCCGATCACGTGATGTGACGTCATAGTAGACGCGCCTGTGACGGAATCGCGCTAATCCCATTGGCTGTTAAATAACACTTACTCGGGATTAGCGGGCAGATCCAATGGTGAAGAAAACATCCTCAACCCTGTCAATACCAAGCGACCCGCAAGTTACGAGTTGAATACACGTTGTTAGGTTAAACACACATTACAGGGCCGGTATTAGCAACTGAACTTACTCGGGATTAGCAGGCAGATCCAATGGAGAAGAAAACATTCTCAACCCTGTCAATACCAAGCGACCCGCAAGTTACGAGTTGAATACACGTTGTTAGGTTAAACACACATTACAGGGCCGGTATTAGCAACTGAACTTACTCGGGATTAGCGGGCAGATCCAATGGGGAAGAAAACATTCTCAACCCTGTCAATACCAAGCGACCCGCAAGTTACGAGTTGAATACACGTTGTTAGGTTAAACACACATTACAGGGCCGGTATTAGCAACTGAACTTACTCGGGATTAGCAGGCAGATCCAATGGAGAAGAAAACATTCTCAACCCTGTCAATACCAAGCGACCCGCAAGTTACGAGTTGAATACACGTTGTTAGGTTAAACACACATTACAGGGCCGGTATTAGCAACTGAACTTACTCGGGATTAGCGGGCAGATCCAATGGGGAAGAAAACATTCTCAACCCTGTCAATACCAAGCGACCCGCAAGTTACGAGTTGAATACACGTTGTTAGGTTAAACACACATTACAGGGCCGGTATTAGCAACTGAACTTACTCGGGATTAGCAGGCAGATCCAATGGAGAAGAAAACATTCTCAACCCTGTCAATACCAAGCGACCCGCAAGTTACGAGTTGAATACACGTTGTTAGGTTAAACACACATTACAGGGCCGGTATTAGCAACTGAACTTACTCGGGATTAGCGGGCAGATCCAATGGGGAAGAAAACATTCTCAACCCTGTCAATACCAAGCGACCCGCAAGTTACGAGTTGAATACACGTTGTTAGGTTAAACACACATTACAGGGCCGGTATTAGCAACTGAACTTACTCGGGATTAGCGGGCAGATCCAATGGGGAAGAAAACATCCTCAACCCTGTCAATACCAAGCGACCCGCAAGTTACGAGTTGAATACACGTTGTTAGGTTAAACACACATTACAGGGCCGGTATTAGCAACTGAACTTACTCGGGATTAGCTGGCAGATCCAATGGGGAAGAAAACATTCTCAACCCTGTCAATACCAAGCGACCCGCAAGTTACGAGTTGAATACACGTTGTTAGGTTAAACACACATTACAGGGCCGGTATTAGCAACTGAACTTACTCGGGATGAGCGGGCAGATCCAATGGGGAAGAAAACATCCTCAACCCTGTCAATACCAAGCGACCCGCAAGTTACGAGTTGAATACACGTTGTTAGGTTAAACACACATTACAGGGCCGGTATTAGCAACTGAACTTACTCGGGATGAGCTGGCAGATCCAATGGGGAAGAAAACATTCTCAACCCTGTCAATACCAAGCGACCCGCAAGTTACGAGTTGAATACACGTTGTTAGTTAAACACACATTACAGGGCCGGTATTAGCAACTGAACTTACTCGGGATGAGCTGGCAGATCCAATGGGGAAGAAAACATTCTCAACCCTGTCAATACCAAGCGACCCGCAAGTTACGAGTTGAATACACGTTGTTAGGTTAAACACACATTACAGGGCCGGTATTAGCAACTGAACTTACTCGGGATGAGCTGGCAGATCCAATGGGGAAGAAAACATTCTCAACCCTGTCAATACCAAGCGACCCGCAAGTTACGAGTTGAATACACGTTGTTAGGTTAAACACACATTACAGGGCCGGTATTAGCAACTGAACTTACTCGGGATTAGCTGGCAGATCCAATGGGGAAGAAAAAAGTCTCAACCCTGTCAATACCAAGCGACCCGCAAGTTACGAGTTGAATACACGTTGTTAGGTTAAACACACATTACAGGGCCGGTATTAGCAACTGAACTTACTCGGGATTAGCGGGCAGATCCAATGGGGAAGAAAACATCCTCAACCCTGTCAATACCAAGCGACCCGCAAGTTACGAGTTGAATACACGTTGTTAGGTTAAACACACATTACAGGGCCGGTATTAGCAACTGAACTTACTCGGGATTAGCGGGCAGATCCAATGGGGAAGAAAACATTCTCAACCCTGTCAATACCAAGCGACCCGCAAGTTACGAGTTGAATACACGTTGTTAGGTTAGCACACATTACAGAGCCGGTATTAGCAACTGAACTTACTCGGGATTAGCGGGCAGATCCAATGGGGAAGAAAACAGTCTCAACCCTGTCAATACCAAGCGACCCGCAAGTTACGAGTTGAATACACGTTGTTAGTTAAACACACATTACAGGGCCGGTATTAGCAACTGAACTTACTCGGGATGAGCTGGCAGATCCAATGGGGAAGAAAACATTCTCAACCCTGTCAATACCAAGCGACCCGCAAGTTACGAGTTGAATACACGTTGTTAGGTTAAACACACATTACAGGGCCGGTATTAGCAACTGAACTTAGTTGGGATTAGCGGGCAGATCCAATGGGGAAGAAAACATTCTCAACCCTGTCAATACCAAGCGACCCGCAAGTTACGAGTTGAATACACGTTGTTAGGTTAAACACACATTACAGGGCCGGTATTAGCAACTGAACTTACTCGGGATGAGCTGGCAGATCCAATGGGGAAGAAAACATTCTCAACCCTGTCAATACCAAGCGACCCGCAAGTTACGAGTTGAATACACGTTGTTAGGTTAAACACACATTACAGGGCCGGTATTAGCAACTGAACTTACTCGGGATGAGCTGGCAGATCCAATGGGGAAGAAAACATTCTCAACCCTGTCAATACCAAGCGACCCGCAAGTTACGAGTTGAATACACGTTGTTAGGTTAAACACACATTACAGGGCCGGTATTAGCAACTGAACTTACTCGGGATTAGCGGGCAGATCCAATGGGGAAGAAAACATTCTCAACCCTGTCAATACCAAGCGACCCGCAAGTTACGAGTTGAATACACGTTGTTAGGTTAAACACACATTACAGGGCCGGTATTAGCACTGAACTTACTCGGGATTAGCGGGCAGATCCAATGGGGAAGAAAACATTCTCAACCCTGTCAATACCAAGCGACCCGCAAGTTACGAGTTGAATACACGTTGTTAGGTTAAACACACATTACAGGGCCGGTATTAGCAACTGAACTTACTCGGGATTAGCGGGCAGATCCAATGGGGAAGAAAACATTCTCAACCCTGTCAATACCAAGCGACCCGCAAGTTACGAGTTGAATACACGTTGTTAGTTAAACACACATTACAGGGCCGGTATTAGCAACTGAACTTACTCGGGATGAGCTGGCAGATCCAATGGGGAAGAAAACATTCTCAACCCTGTCAATACCAAGCGACCCGCAAGTTACGAGTTGAATACACGTTGTTAGGTTAAACACACATTACAGGGCCGGTATTAGCACTGAACTTACTCGGGATTAGCGGGCAGATCCAATGGGGAAGAAAACATTCTCAACCCTGTCAATACCAAGCGACCCGCAAGTTACGAGTTGAATACACGTTGTTAGTTAAACACACATTACAGGGCCGGTATTAGCAACTGAACTTACTCGGGATGAGCTGGCAGATCCAATGGGGAAGAAAACATTCTCAACCCTGTCAATACCAAGCGACCCGCAAGTTACGAGTTGAATACACGTTGTTAGTTAAACACACATTACAGGGCCGGTATTAGCAACTGAACTTACTCGGGATGAGCTGGCAGATCCAATGGGGAAGAAAACATTCTCAACCCTGTCAATACCAAGCGACCCGCAAGTTACGAGTTGAATACACGTTGTTAGGTTAAACACACATTACAGGGCCGGTATTAGCAACTGAACTTACTCGGGATTAGCGGGCAGATCCAATGGGGAAGAAAACATTCTCAACCCTGTCAATACCAAGCGACCCGCAAGTTACGAGTTGAATACACGTTGTTAGTTAAACACACATTACAGGGCCGGTATTAGCAACTGAACTTACTCGGGATTAGCTGGCAGATCCAATGGGGAAGAAAACATTCTCAACCCTGTCAATACCAAGCGACCCGCAAGTTACGAGTTGAATACACGTTGTTAGGTTAAACACACATTACAGGGCCGGTATTAGCAACTGAACTTAGTTGGGATTAGCGGGCAGATCCAATGGGGAAGAAAACATTCTCAACCCTGTCAATACCAAGCGACCCGCAAGTTACGAGTTGAATACACGTTGTTAGGTTAAACACACATTACAGGGCCGGTATTAGCAACTGAACTTAGTTGGGATTAGCGGGCAGATCCAATGGGGAAGAAAACATTCTCAACCCTGTCAATACCAAGCGACCCGCAAGTTACGAGTTGAATACACGTTGTTAGGTTAAACACACATTACAGGGCCGGTATTAGCAACTGAACTTACTCGGGATTAGCGGGCAGATCCAATGGGGAAGAAAACATTCTCAACCCTGTCAATACCAAGCGACCCGCAAGTTACGAGTTGAATACACGTTGTTAGGTTAAACACACATTACAGGGCCGGTATTAGCAACTGAACTTACTCGGGATTAGCGGGCAGATCCAATGGGGAAGAAAACATTCTCAACCCTGTCAATACCAAGCGACCCGCAAGTTACGAGTTGAATACACGTTGTTAGGTTAAACACACATTACAGGGCCGGTATTAGCAACTGAACTTACTCGGGATTAGCGGGCAGATCCAATGGGGAAGAAAACATTCTCAACCCTGTCAATACCAAGCGACCCGCAAGTTACGAGTTGAATACACGTTGTTAGGTTAAACACACATTACAGGGCCGGTATTAGCAACTGAACTTACTCGGGATTAGCGGGCAGATCCAATGGGGAAGAAAACATTCTCAACCCTGTCAATACCAAGCGACCCGCAAGTTACGAGTTGAATACACGTTGTTAGGTTAAACACACATTACAGGGCCGGTATTAGCACTGAACTTACTCGGGATTAGCTGGCAGATCCAATGGGGAAGAAAACATTCTCAACCCTGTCAATACCAAGCGACCCGCAAGTTACGAGTTGAATACACGTTGTTAGGTTAAACACACATTACAGGGCCGGTATTAGCAACTGAACTTACTCGGGATTAGATTTGCGGCACAGACAAACAAAAACATACAATGATTGAATCAGGTGATCAACATATTTAACTTTTTGTGTCAGTTTTTTATTTTTTGGATTTTGCGTTAATACATTTGTCTAAATGGGCGGCAAACTGACACATTTGGTTTTGAATTTAATAAAAAAGTTAGCTGATCCGATTTAACTTTGTGTGTTACAAAATAGTTGAAAAAAATACGGAAGGACATATTTTAAAATATTTTCCATTACGTATATTACCTAAATGTGTATGTTCTTGCTGCAGCGATGTGATTGGATAAACGTATGACTGTTACGTCATGATTATGAGCGGGGTTAATTCATGATCAGAGATATAATTGTGCTCAACAGACTTGCAAATGAGTTACAATCACATTATTCACACGAGCCGCGTCAATCAACCACTGCCTCATGGATGAACATTTGCCGGCTGTCAGAGCGAGTTATACATTCACATGGCCGTGGAATGACGCGAGATTACTGTCAAAACACCGTCATTGTTGCGTCACTCCTTGGCGTATTGGGGGGGGGACAACACAGGGGCTATTATAATACATGTGGTCGGGGGGGGGGGGGGGGGGGGCGTCGTCAAAGTTTATTGGAGGAACTCATTTAATTTGCTGAAAAACACTATAACACTGCACATTTACGGAATATCGAACAAAACTTTGGGACTCGAATTTGTTGTTTGATAAAATCTAGTTTCCAGAATTTATTAGCTTCCCTGAGTTCCACAATATTCGTTTCACTTTCTTATAATATTTGAATCTCATTTGAATCTCAATTCCTTCATGTCACATGTCAAGGTTCACGTTTAACATCGTCAAGATTAATACAATTACTGTATTAATATCATAAATGGCGTTCTAGATGTATTTTGTTTTGATATTGGCATTTTATTTATATTAAATCTGCCGCTTGCATGCAGGGATTTATTAATCTGGATAACTTCGGTTTATGCGCCATAATACGGTACGAGTTCTACTTTATAAATAGTTTTATTTTCCAATGTATGAGTGTTTGTGACTTTATGAAATGTAAATGCACTTCAGCGGTTTCCTCGAGTATTATTGCATATTTCATTCACTAGAGAGCTTTCTAGGAAGATTATTTGAGAAACAGAATTTCATGCATTTTATATGTAAGTGAAAATAAGTAGTACTCGTTTAAATGTAGACCAAAGTTATGGTTTTCTGTTGATGTGACGTCGCAAGTGTGCTCAGGCGGTAACTCAATGGATGTGCACTTGGCCGAAGTAAAAACGGCATTTGAACCGAAATGGATTGGCTGCTGGTCAGGTTCCTTGACAACCAATCCTTGTTATTATCAATGACATCAGAGCTAGTCTACTAGAGTTAGATGACGAGTTGGCACAGACTTCAGGGGATGTCACATCCATGGTCGTCCATGGGGGGGGGGGGGGGGGGGGGGGGGGGGGGCGGAGGCTAGAGTCAGGAAAACACGCATTTTTTTGGGTGTTTTACGTATAACTTTATTTTGTAAACAAAAATATCAAAAAAATAATTTCAAAGTGTCAAAAATTCAAAAACTTTCCTGCGGGGCAAGGTGGAAGCATAAAAAGTGTCAAATTATAATTTTTCAACAAAATACACCTCATAACGTCTCAAAATTGATTTCAAAGTGTCCAAAAACCAAAAAAAAAACCCTGCGGGACAGAGTGGGGGCCTGCCACCACGCCAATGGTTTTCGTTGCCTTGCCCCCTGGCAGAAATCCTGCGGTCGCCAGTGTTCATCATCAAGGATTCTTGCGACTTTCCTGACTGAGGATTTCCTCAGTCGCCAGGCAAATGCTGAGACTGTTAGGCCACGACCTCCTCCTCCCCATGAGCATGCGACTGCACTGTCCCCACTGCCAGTGTCTGGGCTCGAACCAGGTACAGATGCACGCGTGTGAGACAGATCCAGGTCGATGCGCATCACAGGGACGCTGGGAGCGATGGAGCAGATGATCACATTCACAGCCAGTGCAGGGGATATTAATCCCTCAGATGTCGAGTCTCTGTCGTGTTGTTCCAATGGCGGTGAGGAGACTTCACGTGAATGTCACTTGCAGCATTGATGTTCAGACTGAAATAAGTAGTCAAAGCAGTGTGCAGCAAAAACAGATCCAGTGCTTGGCTCGCGTTTTGCCTGAAAGGGGGAAGAAACTTCAAATCAAACCCTTTCAAAAACGATTGCCTTGTGGGTTTATGGGTGTGTTTTTTCGTTTGTTTCGTTTTTTTCGGGTTTCTCCGTTTATTAACTGTTTTTTTAGTACTTATAAAACTTTCAGTATTTTCAATATAAAGTTAAAAATATAATTTGAAGAGAAAATTGTAATTTGCGATTAGCCACGTAAATCTACAGCATTTGTTTTTATCCCTTGCTCTTATATATTTTTGGCGGTAAAGAAGAAGGTAGATAGATGTACTTAGGTAGGTAATTTGAATTTCACAAACAGACTGGAATTATTAAAATAATGTAAAATGTAATACTTATTTGACTAGTATTTGCTATACAGTTTCAAGATTATGTCTTATAGCCGTGGTTACAGCCCCTTCCCCTGTGATCACTTGAGCTTGCATTTGACAAGAACTGCTTCAAACAAGACGCAGGAGTGAACTTGGACAAACTCTTGCTCATTTCTCTTGCAAGTGTATTAATATTCTCTTGGCTCCGATATTAGTCGTGTGTAAAGTCTGTTCAGTTCGTACTTCACGTCAGTTGCAACGCTAATAACTGATGTCTTACATCTCAAATGAAACATGACGCCGTTACACTTCATTTCCTTCATTAACTTACTGGATTATTTCGAGATAATCCATTGTGAAATAAAGTCAGACTTCATTATTATATTTTAGATGTTCTGCAGCGAGGCTAATTGTTTAAAACTTGTAAAGTTAACTAACCTTCAGCTTTTACAAGCTTTATAAAGACTAATTTTGTGTTGGTTTGATTTTGAAAAATTACTTATTTCAGGACCACCAACGCTTACAGTTCCGACAACCTACACGATTTTGATTAATATTTAATTTGTCTGAATGTTATTCACTTTGCCGCCGCCTACAAGTGGTTTGCGTTGTGTTTTAGGAACGTCGCTCTACTTCATTGGACAGACCAACTTGTTCGGCGTGGAGATGCCGCTGTTGGAGACCTTCCTGTTCTCCGCCCTCATCTCTGCCGTGGACCCGGTGGCTGTGTCATCTACATGTTGCGTTGTGTTTTAGGAACGTCGCTCTACTTCATCGGACAGACCAACTTGTTCGGCGTGGAGATGCCGCTGTTGGAGACCTTCCTGTTCTCCGCCCTCATCTCTGCCGTGGACCCGGTGGCTGTGTCATCTACATGTTGCGTTGTGTTTTAGGAACGTCGCTCTACTTCATTGGACAGACCAACTTGTTCGGCGTGGAGATGCCGCTGTTGGAGACCTTCCTGTTCTCCGCCCTCATCTCTGCCGTGGACCCGGTGGCTGTGTCATCTACATGTTGCGTTGTGTTTTAGGAACGTCGCTCTACTTCATTGGACAGACCAACTTGTTCGGCGTGGAGATGCCGCTGTTGGAGACCTTCCTGTTCTCCGCCCTCATCTCTGCCGTGGACCCGGTGGCTGTGTCATCTACATGTTGCGTTGTGTTTTAGGAACGTCGCTCTACTTCATCGGACAGACCAACTTGTTCGGCGTGGAGATGCCGCTGTTGGAGACCTTCCTGTTCTCCGCCCTCATCTCTGCCGTGGACCCGGTGGCTGTGTCATCTACATGTTGCGTTGTGTTTTAGGAACGTCGCTCTACTTCATTGGACAGACCAACTTGTTCGGCGTGGAGATGCCGCTGTTGGAGACCTTCCTGTTCTCCGCCCTCATCTCTGCCGTGGACCCGGTGGCTGTCCTCGCCGTGTTCGAAGAGATCCACGTCAACGAGATCCTCTACATCGTCGTCTTCGGCGAGTCGCTGCTCAACGACGCCGTCACAGTGGTCAGTGCTCGCGATATTATCATTTTTAATTCGGTAGAAACTAGATAAAAAAATATATGGAATTAATACCCTGGAGGCGTATTCTAGAACGTTTTCCCGATTCCATTCCTGATGGAATCCGGTCACGGCCATAAGGATTAACATTGCACTGAATCAGATTCCATCAGAATTGGAAATTTAAATGTTCTAGAATACGGCCCCTGGGACCCTATCTAGAACTTGAAAATTCCCAATTCTGATGGAATTCGATTTCATTCAATGTTAATCCTTATGCCCGTGACCGGATTCCATCAGAATGGAATTGGGAAAACGTTCTAGAATAGGGCCCACGACCATATAGATTAACATTGCATGGAATCGAATCCAACAGAATTGGGAATTTATTGATAGTCTAGAATAGGGCCCCTGGTGACAGCTGGCATTTTATAGACGTCGATATCGATAGCGTGGAAAATGTCGGGCGTCATCCACATTCATAGGCCATAGCTAACCTGCGGTGTTACTGATTAGACCAGAAAGAAGGCATCCATGGTTGCTACTAAATGAATATTTAAAAGTTGGTTCGACTTTTCATGAATAGGACTTAATTACGCACAAATTGTGCTTCTTTGAGCTCAGTTAGTCCAGAATGTATTCACTCATTTGAATTTTATACCTACCTTGTGTATACTTTGTACCACAACTCTGTGATCTCCGCCGCTCAGTTTAGGATAAAAATGGAGATATTATAAAATCAATCATTTCAAACTCAATATTTCGCCCAGAATTCGAAGTATTGACGTCTTAAACTGATAGTAAGAGACACGCGAAGACCTCTGGCGTGTCATCTTGTCGGATGCTGGACCAGTGGACCAGTGGAGCAGTGGATGATGATTATGATGTGCGGGATGAGAGGGAAAGGTCGAGAAGGCCGTGGTCTCTCATTTCACAGTTCTGCGTCATTACCCTCGCGCAAATCACAAGGCGCTTCCGTTCATCTCTCAGCTCTCTCTTGCCCTCTACTTCGCTTATCTCTCATCTCTCTCTTGCCCTCTACGTCGCGTATCATCTCTTCTTTCTCTGGCGACATTACTGACTAAATGCAGCTCATAAAGCGGTGTCAGCTGGATTACAGTGGGTTAGCATCTAAGTGCCGTGACATAAGCCACCTAGACTCTAATCCAGCCAAATAGCTTTCTTCAAGCCGTCGTTCATGACTTATTAGGGGACGTGCATTTATTACGTACGCGATTAGAGGGGGGGGGGGGGGGGGGAAGCGATCTTGTCACGTTTTGACAAGGGGATGTAAATAAATAGTAGTGATTTGGTGCCAGGAGCGCAGGAACTTAATTTGTAAGGGGGGGGGGGGGGTAATATTGAAATAATAATGGCAGGATAATTAGATTGCTTACAAAGACAATGGGGGGTTGGGGGCAAAGCCCCCCAGTAGTTACTATGCGGGTCCGGAGCACATAGCCCCGGAAAAATATGTGCATACTATGAGGAAAGAATTTGGTGCATTCACCCCCCCCCCCCCCCCCCCCCCCCCCTTCGTACGCGCGTGTTTGCTGTGTGACAACACGTCTGTTTCTTGCAAAAATTTAATGTTTTAGTTCGTAAATTGGAATTCAAAGTCCCGTTGTCAGAATTCCACAAATAAGTGACGTAATTGTTTAGTTTTTTTATTATTATTTTCTCGTTGATTACATCACATAAATATGGAAAGGGGTCTCAATATGTGACGTAATGCCTGGGGAAGCTGACACAATGAATGACGTCTGATTGATTGATTTCCATTCATCATACATTTACATGTTGCCAGTTGACTCTCCTGGACTCCAGTAGTAATGAGGGTTGTATTGCAGGTGCTGTGACGCAATGAGTGACGTCATAACAGTGTCGTGTGTATTGCAGGTGCTGTACCACATGTTCGAGGCCTATGCTGAGATGGGCATCGAGAACATCATCCTGACTGACGTGTTGGCGGGCTTCGCGTCCTTCTGGGTCGTGGCCCTCGGAGGTAAGAAATAGGGACAATATAGGACACAACAACATGCGATACACAGGGCCCTTCCCTTATAATGCTAAGTTTAAAACGCCAGACAAGGGGAGGGTCCTCTCTAGCATTATGCCGGTCAGGGGCGCAGAGGCCCGGGAAGAGTTTGAATTTCTTGATTAGATTTCAAGGGTTTTAGGCGTTTCTGACGTACAATTGAATCGATTTATTTCAGAAGAACGAACTCTTGAATTTGTTGAAAAGAAAACAAAAATATCGATTTTTCTCAATGTTTTCTAATTGTATACTAAAATTTTGATATGAGGTACAATTTTTATGCATTGAAAACTTTATTTACTTAATTTACTGGCATTCATGTGTTCAAGGAGGGAGGGGGGGGGGGGGCTTGGTTAAGCCTGGAATCGTCACTGTAAAAAGACAACACCAGACAAGAAATATTAAATATGTTTTCATAAATATAGTTTTTCATTCTTATATGAAAAAATACGAAAACTATCTCGTATTAAATGTGTATTTCGCCAAATGTTGCTTGTGACCCTCAGTGACCTGGCATCTGCTCTCGAGGATATTAAACTATAAGACAGGTGCAAGGAAATGTCTGACAGGTTGATGATATACGCTCATTCCACAGTTCACTCAACTGCAGTGGAAAAGCGAAATTATCGCTCCGTGCCAATCCCGTGCCAAAGAGTAATTAGTGAGGGAATTCATCTCGGCAAAAAGTGGTTTCAATTGTACATTGACAACAATGTACAATTACTGGTGGCACGACATTCGTAACAAAGAGAGACACAATTAAATTTGCGTAATTAAATACTTGGAAGCGGCTTCGTAATTAAACAGGCTTCTGCTCAATATTTATATTTCAACTGAATTTTTCATAAATGCGTGGCAAATAGATTGTTTTATTAGTGCTTTGTATTTTTATACAGATTTCCCAGAATAGAGAAACAACTTATACTTAAAACTTATGTTCATAATGATATCTTAGTATGATGAAGCACAGCATCTTGTCTTTAATAAAAAAAAATACTAATTAAAAGTAAATAAGCATTAATTTTGAATATGAGTATTGAGAAAATAATTAAAACTTAATTACAATCCCAGATGCAAAAAATATGTAAATTTTATTAATTGTAGTTTAATTATAAACTCTGGTTAAAATTAATACCTACTAAGATGCAAGAATTTAGATGCAATGTCACAACTGATAATACAATTTATTTTTCTGAGCTGAGGGACTTGACAAAGAACATTTTAAATTGTCTCTAAAAACTTATTTTTTATAAAAGTGCTTTTACCAAGTAGGTAGATGAGTTTTTAGGGAGTGTTGTGCTACTCTAAGTAATTATTTATGATTTGTAAAATGTTATTATATTCTAAACCGAATAGAAAGTACAAATACAAATGCAACTAGACGTGTTCTAACGTGTTGAATGTGTCAGGAGTGTTGATCGGCATCATCTGGGGCTTCCTGACCGGCTTCGTGACTCGCTACACGCACCAAGTCCGCGTCATCGAGCCCATCTTCATCTTCGTCATGGCGTACCTGGCGTACCTCAACGCCGAGATCTTCCACATGTCCGGCATCCTGGCGTGAGTAAACATTCCCCGGGGTTCACTCACTCTGTCGGGAAGGTTCCCCACTAACCGCCGTCTTCCCACCGTCCTTCGTTACCTATTCTTCATCATCACCATCCAATCATCATCATTAATCTAGTTGCAGAACAGTGCGACGTTAAACTCAACTAAAACCAAGAAATGGAAGAAAGAGTTAAGAAACTAAATTCTTGTAAAATGTACCTGTGTATGTTACTTTTACTTATGATGTTTAATTTTCATAAGTTCAACCATTTTTATTTCTTCTCTGTGACAATAACAGCAACTAACCTGACCAATTACCAATTAGTTAGCACTTTGTTTTTAATATTACGCAGCATTTCTCATGGAGTTTTCTCTTTGACGAAACAACTCTTTCATCAAACCACTTGAACTGAAACTATACTTGTTGGAAGTTCAAGGTTCTGTTAACTCTAATTAATTAATTACTTTCAATTCATCTTATTTTGAGAGTGAGATTTCTACAGCACAAGGTCGCGATGCCCAACCACAGCTCCACCCTTCACCACCCTCATTCTTCGTCTTATCATCAGTTTTGGGGAACGAACTTTTAAAATGATGCATTACTTTCTTTGAGAACTTTTGAGTGAACGCATTAACTTTTGTAACTATTCAGGGAACGTAAACGGCCAAAAGTTCATTTAGCCTCGAACTTTTGCATCAAGTTGATTCTTTTTTAGTTTATAAATAATGTAATATTCAGGAGAAGTCTGATTCAGGAAGTAACAAGGGATGATATTGATAGGAAGCTTTTGGAGATATTTATCTAACTCTGTGCCCAAATTGGTCTGAAGTGTGCATTTTGTGCAATTATCTTAAAATAATTATTAATTATTTTATTTCATCCAGCGCTGTTGTGGAAATATTGAATATTTTAATTAAGGAACTTAATTGCTGTTTCTATATGTTTTTATTGATTACTGGTTAATTTTCTGAATGAATTAGGTACATGAGGTAGTCAGATGCAGAATCCAGCCATTTCTTCTTTAATTAGTTCGGAGAAAAACCGGAAAACACTTGCATTTCCTATACAAATTCCGGCAAAATCAGTTTTCAATCCCCATTTTGAAAGGGAACATAATTTGTATTGCACTTCAAGTTGTATTTAGAAGATAGAAAATTAAAAACTGTGTATTATCACGTATCTATCTCAAAAATGATTTTTTTGGAGATGGCTAAGTTTTGCATAAAAAGCACTATCTTTGTCCTCCAACCGATGTCTTGTGCTGTCTTCAGCATCACGTTCTGCGGCATCACGATGAAGAACTACGTGGAGGCGAACATCAGCCACAAGTCCCACACCACGGTGAAGTACGCGATGAAGATGCTGAGCAGCTCCTCGGAGACGATCATCTTCATGTTCCTCGGCGTCGCCACGGTCAACGACAACCACGACTGGAACACCTGGTTCGTCATCCTGACCATCGCGTTCTGCTCCATCTACAGGGTCATCGGTGAGTCACTTATCATCCGTTATCCAGAGGTTAAATGATACTAGGAACAAGTCAGTAACTACTAGTAACTAGTGTCAAGTCAGGTACGAAATTATTTTTGCGTAAAATTTGTATTAACATTTTGAAATTACTTTTCTATTTTTAAAATATTTTGGATTTCAAAAATAATGCTAAAAATGCAATAATACGGTGTGAGGCAAATAAGTTAAATAGGTACCTACATAAACATCTATAGGCTTATCTTCAAGTGATTATTATAAAATATTGTATTTTCTAAATTTTGAATGTTTAAATAAAGTGTTTCACTTATTAACAAGCCTCTTGTTTTGAGCCTCACCCTCAGGATTCGTACTAATGTAACTTACGTAACTTTGCGGTTTCAATCAGAAACAGGGATGGTAAAGAAAACTGTTATTGAATAAATTCAAATTTGAATAGACGAAATCTTGATGGTTCTGGTTGCTCCGTCCATCAGATTATTAGCCACGGTCTTGGGGTGTTGAGGAAACATCTAGTACTTCTGCAGGCATGAGTCTAAGATAATGTGTGAATGTCCAGGCGTGATTGTGCTCACCGCCATCGCCAACAAGTTCCGTCTGCACCGGCTCAACAAGGTGGAGAAGTTCGTGATGTCGTACGGCGGGTTGCGCGGCGCCGTTGCGTTCGCGCTGGTGTTGCTGATCGACCCGCACCACGTCAAGCTGCAGCCAATGTTCGTCACGACAACCATCGCAGTCGTGTACTTCACGGTCTTCTTCCAGGTAACATTCAGACACTTTCAAGAAATGTAGATGGAGTAAAATGTTATTTAAAGTTTGAAAAGTATTCATTTCCCTTCTTTATTTTTACTTCAACGCAGACAGGTTGGAAAAACACTGTTTTATTTACCTTACCCTTTAAATAATTTAATTTTAATTTTGAAATTTGAAGTAAATTTGACTTTTTTTGTAGTGAATTTGACTATTCAAAACGTACTATTCTAGACAATTTATTAGGATCAAATGAGTAATGTAATAAATACGATGCTCATTTGTATGTACAATATTTTTTTATTTGTTATTGTACTTCTCTTTGGCTACTTCCAATAATAACATCGCCATTATCTCAGTTCGACATTGATGGTATTAGGTAGTCACTTTCTCCTCCAAACCCACGATGTAACAGAACATCATTTCATAACATATTCTTGGCTATAAGTGTGTTTCTGACGAATGACAATGTCCAGGGCATCACGATCCGGCCGCTGGTGAAGATCCTGAACGTGAAGCGAGCGGAGAAGCGCAAGCCCACGATGAACGAGCGGATCCACGAGAGACTGATGGACCATCTTATGGCCGGCATCGAAGACATCCTCGGACGCACCGGAGACCACCACGTCAGGGACAAGTGAGCATCCTTAATAACAAGATCAGCGCTCGAGAACATGTAGCAATTGTTTGCACATTTTGTTCTTAGTTTTTCTTCACACCAACAGAATTTTAAAAAATCTTCTAGTAACGCACATTTCAAGCTAACTCTAATAATTATGCCACATACTGGAGTACATTATGACCATTGGTGTGTCCTCAAAGTGTAAAATATGATTAATTGAAATATCGTATCTATGTAATATACTTAGAGGTCGTAATGAACTCAGTGTATGGCATTATTTAGTAGCGTTAAATGTGCGTTTTTTTTTAATTCAAAAAAACTGTTAAAAGAAAAACTAAAAACAAAAACACTGACATCTTTAAAAAAAACTGATAAAGTTCATTCACGATTAGAATAGCAAGCCGTAATGGCGGCGTGTACTACCGTAGTCAAGTGAACGTATACCTTAACATGTAAATATCAATTTAATATACAAAAAATGTGTATAATACGGCTGTAGATAAAAAAAAATCAATTTTATTGAATTTTTATAATATTTACTACTATTAAAAATTGTGTATTTGACATAATTTATACAATTTCAATAATACAAAGAAGAAAGTCTTGCCATTGACAGGGCAGTGTTCAAGTGACTGACCAATGAACGACGTGATCGACTAAAACGTCAGTGATATTCTTATCGTGAACGAACTTTAAAGGAAAAATTAAAATTAAAAACAAAAACACTTCAGATATTTTGTTAAAATTTTGTAAACACTTTTGTAAGTTACAAGTTTGTTTGCTATTGTCCAGGTTCAAGCGGTTCGACAACAAGTTCATCCGTCCGCTGATGGTGCGGGACTACAAGGGAGCGGAGCCCAAGATCCTGGAGACGTACTCGAAGCTGGCGATGCGCGACGCCATGGAGTACATGCGCCGCAACGCCAGCACCATCGGGAACATCTCCGGCACGGAGTCCATGTCCGCCATCTTCAGGAACTACACCGCCGGCACGTTCAACAACGGAACCGGCCCGCAGAGAGACACGCAGATCAACGGCAGGTGAGAGGGACAGGGATAGAGCAAGGAGATGAGAGTGAGAGGGACAGAGAAGGGGAGAGTTGATTCATTGGACTAAAAACTTAAAAATATTAATGGTTAGGATGTGGGATTTACAGGCTTGCGATCGTCTAGTTGAAGATTGACAAAATTGTAAAGAATCAATTGCTCTTTGTGCAACGTTGTCTACTATTATTAAATTTTGTCAAAAAGTTATGAAGTGTTTAAAATGTATGAATTCCAACAAATTTCACAAAAAACCTAAATATTTTGTATAAATATTAAAAAAGCCAGCCAGAGGAAGAGGAAGATGAAGAAGAGAAAGAAGAAGAAGTGTCAGGACTGGCCACCAGACATCACTGAAGTGAAGGCCCAAGATTGATGGTGGAATTTCCCCCCCCCCCCCCCCCCCCCCCCGCGACCCAACAATGTGTTGAAATCGGGCAAAAGATATCACAAAGAGCAGTTTATTCTCTACAACTTTGTCATTATCACTTAAAATATCTGTCTACCAAGCTGTCTTTATCTAAATGAATATTATCTTGAGCGTAAATTTTCCCATGTTCCCAAACAAATTCCATTAACGATCTCCTTATCTTGAGAAATCAGGGATGTATTTTGCTGCGTGGGATTTGTCTTACATGTGACGGAGAACGACTCTAGTTTCAGCCACCTGGACTCCAGCACCTGGAACATCGACATGCAGGAGCTCGAGTACAATCCGTCCAAGAAGGATCTCACCGACGCCAAGATCCACCATCTGCTGGCCGAGGAGCTCAAGCCATACAGGAGGGTATGTATCCATTGGAACTAGAAGTTGCCAACTCAAAACAATACCTGCACATTTCACAGTAGATGTTTTATTCGGAAAAATCAAGTTTGAAAAATGACACGGAACTATTTCATCTTGCTGAGTGCTCACATCTAGGTGCATAGGAAGGGGGAATATCCCCCCACTCAAGTAGTCTGTCGCCGAATCACATACAAAATTAGCTTTAAGCGGGGTTCCCATACTTCACATCGAATTCGCTTCCGGTTCGCTTCGCTTTCGCAAATTGGCTACCTTTTAACAAGGGAAATCGTCCATGTTTACATTCACTTGTTCCCGTGTTTCGGTTTCGTTAAAGTTGAGCCAATTTTAACTTTGACGAAACCGAAACGAAACCGAAACAAGCGAACATGCGAATGTAAACATGGCCGATTTCCTTTGTTAAAAGGTAGCCATTTTGCGAAAGCGAAGCGAACCGGAAGCGAATTCGATGCGAAGTATGGGAACCCACCGTTAGCATCCCAGAACCACTTATAAATTACATATAAATTCTAAAAAAACGCCCTGAAGTCAGCAATAGGGGCTTTTTTGTTGTAATTTTAGCAGTTCGGGATCCCAAAATCATTTTTAAATTTTTTAAATTCAAAAAAGCGCACTGCGGGCAAAATCTCCCCTTGGTGAAAGTGCTTCCTATGCGCCTGCTCACTGCCCTAAACAAACAAATTGACTTCGAATCACCCACTGATGAAACACTTCTTGAGAAAAATTGACAATATCACAATGTTTTCCACATATGTAATTTTTTTTCTACTGTTTGAATGCACTGCTGTTATCTTGACATTTTGTCCTGAAAAAGATTCCGACATTGGAGTTCAAACTGTTGGCGTTCTAAAACAATTAAACAGGATGAAATATCTTGACGAAAGTGTATATATTATCAGCTGTGGTCCTGAATGTTGGCAAATCATCAGTGTTTGTCTCAACCAACTCTCTCTCTCTCTCCCTCTCTCTCAGCACCGGCGGCTCAGCTACAGCCGGCACGCTGTGGACGACCGCGACCTCTCCACCCAGGTCAACTACCGCACGCAGATGAACACGCGGCGCATGGTCGGCGAGCGCAAGCACCACAGCAAGCGCAGCAAGAAGTTGAACAAGGTGCGCGCCGACTCAATCGCGCTCTCTCTTTGCGCTGACTCTGACTCTGACATTATGATTTATGCCGACGAACTGGTACGTGGTCGTTGTTGTTTCGTCTGCGCATGGACCCCGCGTGAGCTTGGGTCGGTCGCGTCGTTGCGCGCGCGATGATGGCGATCGAGAAGCCAGTTGCGGGCCAGCAGTATCAGAATACGTAGCAACATTTAAAGTAAATGCCGCTTTTAAAGCTAGTTCTGCTATTTACAAGTAATAAAAGAAATGAATAATATGATAGTTTGGAAAATATTTTTCCATTTTAGTTCTTTAAATTATTATTATTATTAAGTCTATATTCTCAACAGAGCCAGGCTCCACTAGTGAGAATGTAATATAGAGAAGGGAGGAGAGGAAACCCGGTACCGGCATGTAGCCTACTCCTGACGAAAGATACCAAGGGGACCAACAGCTTAACATCCCTTCCGAAGGACGGTGTGGCATTTACAGCACGAGCCTCCACAACCTGCGCCGTCGAGAGACTGATAACAGGTGGAGGAAGGTCGTCACACTAACCCCCAAACACCCCAGTCTCTCTGACCCAACGGCAGCAACCTGGCAAGGCAGAGTTGAATGGTCACCCATCCAATCGCTGACCGCGCTCAATGTTGCTTAACCTCGGTGATCTAACGAGAACCGAGGTATCCAACACACCAGCCGTCGGGCATTAAATCTAATCTATTCTAAATTTTTTTGGTAAGGATTCTAGAACTCTTTTTTTATTTTCCATATACATATATATATAGGTAGTAGGTACTTTTACTTAAATCTTAAATATTAATTTTCAGTTGAATTTTTTTTTTTTTTTTTTTTGCCTGCGCCAAAGGTGGGAGGAAACAATACAAATGTAAACATATTTTAAAAATTTAAAGTTATTGCTATTTTAAAAGCTAATTAATTATAAACAAAAGTGATTATAATATGTTTGTGTAAAAAATGTGTTGTCCTATGTTTTTTTTATATAAATATTAAATTCACATTTCTTGTATTTTAGAGTAAGGGCTAGTTAGTGTATCGTAAGATCTAATGATGTTGGAATTGATAACAAATGACCACAGCACCACCAAACGTAAAAACAAGGTATGAATCTGCTTGGTCAATGAAATGATATCTGGCCTGCAACTACAGCATCTCGGTCTCATCATCGTGTTGGCAATGCGCAAACCGACCTGTCTGTAGCTTATCGTTGCGGCTGACGGCATCTGATAAGTATCCACTCCGATGTTCAACTACTCGATAACACCACTAACAGTGTTCGTAGCGACTTAGGCTTAGTCACTCATCTTTACCTAGCACTTAACTGGGTATTACTAAAACCACGTTGTAATTCTCTGTTACATTTAGAGCCAGTTTTTCAATGCTCTTTTAAATTTAGTTGATTTGGTTAATATTGCCATGGCAACAAGCAATGACATTCCTAGAATAACCACTAGGTAACTGTTAAACTTAAATACTGATTTAACAGAGCATTGAAAAACCAGCATTTAGTTATGTATTATTATTGCTTTTCTACAAATGTGGCTACTAGTCTTTAGCTCTTCTGAAAAATCATTAAAATGGACTTCTACTCCTCTGTTTGAAAATATTTTAGTTGTTTCAAATAAAAGTACACCTTTATTGTAAAGGGCATTCAAGAACAGTATTTTATTTTCTGAACGCACTTTGGTTTGGTTTCAGGATTTCTGTCGCAGTGAGAGTGTTGTTTCTAATCCGTGTTGTTTTGCTCAGGACGGGAAACAGAATCATGTGAGCTTCAACGGAATCCAGCAGAACGGCTCGGCTAAGCAGTTCTCCCACGGTTGGTAACACTCACTCAATATGTACATTAACAGTTCTCTCACGGTTGGTAACACTCACTCAATACGTACATTAACAGTTCTCCCACGGTTGGTAACACTCACTCAATACGTACATTAACAGTTCTCCCACGGTTGGTAACACTCACTCAATACGTACATTAACAGTTCTCCCACGGTTGGTAACACTCACTCAATACGTACATTAACAGTTCTCCCACGGTTGGTAACACTCACTCAATACGTACATTAACAGTTCTCCCACGGTTGGTAACACTCACTCAATACGTACATTAACAGTTCTCCCACGGTTGGTAGCACTTACTCAATACGTACATTAACAGTTCTCCCACGGTTGGCAACACTCACTCAATACGTACATTAACAGTTCTCCCACGGTTGGTAACACTCACTCAATACGTACATTAACAGTTCTCCCACGGTTGGTAACACTCACTCAATACGTACATTAACAGTTCTCTCACGGTTGGTAACACTCACTCAATACGTACATTAACAGTTCTCCCACGGTTGGTAACACTCACTCAATACGTACATTAACAGTTCTCTCACGGTTGGTAACACTCACTCAATACGTACATTTAACAGTTCTCCCACGGTTGATAACACTCACTCAATACGTACATTAACAGTTCTCCCACGGTTGGTAACACTCACTCAATACGTACATTAACAGTTCTCCCACGGTTGGTAACACTCACTCAATACGTACATTAACAGTTCTCCCACGGTTGGTAACACTCACTCAATACGTACATTAACAGTTCTCTCACGGTTGGTAACACTCACTCAATACGTACATTAACAGTTCTCCCACGGTTGGTAACACTCACTCAATACGTACATTAACAGTTCTCCCACGGTTGGTAACACTTACTCAATACGTACATTAACAGTTCTCCCACGGTTGGTAACACTCACTCAATACGTACATTAACAGTTCTCCCACGGTTGGTAGCACTTACTCAATACGTACATTAACAGTTCTCCCACGGTTGGTAACACTCACTCAATACGTACATTAACAGTTCTCTCACGGTTGGTAACACTCACTCAATACGTACGTTAACAGTTCTCTCACGGTTGGTAACACTCATTCAATACGTACATTAACAGTTCTCTCACGGTTGGTAACACTCACTCAATACGTACATTAACAGTTCTCCCACGGTTGGTAACACTCACTCAATTCAATACGTACATTAACAGTTTTCCTACGGTTGGTAACACTCACTCAATACGTACAAACAGTTCTCCCACGGTTGGTAACACTCACTCAATTCAATACGTACATTAACAGTTCTCCCACGGTTGGTAACACTCACTCAATACGTACATTAACAGTTCTCCCACGGTTGTTAACACTCACTCAATTCAATACGTACATTAACAGTTCTCCCACGGTTGGTAACACTCACTCAATACGTACATTAACAGTTCTCCCACGGTTGGTAACACTCACTCAATACGTACATTAACAGTTCTCCCACGGTTGGTAACACTTACTCAATACGTACATTAACAGTTCTCCCACGGTTGGTAACACTCACTCAATACGTACATTAACAGTTCTCCCACGGTTGGTAACACTCACTCAATACGTACATTAACAGTTCTCCCACGGTTGGTAACACTCACTCAATACGTACATTAACAGTTCTCCCACGGTTGGTAACACTCACTCAATTCAATACGTACATTAACAGTTCTCCCACGGTTGGTAACACTCACTCAATACGTAACACCGATCAAATTCAATTGCTGTGTTAAAGACAATGTGATACCGTTCTCATTTCAAGCGGAAAGTTCATTTCCATAGGCGTGCGCAGGAGAAATCATTAGGGGGGGCCAACATGGGCGCCGGCAGGATTAATGACAGGGGGTAAAGTCCAAGTAAAAAAATTGACACGGGTTAATGGGGGTGTGGCTGGCGCGCCCCCCACCTTGCCCCGCAGGACGTTTTTTGGTTTTTTGGCACTTTGAAATCAATTTTGAGACATTCTGAGGAGCATTTTCTTTAAATTTTTTTTAAATTTTACACACCTTTTCACTACAATCCCAAATCCTGGTCCGGCAGAGCGTTTTAGTATTTTGGGCACTTCAAAATGAATTTGAGACGTTTTAAGGTGCATTTTGTTCCCAAAACTTAATTTTTTCACGACATAAAAATATAAATTGATATGAAACAGTGTTTGGGGGCGAAGGCCCCTAGAAAATATTCTCTGAAGGTCATACATCATATTAGAGCAAGTTTGAGGCATATTAAAAAGAAATTTTTATGGAAAAAACCTAGAAATTCATGAAAAATCGTGTTTTTGGAAGGTACTTTATAGGCATTGTTTTCCAAAATATTGTGTTTTTGATCAACCTAGTACTTGAGTCCAGTGATTTGAGCAACTCCAGTCTGCCCCGCAGGGAGATTTTTTTTGTTTTAACCCATTTAAAACAAAATTTTGACACTATGAGGACCACATTTTATAATTTTTTAGTTGAGGCTGACCCATTAGGGGGGGCTAAGGCCCCCCCGGCCCCCCCCCCCCCGTGCGCACGCCTATGTTCATTTCTTACAACAGATCTTGCGTTTCAGTATTGACAACCTGATGGTTAAGTCAGGAAAATGTTTCTATTATCAATCTGTCTGGTGTCTTTCCGCCTACTCAAAGAAATCTAGCCATTGCTGCTTTACAATTTACATTAATTTCTTGAAGCGTAAAATGCCAACTTTTATTCAATAACAAAACACATGAGATATTCTGGATACCACCTCTAATAGGGAATATGAATGAATTTATTAAAAACTATAATTCTGTCATAATAACAACATATTTGTTTGGTAAATCAAACAACTTTTACACTAAAAAGCGTAAATTTTCATTCATAAATGTGAAATTGAAAATCAGTATAATTTTGGCGGGAAAAGGCCATTCCGGCGAGTGATCTCATATTTTATTGTAACCATGGCAACATCATTGTTGGTTGATATAAATGACATCACTGGCCGGAATGGCGTTTTCCCGCCAAAATTTACACTGATTTTCAATTTCATATTTATGAATGAAAATTTACGCTTTTTAGTGTGAAAATATTGTGATTTACCAACAAATATGTTGTTATTGTGAAATATTGTATTTTATCCGCATTAAAAATCTTTGCATATTCCCTGTTGCGTTGAAGAGGGATGTGTAGTTTGAAAAAGCATCTTGATTCTCCGCAGATTACATCAACCAAGTGCTGAACGAGGACGACGGAGGCGAGGCGGGAGGCTCGTCGCCCAAGGAGGACTGGGAGGGGGGAATCACGTTCACCGCTAAGACACCGAGTAAGTAATACTGTTAATTACACTCGGTCCATTGCCATGACGAGAGATCGGCATTCAGTTATCAGTCGCGGCATGCATCGAGTGTTTCGACTTATTAATTGTCAAATTTGCAAGAATTCATTTGGTAAAGTAATACACAGTACAAAATATATTTATTGATGTGAAGACGGTTAATGTTGATTCTCGTCAATGATTAGTACTTGATTCTCTTGCTTCAACATTCTTCAAATTTTGGAATCCAGATTTTAGATTAGTGTAGGTATAGAATTTAAAGAAATTAATTAACCCTCTTAGTGCCAGCATTATTTCCTGTATATATGCGAAGAATGCCAGGCAATATTTTCACAAATTGTTGAGTCACAGTAAAAAGTTGATATCTTTGCTTGTGCTTCACCAAAACTGTTGATTTTTTTTTACATGGTGGTAAAAGTATAATGAGGACTTGGACAAAAATTTAGTTCATGATTATTCTTATTGTACATGTTTTATTTTTTTATTTGGATTATAAAAAAAAAAAAAAAATAAAAAAAAAAGTTTTTTATGCCACAAATTTTGTAATGAATTTTTCCCAACAAAGTGAATATATTTTTTAGATTTACTGATATTTTCTCAACACTCATGATTAATTTCATATTTTTGTGAATAAAACTACAGAAGCTATGAAATAATGTATAAAATATATGCCAGCAAAAGTAGACGCCATTTTGAATTGAAAAAATGTCATTTTGCGTCAAAATAGTAAGAAATCTGTACACTACCGCCACCAAACATTTTTTCAATAAACTACCAAACTATTACCAACCCAGTCGATCAAGCAGTTCAACATTCCAAAGACATTAAGAGGCGCGAGATTTAATTTAAAATTTAGCCGATATATCGGCCCTTGGCAAGTTTCGCACAAACTCTCAGAGCCGATATATCGGCTCTTGGCACTAAGAGGGTTAATCAGGGGCTCAGATTTTTTTGAAATGTACAGATAGTATCTGTAATGACTATCATCGTCCAAATCAAATATATTATTTGGACACGTTCATACAAATACAATTTCATTCTACACGAATGCTATTAAACTTAATTTATAATTCTTCTGTGATTGAAAAACATGTCCGCTATTCGATGTGTTGTTACGAATCGCTTGTAAGCTTTTATCTGACGGTGACGAGCATTTGGCTTTCATTACAGTGGAGGTTGAGAGCCTGTCGCTCTTAAGCTGCCCTCTGCCTTTGATCGGTAAGACTCAGTGTGTTGGTTTGCTGCACTCGTTGGTTCCACGATTGACTGCAGGACGGCATTGCTTGGAGTGTTGGGAAAATAGAGAGATTTTCAAGTTTATGTGTCGTTTTGGGGTGGAATCTGAAAAATACACAACTAAATTAATAATAATTTAATTAGAAAGTAGGTTACTGAAAAAATATTGAACTGAACAAAGCTTAAATAAATCAATTTAATTACTTTAATAAAATCAAACACGTATTTTCACATAAATATCTAAAATTCTTCTAAATTTTTAGATTTTTTTATCTAAAATTTAAAAATATCTTTAATAGGTATTAGGTATATATCTACTTCGTTATATTTCATTACTGATGAAGAAGTATTCAAAATTATTGAAACGTCACATCTTAATTTAAAAAAATATATTTCTAGCAAGTTTACCACTGCTCTAACAAGTCTATAATATTATATTAATAAATTATTGGTGCAATCTGTTAATCTTTCAATGACAGGCTCATAATATTTACAAATACCTATGTATACCCTATTTATCCTTCACCTAGCTAACACAATAAACTAGTACACCATTTACGTACACATTACTTTAGGAAGGTTTTTGGCAACACTGCAAGTTCTGTTGATTAAGGCGAAGGAAGACCAATCGAGTCTCTGCCATTTTATAATTGGGACTGTCTAGTTGACGATAGATATGACAAAGCTGTAGATAATTAAATTAAGTGCTTTTTTGCATCGTTCACCACTTTAAAAAAAAAAAAATTAAAAGATTCCCTGAAATTGAAATTTACTGAATTCCGAAATTATTCAATATTTTATGAAAGTAGTCAGCAACACACAAACAAAAGACTAGACGGTCACAGTGATAATAATGTCGGTCTGGAGGTGTGTCCTTCGCCTTACCGGATGCAATCTGTGAATAACACGTTGGTTCTCTCTGCAAGATTTCTATGTCGTGTCTTCAAACAGTGCAGCTCTTCTTCAGCATGACATGTGGCAACACTGTCAGTACTTAGCATGAAGTAATCATTTTACTTTCTTGTGGACAGGTTAATGAGGGGCTCAGTTGGGAATGATGATTTAAGAGGGCCGTTCAAGGTCGGATATTATCTGACGCCAGTAACAAACCGATTGACGGATACATATGACATTTTTAAAAAGTGTCCAAGCATACATCTTGTCAATTTTGATAATATTTCGATATACAAATTATAACATTAGTTATGATGGTTTGAAGTCGTAAAAAAAAAAGTATTTTCACAATTCTCCATATGCTTTTCAGGTCAAAGAACAGAACAGAAACATAAAATAATCACGCCTGTTCTGAAAATGCCAAGAAAAATGTCTGTGACAGTTGATTAAAAACAGTCTGGAACGACGCTGAATCTTGCTTGAACTGCTCTCTTACGATGCATAATTTGTTTTGATTTCCGTCTGATACAAGCCGTCGGCCGTAGTTCCATTCGTATTATTTTTATGTGTACGTATTTTTGACGAAGAACCAAGAGTTTTGCTGGTGACACGTTTTGTCTGGAGTTTGTAGAAATGAATGTTCCTATTGTAAAGATTATTTTCAAGTTGGTGTCTGCTTTGCTCTAAAGTGTATTGTCAGTGTTCTTTCCTCCCCTCCAAAGAGATGTCCATTGCTTTGTCGACAAGTAGGTACTAATCTTATTCTTCCTTCCGTCTAACAAACTACCTATGTTGTTTCGCTTGCCCGGGCCCAATTTTACAATGTCGGTGCTTCTTTCTTCTCATCATCGCTAAGCAACCAGTTTGATGTCATATTTTTATTTGGTTCCACAGTAAAGTTGGCTGTGAGGTTTGTGTTTTTTTTGTTATTTTTTCACTACGTTCAAAATGAAATGAAATACCATAGGTTTGTCACGTAAAATAGGTTCGCGTATTTCAAAAAAATATAAAGTTGAAGTATTAGACTGGTAGACTATAGGGAAGTTTCATTAAATTGTTTTCCTGGAACATTGTAATCAATGCTAATAATACCTAATAAAAACAAAGTTATCATCAGAAAAATGTAAAATATGATGTCCATTCGTAATATTCAAATTAAAATATTATGAGACTGTAGTGAGAAAAATAGCATTTGCATAATTCAGAATTATAATGCCACACTAGCTGACCCGCCCGGCGTTGCTCGAACAGTATATTTAATTTTCTATTAGGGGTGGTTTGCGAAATGGGGTAAGTACTCTACGACGTGTGCAGCACCCCATAGAAACTCCATACCAAATTTGGTTGAGATCCGTCAAAGGGTGTAGAAATGTATGAAGAACATACAGACAGACATACATACATACAGACATTCTACTTTAAAGGTAGAGATAGATTTCTGTCTATTCAACCCAGAACCTCAACTTTCATAATATAAATATTATCCTTACATCTAATTTACCTACTTATATGAAACTTCCCTATTGTAAAGATATGACAATAGATTGGGGGTAATATATTTGGAACTTGATAGTGTATCCCTAAGAGAGACAGAGAGAGAGAGAGGGTTGTAAAGCTGGGCCTCTGAGGGAGCTAGTGTGTGTTTAGCCGATGAGGATGAGGATGACGATGACGGCGTTGGCAGCAGCTTGTTGACGCATATCGCCAACCTGCCGGGCTTCGACCCGACCAAAGCACGCCTCGTTCGGCAATACTCGAAACCGAGCGTTGTCGACGAGCCGACGGTTGCCGAGGTGTCGTTGCCGTGGAGACGAGGGGGTACGTGGCGCGTCTAACTGCACACACCCGTAGTCGCTTAGGTTTCGCCGCAATCACGCGCTTTGTAGTGGGCTCGCGTCGGCGGCGGACGTGCAACTTTACTTCGTTGATCGATTGTTAGTTGAATAATCAGTACACTTTCTCTGAATGTTTCACAAACATTTTACATCTCAATATATTTCCTAATATATATTTAGCAAGCTTTTTCAGGAGAGAAAAATATATATTTCGAGCCTGTCTTTGTTTGAATTCTTTGATATTTGTAAGTATTTCATTTCTCACATTAATTTGTATTTTACATTCAAGCCTTGTTATATATTTTCTCCTGAAAAAGACTACTGAATAGGAGAAATATTGAGATTTTAATAAATCTAGTTTGTGAAAGGTCTAAAGAAAGTATTGGTTATTTATTTCAACATCTATCGACATGTTGGAAGATCCGCTCTGTGTTGACTTCATCGAGTCAATGTCGTCTTCTTTCGTGTCGACAAAGTTGCCCGATCGCTGTGAGGTTTCTCTTCCACAACGAAAGTGAATTCATTTCCGTCTGAAATCATTTCACTGCCCTAAGGATGACATTTCGAAGTTATATCAGACTCAAGTGATTTCGTTTTCGTTATAGAATTGGGAGCCAGGTCATCAGTCTCGATATCATCTTATACATCTGGTTAGAAAATATAACGGAACTCGTTTTGTAAACTACTGTAAATAGGTTTATTTCATTTATATACGTTCATTTAATCATTAAATTCTAAACAATTTCAAGCATGGATTATTAAGATAGATTTAAAAGTTAAAATTTTTAGAATGTTGTACGATGCTTTCTAGAAGTGTCAGTGTGGCTCCGGCGAAGGATATCTGTTCTCATGGACGTTGCATGGCGCTTCCATCTCATCAGTGTTCGCTCTCACTGTATGTTAGCTGTGTGCATGCTAGCGGCGCGTCTCCGCCACGCTCCCAACTCACACGGTGCTTTCTGTCCGCAGAGGAGAACGGCAGCTCGTCCGACGTCTTGAAGAAGTATTCCAGAGACTCCGACGGAGGTAACTCATTCCTCGGGGATTTCAAACGATAATAAACAAGGGTTTTACCCAGCAGATTGTTAGAACCCACTTGAAAGAACCTGGGGGCCAATTCTTGAGAAGACACTTTGTAAAACCGTTTATGTTTGCATTGTTTCAGTTTAGTTTCCATTTTTACAGAGTGGTTACAATGTACACTCGGCACAACAAAAATTGATCAGTGAACAAATTTGAATGATTGCTGGTTTTGTTCCACACCAATCAAAGCTTATTATTATCATTGAAATGTGAAGTCACCTACTAGAGTGAGACAAGGAGATACTTCTTATGGTGCAATCTAACATTTTTCAGTCAATTCAGATTTTTTAGTTGTGCCAAGTGTACATGTAAAACACAAAGTATTGAGTCTTAAGCCGTTACCCTTTATTAGGGCATGGGGATATATATCTTGGAAAAGTTTAAGACCTAGTTATGACCTAGTTGTCAACTTTTTTAAGATATTTAAGAATGAAATTGTGAAAGCTCAAGAATCGGACCTCTGTGGGTTTTTGAAGAAAAGTGTTTTTTCAAAATGTAATGACAAAAAATAAACCGTACGTATTTTTCAAGAAGTTTTCAATTAGTGTCAAATAAGAATTAAGTGTTAAAATATTTTAGTTATGTCCATTTGCAGGTATAAATACAAAATTAAAAAATTAACGTAGTACACTCAAATAGTATCTCGCGTAAACCGCATTGTTGATGTTGCGCAGAGGCGGCTCGCGTGACGACGCCGACCGCCACCGAGTCCGTGTTGCCGTGGAAGCGCAACGACGAGGACGAGAACTCCACCGACCCCGTCATCCAGAGCGAGTTCCCCGCCTGGTGCTCCAACAAAGAGTACCTCGCATACAGCTCGCCTTCAGCTACATTCCTGGGTACGTCGACGTTCGCTCAGGGCGGGGGAGTGACTTTGTCCGTGGAGACTCTTTTACTCGATTTGTATCGATATAATATATGGTTCAATCAAATAAACGCCACACATTGGACAGTTTATGAGCCTCCTACAGATGTTTAGTGCTGAAAAGTGGTAAAAATATGGCAATAAACATCTATATGACAAAATAATATCATTTCAAACAATGAATTAGCTTTAATTGAACAGTTCTGAAGACGCGCAGCTGTATTTAATTACCAATTACATTGGTAAAAGATATTGATACAAATCGATACAAAAAATCTTCAAGGACAGCTTCACCAGCCAGCCGTTTCAAGCTCTTTTGTTCCTATAACAATGTAAAATATTATATTTTCTTCACTTTCATTTGCGGCCAGCCAAATTGTTGACAAAGATGTCAGGTAAGATTTTAATCATCAGTGGTGGTTAGTCGATGGTAGTTTGTAAAATGTGACCCCATTAGTTCCGCCGCATTCAGTTACGCTGGTAACCAACCAATAACAACTCCAAACAAATAGTCCGTGTAAGATCCAGTAGACCGAATGCCATGTTAATACGTAGGTGAAAGTACTAGTTTAGCACCGCAGTGTCAAGTAGGTAAGCTCTACAACGTAGTGTATTTGTTAGACCATTGTAGCGACTTACGGAACTAGAAATATCAAGAAAATTGACAGCCATTCAAAGATATTTCGCAAAGATGGCAAAAGATAAGCCGGTGACTTCAAAATTATGAATACATTGTGACTGCTTCCATTCAGTGCTCGACTTTTTCTGTCACAGGAAAGTTTTAATCCAAAAATTATAAATAAACTTTAGCTTTATATAGTATTTTAAACTTCTGAAATGTGATTTTAGACTTCCAATATGTTTTGATGAAAATACTGGATGCTCTTTAAAATGGTTGTAACTGGAGATCTACTTGATTCAACTTCTAATTTACTTTCAACTGTAAATGCAAATAGCTACCGATGAGAAACCTGCAAAGAGTATTCTGTGAACCCCACAATGTTGAAGCCGAGAGAAAGTTCCGCTTGACACCCGGCGCGTAATGTCCGCAGGCGGCATCGAGGTGCCGAAGCACGCGCCGGTACGGGGCCTGTTCCGGCGCGAGAGTTCCGGCTCGGGCGAGGAGTCGCCCACCGCCGGCGCGGGGACCATCCTCGTCATCGAGGAGGGCGTGAGCGAGCCGCTGGGGCTGGGCCTCATCGCCAGGTAATCAACAGGTCATCGCAACATCCCTGGTGAGCATGTCTGTTTCCCAAACCACCCGTTCGCTCTTCACTCTTGCTCACTTCACAGTGCGTGGATAACGACGTCCGTAAGGTATCGTAGCATTGGGATTCCACTTCATTTACTAAATGTACTAGGTATGTCACAGTTGAAGTTTTCACATCAAATCGAAATAATTTCGACATCAAAATAATTTTGTAATTCATAAATTTACTGCTTTCGCTCATTTCAAAATTGAAATCGAAATTGATTTTTGGTTATTTTAAGTATTTTTGGTAAATAAAGTTTTGGATCTAACAAGTTATAATATTACCACCTCAAAAGTTAAGTCATATAGGTACAGATAGAGATATGAGTCTTTGAATAATATCCCACTATAGTTTTCTGTTTGCATTTGATTTTAATTTTGATGGAGCTCACCATTTTCTTGATAATGTCTCTTGATAAGGACTAACAAGCCAATGGTAAAGCCAGATAAAATGAATTAAAAATCTCTTTTGCTATAAAATCAAATTTTAGTATTGCCCTTAGCTATAATTTTAACTTTATTACTACTAAAACAATGGATTTGAAGACCAAACCACTCTATAACAAGTGGATCTCCTGTATGATTTTCTTTGTAGCTTTGTCCCAAGTTCTTCCAGAGAAACGGGGTTCTAGTGTTGATTCTAAGGTAGTTATTCCCACGTAGTTATCTACCGACTGTGCTGACACCTCGCTTAGCGTAGTCTTGTCATGTCATTGTCCTGTACACTGGTACTTGGGATTCAATGGATTTTAAACACTCGTTAAGTTTCCTTAATCAGCTGCTTATGTCACTAACTTCCTTCTGTTCACTCACTTCCTCTTTGCTAAGTGTTTATTATAAAATCTACAATTATTTAATATTTATCTGAGAAATGCATGAAATGAAATGTTTTACAGTTTCAGTTGATCTATAAAAGTTCCCCTCCGTTCATGATTACTTGGTCACTTGTTGCATGAGCATGTTGGCATACAGTAAAACATCACTAACTACATTTCCATAATTCTGTACCTTAGATGCAGAAGGCCCAAAGTCCATTTCAAGCATTCTTAAGCTGAGCTCATAAACCAGTACTTCTGCCTTCGTCCAATCATATTTTAATGGTGACCCACAGTAATTTTGTAAGATAATACTAAAGAATACTTGAGCTAATAGAGAAAGAGAATGCTTCAATATAACTATTTGTGGATTTCAGACTATTTGCAATCTACAGAGCTTGATTTTATTATTCCAAAAGTGTGAAATGCAAAAGCAAGAAAATGGACCATGGCCTTCTTCATCTAGGGTGGAGAATTTCAACTTTGGATTGGACATTCGTCTGTTGTGTTCATATAAAAGTGTCAATCGAGGTTCTGCAAGTAATTATTTGAATGGAAATGGCGGTACTGAGTTTTACTGAATGCCGATGGAATTCGGTTGAATATCACTTTGCATGCGCATGGCAATCACCAGCTACACTGCACGCCCAAACAAACCATTGCTACGGGGATTCTTGCTAATATTTTCAGACTTCAGTTGGGCAGTCATTTGATATCAATATGACATTTATTTAATTTCTGTTGATGCCGAAAAGATATGATCAGGAATTTACATTTAAAGTAAGAGGAAAAACTAAAAAGTAAGAATGTGTGCTCATAAAGTTGCAAACATTATTATTTGGCTCTAGTGACGATCACTGGCACGACAGCTGCTGAAATTTACAATAATGTTTTATATTTATTTTGTGAAATTAAATACATGAAAATGTATAATTAACTTGGATTGAAACCAATAAAAATGATTTGTTCGTTAATGTTAAATGGAAAGAAGTTCTTATGATATTGATATGAAATGGCCCGGTATCTTGTAGATGGTAGTTTGTACTTTATGTCTGTTGCACGACACTGAAGGGTCTGTTCGATCCTGTTTGACCTGTCCGTGTCTCCAGGCGTCCGCTGTCCGGACGGCGCGGCTCTCTGCTCGAGATCGGTCCGGAGCCGATCCCGGAAGAAGTGACTCCGGGAACGCCCAAGCAGGAACACTGGCCCGGCCCCGGGGCACGCCTCATGACCCTCACCTCCTCGTCGGGATCCTCGTCGTCCGACGAAGACGAGGACGCCGCGGAGAAGAGGGCAATGAACCGGAAGCCACGAGGTAAACAGTAAACACTTCGAGAAAAGAGAGCGGGACGGACGCTAATAAATCAGGGATGCCAAAATTTTATTGGTGACAAACAGCCGTATTGGTTGTGATTTTTCATTCGGGGTTTGCGAAAGAGTCAGGCTTTTCGAAACGGTCAGAAGTACCAATCCTCTAATTACGATGGCTAATAGAAGTAGAATTACTTATCGATAAGTACTTAAATCTTAGGCCTTACCACAGTTACCAATGCCAGTAAATTATATTGCATCTGCATTTGTAAAAGCCTTAATTTATATGATATATTATATGTATAGTGGACAGTTGTTTTGTTGTCAGGAGAAATGTGCTCGCGGGGTTTCAGTTGAGAGTTGCGGAATGAAAGAATCCATTCCTCGCAGCTGTGGTAGAAGTAGGCGTGTCCAACGATATCAAAACCAATGTCGATAATCAAAACTAAAATGTCAATATCGCTTCAAATTTAGGTACGTACCTAATAAAAAATGTTGTTTTTAAAATTAAGCTGCCGATTGATGGATTTGACAGCAGAGCAATGAAATATTAAATATTGACACTAGCGCAATCAGCAGAGAAGAAGAATGTTTTCATCGTTCGAGTACCTATCCAAAAACGCATTTTTTTTAGCCAGAATCGTTACTGTTTTGATATTGTTGGACACCCCTAGTTGTAAAACTGGATTGATTCAGTTCTGGGCCGATCAACCCGAGCAGATATTCTCGCAAAGTATTAACTAATTCCACGGAGAAGCGTCGCTCAAGTCAGCGCTCCGCAATATATACTTAGAACTGGTGTAAGCAGTCACTATTGTAATTGTAAATACTAGTACTTAACAATACTTGTAAATATCAACTGTGTATCCACTCCGAAGATATAACGTAACATTTGTGAGCTGGCAAATAGCTGCAACAACTTGACTAGAATGAAACGCATGTGCCTGTGAGATACCAAAGAAAACAAAGTCCGACGCGATTCGATGCACATGCGATTTTAATAGCGAGCACGCTACAGGTCTATATTTTTATACGTTTGAACTGACGAAAAGCTGTCGCTGATAGTTTTTCTCACTACATTTGTAATATAAGAATAATATCGGTATATCAAATCGAGAGGCCTAAGTTTTACTTTGAAAACTTGAAGAAACCGAAGCCATGCAAACATTTTTACTGAAGTCTGACGTAACAATGACAATACTTCAATATTTTGTGTTCATTGCTACGTCAGTTGAAACTCTTAAGTATTTCGAGTCGGATGAATTGTATTATTACTTCGTATTAAGTTAAATTATTGTTAAACTAAGACGTAGGAGTTTCGATGTCGTTTATTTACGTGCGTACTTGCCGTTGATTGTGCGGTGGGAAACTTAAGCGGCTGCTGAGTTTGTGGAAATGATGGCACAAATGAGGGCGACTCGAAGTGGACAATACTTGCAACGAAGTGCCGTAACGCGGGAACGACTGCAAACCAGCTTAACGTTTCATAGAAGTGACCATCAAGATATTATATTACATGCATTGCAGCAAATGTATTTTTAATTTATTAATTGTTCGTCATACGAACAGGTTGCATTCGCGATGAAGTAAGCCGGATGGTCTTCTTGCATTTCTTACGTTACGGCGGAATATGATCAGATAAATAATGTGATGCAGAAAAGGCTGAGAGTGGAGGAAAGTCGAACAGATTTGTGCCGGAAGTAGAAGGTGAAACTATACTACTATATATAATATTCACTGCTAGTTTGTATTAGATTAATCGTCGACACTCGGCAGCTCGACATGATAAGTGTTTAAATAAAAGTCAATAATTCTTCAATGTTTCTTGGTCTTAAACAGAACATGTGAATGTGGTGACAAAAAGGTGCTACTCGGGAATGTCCAATTGATTTTGTTTTATTCGAAACGGAGATCCTCTGTGAAATTTCTACTTAATGACGATGGTTAACTTAATTTATAAATATTTAGTTTTAATATACCTATGTACTACTAGATTATTTTGTCCCCTGGATACTTCCTAATCCACTCAAAAGTGGATAAGAATTGTACAAAAATACTTTTATTTTCTAAGTGAAATTCTGAGGACATTTTTACATGTTATATTTGGACTTATACGTAAATGAATGCCTTTGGCTTGATTACTTAAGCACCCAGATTGTTACTGGGTCACATTTGGACATCCCTGGAATAATTACTTGTATCTTTACAGTGGTGATTGTTGGTGGAGACTGGACTAGCTCATTCATACTTAGCTATGCTTCCTGGCACTCTAGGGTAACACTTGCAGTAATAAATAACTCAATATATTTCAGGTTAAGTAGAACTACGTACCTATACAGAGCCCACTGCTATTTAGAGAGCCATTTTGTAACCGTGTTTTCAATTAATAAGATGTAACGTGTAGGGAGAAGAGTTTAAAACTACGCATGAGAGGTAGCGTAGTCGAGTCTTATCAATGCAAATTGTATGCCTTCAGAAACCACTGAATTGTTAGATGTGAGATGAACAGCAGTGCGATTGTGCGACCGAATACCGAAACAGAGCTGTGGCCCGGTGATAGCTTTGTTCTATGACAATATGGACCTGTTTCTCAGGTCTTTGTTAAGTTATCCTCTCGTTAGTAATGATTTTAGCACAGAGAACAAGTATTTAACTTTAATGAACACTTGAACCAGATGTGAAGAACCGGTGCTTAGAAGAATTTTAAAATTATTTTGTTGTCATTTTTTCGAAATATTTCATATAACTTAATTTTAATTTACATAGACATAGTTTTACATGATAAGTGGATTTTAAATATTTTTAAACAAATAAAAAGTACTTTCAGAATTATGTGCAACAGTTTCCTCTGTACTTGATAGAAAATCGTGTTTATAAAACCTGTCCGGTACGAGCGGAAGTTGTTTGCTTCGTCGATCGCATTGCTGTCCACCTTCGCTTGTCACGTTAATAATAGCGTCGCTGCGTGAAGTAGCGGAGTAGATAGGGCCTAATGTTATGCGTCCAGAATCCACTACTTATATACTGTATTAAAGAGGACTGGAGCTTGTAGAGGGAATAATGTTACAACTTGATAAGTTTCAAATGATTAAATCATATATTTTTAAAATGTATGCATTATAAATTCAATTACCCTACCTATTATCCCAGATCCTGTTCCACAACTTAAATAACTATATTACAGTCGCTCAGTGAGCTTGGCAGAATTGTGACGGTCGGTAATGCGGAGAGAACTTTACGAGGCTGCCTACGAATACAATAGAGAGCGCATATTGTGACATTTGAAAATATAACCATCTCTGTGTTGAAGGTAAGCTGATGGTTCCGATATATTTCATACAAAAAGTCCTCATTTACACAAAAAATTAAATTAAAATCCACCCAAATTGTAGCGTGATGGACGACCAGTAGTTACTTAGTTGGATAAATAAATACGTTCCTAAAGTAGGTAAATAAACTGCTCTATAGTTGACAATCATTGCTATTTCTATGCACTTTATTAGTAACTAAATTGTAGATATAAATCTTATCTTTTAAGTTGATTGTAGGGAGCTATATAAATAATTGTGAGACTTTTTACAAGTTGCTAATGGAATTGAATATGTACCGTACGCAATCACTCGCATACAAGACTCTCGCTCATTTCAATGATTTTAAAACACTTTGCAGTCCATTGAAGAAAACATATCTATTATGAGAATTCCATAGGCAAATAGTACAGCACATTACAATAATTAATAATTTCATGAAGAGTAAGTACCTAGTTAAATTGGCACAGGAGTTGAGCTAAGGGCAAATATGACACATCCCACTGTTTTAATATGCTATCTTGTATGCGAGTGATTGCAATACCTATTAGAGAAGAAGAGTTCACTATAACGCTACATCCGACGCGTAATGAATGATACGAGGACGTACGTGTGCGCGTTCAGGAGTCTGCCTTGAGCTGGCGCTCGCTCAGCGCTATCTTCTCTCCGGGCTTGAAGGCCGGCATGCCGAGGTACGGGCAGCTGGCGCAGCGGAATGCGTCCCCCAAGTAGCACTGCGCACACAACATTACACGTCAACACGTTACACTTGGGACTATAAGAACAGGGCTTGAACGCCGGCATGCCGAGGTACGGGCAGCTGGCGCAGCGGAATGCGTCCCCCAAGTAGCACTGCGCACACAACATTGCACGTCAACACGTTACACTTGGGACTATAAGAACAGGGCTTGAACGCCGGCATGCCGAGGTACGGGCAGCTGGCGCAGCGGAATGCGTCCCCCAAGTAGCACTGCGCACACAACATAGCACGTCAACACGTTACACTTGGGACTATAAGAACAGGGCTTGAACGCCGGCATGCCGAGGTACGGGCAGCTGGCGCAGCGGAATGCGTCCCCCAAGTAGCACTGCGCACACAACATTGCACGTCAACACGTTACACTTGGGACTATAAGAACAGGGCTTGAAAGCCGGCATGCCGAGGTACGGGCAGCTGGCGTAGCGGAATGCGTCCCCCAAGTAGCACTGCGCACACAACATTGCACGTCAACACGTTACACTTGGGACTATAAGAACAGGGCTTGAACGCCGGCATGTTGAGGTACGGGCAGCTGGCGCAGCGGAATGCGTCCCCCAAGTAGCACTGCGCACACAACATTGCATGTCAACAGTGTAACAAGAACAGGTTCTCTTTTCGAATGAATATCAGTGTCGATTCTATAGATAGATTGGAAACTCCAAGAGGCTGTGTAAATTCGGACCCTCATTAATTTCTTGATTGGATTTTTAGCATTGCTTGTCTAAAGTTTTGATTATCGTTGCATCACATTAGGGCTTATCGTAACTAATGCTATTCATTCATTATTTTATTATAGGTATAATTCGTAAAAATTGTTTAGGTACATCCAAGAAGGATGTAAGGTTTTTTAATGTGTATTTTTAGGTTGATAAATTGATTTCAAGACTGGTATGGAACTATCTTTATGAACGACTACAATTTGTTAATTATTTAGCTAGTATCTTATTTGCAATGTAAATTTAAATCTTCATAAAAATACCAAGCTTTCGCTCCAATCTGGAAAAGATGACTGTAACAAAATGCTTTGAAGACTTACGCTGCCACACGATGACTTCTTGGTCTCTTGAGCCGGCACGGCTCCGGCCAACTCCTCGGCCAAGCCGCACGAACAGTCTTTGCAGGCTTTCTTCTTGCCCGTGGTCCCGCACACTGCAAGACAGTATCATGCGTTAACCACATGTGAAATAATACATTGAGAAGTGATGCAGTTAGATGTCAGGCGGAACATTTTCCGATAGTAATTGTTTTTAAAAAAAATTATAAACGTTAGGAAAGTTAATTTCTGCAATTTTTACGACCAAATTAATATAAAATAATTACCTAGTGTAAAAGTGACCATATGGCATGCCAGAACAATTGTAAAAAAGTATTAAGAAAAGCGGAAAAGTAAAATCTCTATGCAATATAAAATAAAGTTTTCGGTGACTTATGTGAGGATGTTGATGTGAAACGAACCTCTGAGAGAAGCTGGGTCTGGTTTCTTGAGGTCCTCGGCATCTAGCAGGTTGTTGGAATCAATCAGATCGTCGTCGACTGTGTCGTCCAGAGTCCATACGGCTGCCACGGCTGCAGACGGCTCGTTCATCTTCTTCTTGCTGAACGAGAGAGCTGCAGACGAGCCAACCTGACAAGCATTACAAGTCCAGTTAAACTAGGGCTCGGATAACGGTGTTTTGTACATTGTTTATCGTTTATTTTGATGGACGAGACGAACACATGTGTTAAAAATTAGGATAACATATCCAAATCTACTGCCACTTTGTCTTTAAATGCTTATGATTCTTAAATTAGTAGTACATCTATCTACGTCCATAACAATAGACTGATTCGAGCTGACGTCACGATCTCAGCGTAGGGCAGGCCCACCAATGTTAATAAATAAGTTGGAAATATATCTCCTTAAATGAGCATTCTGAGCTGGTTTATGCGTAAGGATCAGTATTGCCTATTCACACATATAATTTGTTTAAATATCTTTCTTGCACAACTTGATATAAACTAAGAAAACAATCACTCTAAATGCATGTTGTTGCTGCATCTCACTGGCCTGATGGCCCTACGCCGAGATTTCAAGGTAGGTGGAGGAGCCTATTCCTATTGTATTCAGAGGGGGTGAAATCACTCTATAGCTGGTCAAAAATACCTACCTCAAAATTAGGTTTTTGGCAAACAATCTCGACGACAGAAATGTCCCGGCTGGAGCCAAGTAACGTCTTGAGATTCGTTAGCACTTCTTTGTCTAGATTGATGGTTTTATCTTCCGATATATTTGCAAATCCTGATATCTTCAATGTTGATGTCAAGGCGGTGACGGTCTTCATCTTGTTTTCAGCGGATGCCTCCGAGACGATGGCCTCACGTAGAATGACCGTACCCTCGGGTTTTACCAAGCGCAGTATCTCCCCAAGAAGCTCAGTAGTGTGGTTGATGGTTTGTGGGAAAAGTACGCCCGACAAAATGATGTCAAATGTAGAGTTTGCGTAAGAACCTGAAAATTAGGTTAAGGTTGAATGGTCACAAAGGTGATGAATCTAGTAATTCAAAATGTAGGTAGTACCTAATTGGTATGGTTGTAAGTAGGATGGTTGGAACAGTACAGTAGTTTAGCATACTAAATATCTCAACTTACCCATTGATAACCGATCACTATTCTCAACAGTGACATGACCCGAGGGGCCTGCCAATTTTTGAAGCTCTTCAACAGTTTCTTGCAACAGAACACCAGTATTGACGCTCTCCCAGATCAGAAGGATCTTTTGCCCTTCTTTGATAGGATACATTGCCATTTGGTTAATATATTATAATATCACAAAGCGATCACGAAATCTAATATGACAATAAACACTCGTTCGTTGTTGTGCTTGTGCAACAAATTGACAAGTTTACATGAGTCACGTGACGTGACCGACAAAATCACAGCTGATTGACAGTCAACTTCTTGATGCCAACTTGGCGTAGTCAAAATAACACATTTTTAAATATGTTCGCAGTATAATGACTTCATCATATTTTTATTAGTTTAAATGGAGACACATAATATTGTGACTGAAACGTAAAACAATTTAAATGTTTTAAGAATATCAAGAAAAGTGTGATTTGAACAATGTTTTACTTCTTGCGCGGTCTCGATTTTAGGCCGCCATGTTGTGGGTTCGACATTGAAGTGAAAGATCGAAATACACCTGTGAATTTGGAAATTTGTGCGTGACTGTTTAATCAATAAGAAATGGTGAATTACTATCATTCGTCCGGCATATAAAGGTAAATATTCAAGCACCTACATAACGATTTGTCTCATCATTATAACGATTATACGTAAACATGTGAATCCCGCGCGTCTCAAATCCACTT
The DNA here is from genome assembly GCA_934045905.1 of Leuctra nigra. Lineage (NCBI taxonomy): Eukaryota > Metazoa > Arthropoda > Insecta > Plecoptera > Leuctridae > Leuctra > Leuctra nigra. The sequence continues at coordinate 356,522 of OW203768.1, read as the reverse complement.
GCATGCAGTTTCGAATCCAAACAAACTTACAACAATGCACCGAACGTGATTGGCAGCCAGACAGGCCGCCCACGAACATTGCGATTTAAAATCACAACTCTGAATTACGTAGGTGCACTTGCTAATAACAACGCAAGTATGTAACAAAGATCATAGAACGAACTGTCTCTGGCAAAGAGATATTTTAAAACATTCATGAATAATCTAGAACAGAAAGTACGAAGCACAAAACATTCTACCTATTTGTGTTCCTTCACTAGTAGGTACCTAGTAGGTGATCTTCACAGTGTTTTCATATTAATGATCTTGTTTAGAAATAGGCTTAGACATTGACTGTGCAGTACATTGATTGATTGATTGTACCATTCATTGTACTATACTTGATAAGTTGATTTGCATATGAAGTTTCTATGAACAATTCACCTGTTTCCCCCAAAACATTTTACCCGTTCCCATCGAGATTTCGGCGAATTTCTACTTGTAAAACCGTAATAATTAGAAACCTGTTGCATTGATTAAAACGGAGAAAATGTTTTTGGGGACACCAAACGTTCTAACAGCATTAGAAAAGAAATAACAAGAATTAAATAATCTCATATTTTCACAGTTTATGCAATAATATAAAGTTAATACAATGGTTAATTTAATACTTTGTGAAGTAGGTGCCAAGTTTGATTAATTATTTCGATGATTATCAAAACGCATTCCGTATTATCTCAACTACTATTCCTAAAGTTGTGCGTACAAACTTATTAAAATCATTTTCTCTATAGGTAATAAACTTAAAGTAATTCTTCGATACTAATCAAGTGGCTAGCCAAGCCGTCGAATTGTCCTACAATCTCTGTACCTCAGTTTCTTACTCAATGCATCACGGCTATCCAACACCAAGGCCGTCTCCAAAAAATCTTTAAATACAGTCTCGTCCAAATAAAAGTGTATCATTGTCATCTCGCTCGGCATTTAGCTCGGCAGGTGCATGATCATGAAGTGATTAAATATCTGCAACAATCCTTCTTTCCCGCTGTCACGTGACAAGGGTGGCACGGGGTGGGGGTGGGGGTGGCTGACGTCACGCGCCGGCTGTATTGATTAATACCATACAGTGATGTGAGACCAAAATGTGAGTCAATACTCTGACGAAAGGATTAAGTGTGAACATTAATTTCGGCACAATGAAGAGGGAATTTAGTTGTCAGCGATAGTTTTTGTCTGGTTTGTTGTTGATGGGTCGGTAAGTCTGTGATTTATGTTGGATTGGTTCGGTATTTAAATGTCGCCTCATTGTTTACGGACAATCGTGTCTTTTGATTGCGCAAGATCGAGTTGTCGCTGTCATTTTCAACCCAATGTCACGTCATTCGCATTAATCCTCTGCAGAATGTAAATCTGTTTCTCGCCGGACAGTCGCTGGGATCAAGGACGCAAATACCGAGTAATTTATACGGATTTGCATATTTCTACAATAACACACGTATCATTTTTATCCGCTCCTGGTTGGCAGATATGTAGACACGTGACCAACTCGACTGGTTCGGATCGCAGAAAAGTCCGGAGATATAAAAACGATTTATTTATTAAGAGGAAAGACGAGCCTCTGAATCGCCGGTATTAAGATTGTGACCTCGTTGAGGATAAACCGAGAGGTAGAATATATTGAGGATAAACGAGATGTTGAACTGAACCGAACTGAACTTGATGTGAGAAAGTTGTTGCGTCGTTCGCGGCTTCAAATGTTGAGCGAAAGTTGTGAGCTTTTGACTTTTATGCGAAATGTAGCCGCTCGTCACATTTAGATGGTAGTTTCTTTGAAAAGCAATTGGTCAACAAAATAAAACTACAAAGAGCAATTCATTGCCTACAACCGTCAACGAAACACAGTTTTAATTACATGTCTTCGGTCTTTCTTTATAATGTGTACTATAGATATTTCAAATTATTCCTACATTTATTACATTCCCAATTTTCTATAGAATTACCTTTTGAAATTGAATCTAGTTTGGTCCAAGTCACTAGTTTGTATAGGTAAATTTTTTAATAGATTACCTACCTACCTATTTTATTTTGTTATACTACTAGCTACCTATGTATACATTTTTTATTTTAATTCCTTAGATACAATAATAATTTATTTTAAAATGTTACTAATTTTGTGGGGTATATTTCCACATGTAGTTTTTTAAAGTGGTAGATACCTAATTCTGTCTCAATTCTATACCTAGTAATTTCTCGTTGTTCACTTCTTCCCTCTCTGTTTCTGTTGCTCCACTTGAACGCATGTCTCAACGAAAGCGCATCAACACGATGATGTTGTGAAACGCAACCCAATATTGTCGACTCTTCTGCGGCATCTGCGGCTCATCTTTTGGTTACCTACGTATTTATTTTTAGTACATTTACGTTATAATGTCGCTCTCTCTTTCTCCCCCTCACTCGGCGCCTATTTTTACACCCGCGATTCTCTCGCTCGGAGGTTTCTGGATCTTTTTCCGAGAATTAATTGTAGGAGTTGAGAGATCTGTTCAATAGAACAAACCCGAGGAAATTCATTCATTATCATTTCGCTGCATTCAGAACACCGCCAGCAATCCGCTTACAACACTGGCAAATAAACTAGTACATTTCATTAGTGAAGAGAATATTTTTCCAAAAAATCACTATCAGTAGGTACTGTAGCTACCTATAATTGAAAAATTGTGGTTTTGATATTATTCATTGACAAAATTGCGTTGTAAATCGTGAAGAATTGAAATTATTCATAGTAAAAGAGTTCATCAAATCGAATCGAAGTATCTAGGTACCTACCTATATATTAATTAATGCCGCGTGTAAAATTACGTAGGTTAGGCAACACCTGACAAATCAAAGGGTATTTGAACGAAACGGATTGGCTGCTGGTCAGGTTCCTCGACAATCAATCCTTGTTTTTATCAATGAAATCAGAGCTCACTAATAGAGGTATGACGAGATAGCATAGACTTCTTCGGATGATGCCATCACATTTCTTTCGAATACCGTTTTATCATTTGTTGAAACTTGAGTGTACCTACCTACTGAATTTGATATTTTGAAGAAAAATATCTGTCTGTTTAGTTTTATACATACCTAGTGGTGGACGGTGGTGGTAACAAAGAACAGAAGTTTTCTTTATCACTAAATTATATGATCATTTCGTTGAAATGACGCCTTATCGCATTTTATCACAAAAATAAAACTGCATCTGGAAGTTAAACGCTTTTGGAACTTTGTCGCCTTTATTGCTGATTAAATACCGGGTCTGTAGTATTTGCTCGTTTGTTATTCTAGTGGCCAAGACATTGGCAGCTATGTCTTCTTGGCAATTATTTCTGTCATATTTCTTATGCGATATTATATTGGGCATTTCGCAATGAAAAAGGCGCAAAGCGTAACTTTGTACCTATCCTGAAATGAACAATATCATCAACATCAATCTTGCTCGTTGTCGGACTCGGATAACATTTTGTACATTACCTAATTTTCTATTTTAAAAGCCAATAATTCTTGAATTTCGTCAGAGACTTGGATAAATATCTCCAAAATCTCCAAAAATATTGGTCCCAATAACCTTGCTAAGTTTTAAGTTGATCGATTAAACCTTTGATTGAACGGTACCTTGTTAAGTTTCAAAAATCACAGGATATCTTTCAAACAACATACCTGGGACCAGACCATTTTAAATATTATCTCGGTGGCTCTGCTTTCTAAGAAAAATCATATGCAGTATTATTTCCAGACACCTTAGTCCCTGTTTTACCTATTGTTGAAACAGGGACTAAGGTGTCTGGAAATCAAACTGCATATGATTTTTCTTAGAAAGCAGAGCCACGGAGATAATATTTAAAATGGTCTATATCAGATCAATCTGTTGAACGGTCATTATTAGTTTCATTTCGTTTGAAACTTTCTGCTCTAAATACCTTGCCTTGAAATGAAGATTCGAAGTCGCCGTGAATTTGACAGCCAACACACAAAATGTCCCTAAAATTACAAAAACTTTTGAAAATAACTACAGATTAGACTGAAAATTGGCAAAAATACCTTAAATGTTGGTACCAATGACCATGCATAGTTTTAAGTTTGTCGGTCAATCGGTTCTAGTTTAAATTTCAAAAATCACAGGAAAAATGGTTTCAAATTTGAACCAATGGGAGGATTTTGCTGAAACTTTTTATGATTGGGTAAAATGTTGGTTGCAATGACTTTGCTAAATTTCAAATTGATCAAACGAACCAATCGAAAGATAATTTTTTTTAAATTTGAACCAATCAGTGGATTTCAAAAAAAAATATGGTCTGCAACAATCAGAAATGTTAGGTACGTACATGTGTGCAAAATTTCAGCTCGATCGAAGAAAAACTCTGATCTGTATAGCCTCAGGTACAGAAAAAAAACAAAAAAAAAATACAAAAAAATACAAAAAAACAAGAAAAAAACAGAGGTCCGTGCCTAAAAGAGCCAAAAGGAGACGCTCGCTTCGCTCGCTCAAAAATTTAAACACAGTTTATTATTTCTTTAAAACGTCTCGTAAAACGTCTATACTTTAAAACGTAGATCTGTGTTTTTGTGTTTTTTGGTACCTGTTTTTTTCTGTCCCTGCTGAGGTTTCTCCGAAAATAGTGAAAATAGTATAATGTAGGTACCAACAAATATGTTGTTATTTTGAAATATTGGATTTTAGCGGCATTAAAAATCTTTTGCATTCCCTTGAAGACATAAAGAAAAAAAACTGGCACCGCGCAAAAAGAGTGCAACTGCAGTGAAACAATAATACTAATGATAAGTTACTACGGGCCTAACTACTGCCAGAACGACATTATGATGGATTATTGTCAAATGTTCCATATTTTGTTGATCATAAACTGTGCCAACTGCAAACCACAAATACCGAGTATTAATGGGTTGGATGGTAGAAGGTTAAGAGGTTACCACAACATTGTGCTGATAATATGGTTATCATCAGTCAATACAATAATGTTGTTTATCCTCAAACTCAGAACCACTGATCTTAAACTTTGAAATAGTGATTACTCAGTATTTGTGATTTGAGATGTGTGAGATTGTGAGATGCTGTTCTGTGCGATCAACAGATATCAGGGGGGGGGGGGGGGGAGGAGACCAAAGCGCAACAAATAAATACTGGTCGCTGATTATAATATGAAAACGACTACGAATAATGGAAAGTTAACACATCTACGCTCAAATGATACACATGAAAACTACGAGGACTCTGGGAGGTCGTACGGATAGCCCCATTTGGGTCCGGGTCACTCCGCGCAGGGAAATGTAGAATCTCCTAACGCCCTCCCGGTCCGTCCCCATTTCGCCCTGGTCTTCCCACCAGTTCTGGACTCCCCCGGATCGGGCCCGTTAGATCGTCCCCTCCCAGTAACAATTATTGTGCGCAATATATTCTCGTCGTTGACGCGCCGTTAAAACATATCAATCGAATCTATCAACAACTCTGTTTACGTATTACAAATAATTTAACTTAATTTTAACATTGTCTGAGGGGTGTTGCCTCCCTTGGGTACCGCCTGGACTCTTGTCATGTCACGAAGTACTGTCAACTGTCATGTCACGAAGTACTGTCAACTGTCATGTCACGAAGTACTGTCAACTAGATCGCGTAACGACATGACCCAAGTGTCCACCAGCCTCACTGCCCGCTGGACTCATGTCATGTCACGAAGTACTGTCAACTGTCATGTCACGAAGTACTGTCAACTGTCATGTCACGAAGTACTGTCAACTAGATCGCGTAACGACATGACCCAAGTGTCCACCAGCCTCACTGCCCGCTGGACTCATGTCATGTCACGAAGTACTGTCAACTGTCATGTCACGAAGTACTGTCAACTGTCATGTCACGAAGTACTGTCAACTAGATCGCGTAACGATATGACCCAAGTGTCCACCAGCCTCACTGCCCGCTGGACTCATGTCATGTCACGAAGTACTGTCAACTGTCATGTCACGAAGTACTGTCAACTAGATCGCGTAACGATATGACCCAAGTGTCCACCAGCCTCACTGCCCGCTGGACTCATGTCATGTCACGAAGTACTGTCAACTGTCATGTCACGAAGTACTGTCAACTGTCATGTCACGAAGTACTGTCAACTAGATCGCGTAACGACATGACCCAAGTATCCACCAGCCTCACTGCCCGCTGGACTCATGTCATGTCACGAAGTACTGTCAACTGTCATGTCACGAAGTACTGTCAACTGTCATGTCACGAAGTACTGTCAACTAGATCGCGTAACGACATGACCCAAGTGTCCACCAGCCTCACTGCCCGCTGGACTCATGTCATGTCACGAAGTACTGTCAACTGTCATGTCACGAAGTACTGTCAACTGTCATGTCACGAAGTACTGTCAACTAGATCGCGTAACGACATGACCCAAGTGTCCACCAGCCTCACTGCCCGCTGGACTCATGTCATGTCACGAAGTACTGTCAACTGTCATGTCACGAAGTACTGTCAACTAGATCGCGTAACGACATGACCCAAGTGTCCACCAGCCTCACTGCCCGCTGGACTCATGTCATGTCACGAAGTACTGTCAACTGTCATGTCACGAAGTACTGTCAACTAGATCGCGTAACGACATGACCCAAGTGTCCACCAGCCTCACTGCCCGCTGGACTCATGTCATGTCACGAAGTACTGTCAACTGTCATGTCACGAAGTACTGTCAACTAGATCGCGTAACGACATGACCCAAGTGTCCACCAGCCTCACTGCCCGCTGGACTCATGTCATGTCACGAAGTACTGTCAACTGTCATGTCACGAAGTACTGTCAACTAGATCGCGTAACGACATGACCCAAGTGTCCACCAGCCTCACTGCCCGCTGGACTCATGTCATGTCACGAAGTACTGTCAACTGTCATGTCACGAAGTACTGTCAACTGTCATGTCACGAAGTACTGTCAACTAGATCGCGTAACGATATGACCCAAGTGTCCACCAGCCTCACTGCCCGCTGGACTCATGTCATGTCACGAAGTATGGTCAACTGTCATTTTTTTAAGTATTTTATTTCTAGATTCATTTACATGAATATAACAGAAATGTGAGTCTATAGTCTACAATAATAATACAATTACATAATAAATTATCAGTTACAACCTATTATAACATTAATTATAAATAATAACTAATTGCAAATTTCAACCTATTCGCTCAGGTAAATTTACCCCTGTTTCACTAAATATAAATAAGTCTACCAATGTTTCAAAACTATTTACATCACTGACTTCCCTGGATAGTGGCAGCCTATTCCAGTCATTAATTGTTTTTGGAAAGAATGATTGCTGAAAAAAGTTAGTTGCCGCAAAATGTGGTTCAATTTTTAAATTATGATCGACTCTTGAGAAATAAGCAGGCTCCCTAAAATATAAATGCTTGTTAATATTTACAAGGTCAAAGTAGTCACGAAGTACATGTACATGTAGTAGTACATGTCACGAAGTATTGTCAACTGTCATGTCACGAAGTATTGTCAACTGTCATGTCACGAAGTATTATCAACTGTCATGCCACGAAGTATTGTCAACTGTCATGTCACGAAGTATTGTCAACTGTCATGTCACAAAGTATTGTCAACTGTCATGTCACGAAGTACTGTCAACTGTCATGTCACGAAGTATTGTCAACTGTCATGTCACGCAGTTTTGTCAACTGTCATGTCACGAAGTACTGTCAACTGTCATGTCACGAAGTACTGTCAACTGTCATGTCACGAAGTCTTGTCAACTGTCATGTCACGAAGTACTGTCAACTAGATCATCTGGAAGTGTCCACCAGCCTCACTCAAGTGCCCGCGGCGGACACAGATGACTATGAGGCTATTCTGATTTGTCTGCGCGTGTACCAGAGTAACCTTGAGCTTCCTTTCCTGACTTGTTCTCGCTGCCGCGCCGGCGCACTCAAGGACACAGGCCGCTACTAATCATACAGACAAATTAAACCCTAATTAACAATTGTCCGGCCGGCGTCTGGCGGAGGTTCATCAATGAATGCGCTGTATAATTGCATTTGCGTGCAGTCATTGCGTCTGGGCGGGGGGCGGCGAACTGGGCGCCTGTTGATGTGTATTAGCTGGTGGGATGTTTTCCAATCCGGTACAACAGACTTAATAATTGGAATACTGATTTCTCTGTAAATCTGTTCGTGGATCGAAACGAGTTGTTTGAAGCCTCAACAAATAATGTAAAGCTACGTACCAATAAAACAAATTGCGCGGAATTATCTGTAGTGAAACACTCGCATAACCTTGTAATTAAAACGTATTTTACTGAATTTAAGATATTTTATTCAACGGTATTTCCCTCTTTTATGATATTTGATATTAGTAGATGAAGTACCTAGAGGTCATTTTGTGTGCATTTTAAATTCAGTTTGATTTTTTTTAAATTTGTTAAAATCGTTCATGATTGTTTTTGTGCTTTTATTGTAGGGTTTGATTTTGTTTGGTCTTTAATATTTTCCGCGTTTTTTTTCATCTTTCATCGGCTACCTACTCTGATTTATTTCAGTATAATTTTTGGTTTATTTAATTTAATTGTTAACCCTGGAAGCTATGCTTACATAATGGCAATAAACAAACAATTTGCATTATATATGCATTATTTAACAATCTCAGTAACCTGAGTTGATGCTGTTAATGAGTTTACACTGTTGGACATCATCAGGTTCAATGTGATGCAATCATTTCGCAAGACCCACCAATTCTCGTTTGTACCAGGAAAGTTTTAATTTTCAATATTTCAAAAATCAAAACTGATTTTTAGCACATGTTATTTATATCAGCTAATCTTATCTAATCCTTTGGCATGGAAATCCTTTGAGACAGGAATCTCTGATTTATTTTATTATTTTTATCTGGCCAAGGCTTTAATGAAGTTTTATCTGCATGTTTGAGCTAATGAATGCAAATCTTGTGCTGAGAGCAATCGTATATTCTTCTTATTTCCACACTCTGTCAGCCAAGACGTGTGTATTTCCAAGTAATTACAATACCTGTTGAGTGTCGGGTGTCCTGAGAACGCTCTCGGAGGGCTCAGTGCTCGCATGGGGCTCGGCCCGCCTGCTCTGTGCTCGGCAAGTACTCGTAACCGCTTGCAATTAGACATTTGCAAGTGTCATTTCAGTGCATTCCATTCCGTAACTTGATTTGTAAACAGGTTAAATCTTAGGAAGACAAGAATTATTTTTTAACAACTTTATGAATAATTTTGCCATTAATTCAGTTGACGGACATGATTTTTATTTATAAAATGTTTTAGGTACTATTTGTACCTAACCGTTAAAATTATCTGCAATGTAGGTACAATAATTTCTCAGGATTTGTGAGGCATTATTTTAATTGTTTTATATAATTGAATAAATAGTTGCTTCAGCTTTGTTTTCCTAACTCGATTTGAACTAACTTTAGCATCGAGTTTGACAAGGTACCTATAGCGGTTTAGAAGAAGTAAATATGTTTTCTCCTCTTTTAAAGAAACATTATGATCCTGGTTGAACATTATGATGATATTTTGATAAAGTTGTGTGAAGAAATACCAGAAATATGTGAAGAAAACCTTTTCATCTTGTATTTGGTATTTATTCACATCAACGTTCATATTTCACATACCTACAGTGTTGTGTATTGACGGCATGTGATGTGTTCTCTGCAGTGATTGGTCGCTGGAAGTGATGCTTCCTCGGGGCGTGTAGCGCGCGCTGACATGTGGCTGCGCAGCGAGCAGCGCGTGCGCCGCCAGCGCCGTCTGGTGAGCGCCGTGGGGAAGAAGGCGGTGGTCAGCGCCAAGCGCATCTCCGGAAGGCGCCTGAGTCGCACTGCCAGGATCAGCAAGTGGCGCCGGCGCAGTGCCAATCTTCTCAAGGAGGTGCATTAAGACCCTTTAGGTGCAGGGTTATAAATGAAAACCTCCACCTAGTTTTGAAGAAGTTCCTTTAAATGAACTGGTTAAATTTCAAGTTCACAAAATAGCTCGGTTGTTAATTGGGTAACATGCAAATTTTAATAAAAAATGTACACTTGGACAGACCACAGACCAAGTAAAAACGGTATTTGAATGAAACGGATTGGCTGCTGGTCAGGTTCCTTGACAATCGATCCTTGTTCTTATCAATGAAATCAGAGCTCACCTACTAGAGGTAGATGACGAGTTAGCACAGACTGCATCGGATGATGTCATCAAATCTTTATCAGCCAATCCTTTTCTTTCGAATACCGGTTATTATTTGTTCGAGTGTACCGAAGTGGCAGGAAAAATCTCATCTAGGAAACCTTATCTTGAGGATTCCATGAAAATGTATATTTCTGAGCTTTCTTGGTGTTTTCGTTTTAGTTGAATTTCACATCGATGCCAAACTAAGTAGGTATTAAGTTTCAAACTGACATCGATATGAATTGGCAAATTGTGTGTAATCAATAATCATTTAATTTTATTTTAAAACTCTTTAATTTGGATTTTAAGTTTCTGTCGTGGTTCTCAATTTGTACACTGGTAATGTTACAAACATTCTTATTTTGAAGAAGGCAACTTATAGAAAGGAGAATTGTCTGTATTTTGTTCATTGTTTGTTCACCATTGAAAAGGAGTGAATCAGTAAATTATTTCAATGTTGTGAAAATGTTGACTTTGATAGGGATGTGAGCCGGAAATATTTCCAGAACTTTTCCAAACATTATTTTTCCAATTTTTCCATAGAAAAAATATCTTTGTTTTGAGCTTACAAACTTAAAATATTCTACACAAAATACACATGTGAGGGGATCAAAATACATTCAAAAGATTGGTTTAATAAATTGATTTAATAACTGATTTAATAAAGATAAAATCACAAATTTAATATAGATAAAATCACAATAAACATTTATTAGGGTTTTCAGAAAATATCCGAATTTAATTTTTCCAGAAATTAATATTATACATCCCTATGTATTTGTATCCCAGCCCTCTGGTTAGTACTTGTTTCTGAACGTGACTGTACGTGATGTTGCAGACGTGTCGGGAGAACGTGCTGCATTGCAACGGAGACGTGGAGATGAAGAAGCCCAAGCGATCACGTAAAGGCAGCATCGATCTGGACCCGGACCCGATGATCACGTCAACGCCGGTGTCAATACATCGCGTCAAGGAGACAATCATGGTGAGATTCAATCATTTCTTAGAAGCAACATTCACCTTCTACAAATGTATATAATGTAGGGACATTCTCCTTGTGTGTCGAACAAAGTGAAACAAATCTTCCTTTTCATAACATGGATTGAAAACGCCTGTATTCGACAATTATAGTAATTAAATTAGGCAGCAGGCAATCTGTGGTTTAATTTCACTTTTAAAACCAGTTATTTTATGAACTCCTTAGTTCTCTCAACCTGGGGTGGAACTAATAATAGAGATGATTCTAACAATGGATATGATTCTGGTCTCCAAATTGAGCTAACTCAGGTGTTCGTAAAATAACGGTTTTAAAATAAAATCCAATCCACAGATTGCCTGCTGCCTACTGTAGTTTTCCTTCCCATTTGTCTCCAAATGAAGTGGAAAGATGATGAAAGATGAATATCAGCATGCCTCTTTCTGTATGGTTGCAATGTCAAACTGAGAAAATCTGTAAACTTTGAAGCGATATATCTTGAAAATTAGTTCACTTTGACCACATTTTCTTGCCATATTATGATGCAGAACATAAAAATCTATTTATATGCCAAATTTGAACAATTTCTCACGAAGAGTGAAATTCGGAGATCCCTCCTTAAGAGAGAGGCAGGCATTGATTGACTCGCGTGTTGCCAGGTAACCGCACTGACCGAAGAGACGAAGGAGAACTGGCAGGCGACGACCGTGTCCTCGACCGAGGTGGTCCGAGACGTGTCGCTCTTCAGTCCGCTCTACGCCGAGCAGGAGTTCGAGGAGCTGGCGGCCAATCAGGAGAGCGACGGACAGGAAGTGACGTCCACAAGCGACCTGTTGCCTCTGGCCGGGGAACTCTCATCGCCCGACCTCAACATTCTGCTGGAGGAGGAGGCCAACAGAGCCACAGGTAATTGCATTGCTCGACACTTAGGGTCGTTCAGAATGATACATTATTAGCTTCCTAATCAGAGAGATTAGCTGATTCCAAATAGGTACACAATAATAAAAGTGGCTATCCACTTATTTTGGCTGATATGCTAACTTTTGGTGTTTTAATAAGTCCATAGAGCATTGTTAATATGTTCATCAAAATTCTTCTGAACAAATGTTTTTAAATGAAAGAAAATCCATTCATTGAAAATAAAATATTAAATTGGTACCTACTACCATACCGCATAAAATTTCGAGATATGTTCAATTTTCCTGTGGCATTTCACCACTAAGCCAATGAGAGAGCAATATTCAATAGCCAGCGTAGCTACAGCCAATCAGATTACACTGGGCATGGCTTTTCTGTTGGTCAAGTAGCACTTTTAGAGGCCTCTGTGTGCGCTGATCTATAAAGTGATTTTCTTATTTTGTTTTCTTCATACGAACAGAAGTGTAAAAGTCGAGGAGTAACACATTTTAAGGTAACTCTACTAATAATGACACATGATTACAACGTGTTAAATACGATTACCTATTTTAAGATTATTTTGTTTTTCCATACAGTTCTGGCAGTCATAGTTCTGTTCATATTTTGATTGATTTTAAAACTCTGAAGTAAAGGCCCAAGATTGACGGTGGAATTCCACCCCCCGACCCGACATTATGTCTTTCAATAGTCTGCTAAACTAATACCTAGTTATTAGTTAAGCTTTAAACAGTCATTTGAGGATTGAATTGAAAAACTGGCCCTAAAGCAATGTGTCCTTTATGACCTTATGACCTGCATGATCTTTATAAGAGACGAACATCTTATTTTATAAGAGTTATTTTAATCATATTTTGTGATGTTTAAATTGTTAGGTATTGTCGCCAGTTTTTCGCTATAGCACATTGGTTTGCCATTATCTAGGATACAATAGGCATTCATTCATTGTATGAGAGTTAAGCTCATCACTTTCTTGTCAAGCTACCGGACCGTTTAATGACTCCCCAACCCCTTCTCTTTACACTGTTGCCAATCTTAAAGTATTTCGCACATTCCATGGAAACAACATTTAGAAATTCTACATTTGGCATCTCAGCAACCCTGCCCTCACCACCCCAGTAGACACAATAGACAGAGATATTTACCACCGGACAGGCGTCAACCTGTCACTTGAACATGGCTTAGCCTCATTGTTGGACTTTTCAAAGGAGCCGAATGTGCTATAGCGAAAAACTGGCGACAATACCTACTGTTAATAACCGACTGTTATTTTTCTGTTATATTTTGTGATGGTTACTAAATATTGGTATGTTCTATGTATTACTTTCTGCTACAACGTGTATTATAAAGCTTCCTGTACCCCGGTGTGGCTAGGTGACTGTGGCTACGCCCCGCATGAAGTGGGCTCTACTCTGGTTGCAGCCCTGCTGTCGCTGCACTACCCGGCCCCCGCAGCGCCGGCCGAGCAGACGTCGTACTACTCGAGCACCGTGGTGACGACCACCGTGGAGGACGAGTTCGAGACGTTCGACCCCTATCTGTTCATCAAGCATCTGCCTCCGCTGACGGCCGAGATGCGGGCCCGATGTCCCGCGTTGCCGCTCAAGACCCGGTCCAGTCCGGAGTTCTCGCTCGTGCTGGATCTGGATGAGACGCTGGTGCATTGCAGCTTGCAGGTAAACATACCTTCTGCTCTACAGGCACAAGAATACAGATTATTCCATTTCGAAAAGGACTGGGAATTGCATAAGTCCACCACCAGATATCACCACCAGCGTCACAATACCAGATCGGTATTGGTTAGTTGGTTGGAGGGGGGAAACGATTTCGGAATAAGCCAGTTCTGCCAATTTAGCTGAAAAGCACTAACATGTTACAGAATTAACAGACATCAATTACTTTTTAAATTTATTTTGTTAACCCAGGCTATTAAAAAGATGATTTTATGGCAATGAGCTTTATGGTTGATTAAGTCGTTCCAACACTTGAGTGATATTCACCGTGACTATTCACCGTCACTATTCACCGTCACTATTCACCGTCACTATTCACCGTCACTATTCACCGAGTGATTTTCACCGAAGCAGAATTTGAATGGTGGGTGGTGGTCAAATGAACTACCTATGCCATCTGTGGGAGAATATATGAACAGATCTTGCCCATTCCATTTTTAAAATGGAATAAACTGTTAGACTTGGAATACAAATATTAGAATTAGATAATTAACAAAGATTTCGGATATCAAATTGAATGGTAAAAGAACCAGTTTTTGGCTAGAACACATGGTCTTTCAGATTGATTTTTCAGATAATTTCAGATCGATTGGTTGAATAGTTTTACCTGGGCATTGTCTACAAAAACACATAACAACAAACCAACAGAGAAAGTGCCATAAGTTAAAGAGTTCCGTAGTGACGCTCACTTCATGAATCCTCCTTACAAATCTGATGAAATTCTCCTGCCTTTGACATTGGATGAAAAATGTAGACAGATAATTTTCCTGATAGGAAATTACATATTAATTGATTCATTGCAACTTGCTAATGAATTAATCTTAGGTAAGACGTACAGGTGGCAAGACAAGCCTGTTTACAATAGTTGCATAACATATTGACATCATAACCAGCTATATTGCCATGGCAACCAAGTCTTCTCTATAATAACACGTTGTTGGCGACTTAGAAATTACATAATATTTACCACATTAAATTTCGAGATATTGATTTACTATGTTATTACTTATTTTTTCCTCTGAGCCAATGAGAGTGGCGATTTCAACAGACAGCTTAGCAACAGCCAATCAGATTGTGCCTAGCTGTTGGTCACGTGACCATTTGTTTGAGAGACTTTTAAGTATGTAGCTGGCAGTAATCGAGAAAAAAAGGAACACGACTGCACACTGGTGGCTATTGTTGTATGTACTAAAGTGATCTGTGGATTGGAAAAGGATCATTTTATTTTCCCATCCCCTACTTTACCTGCGTGCGCACCATGCCCCATTGTTATGTCGAACCTTCTCTTGGGTTGAGCTCACTAAGGGGTTCGTAAAATACCTGTTTTTCAAGAAAATCCCAATCCACAGATTGGTTGCCGGTCACTTTAGGTAAATGGCGGCTATCAAGGGCCCATTTGCATAAATATAAATATTTGCTATAGTTGTTTGTTATGGGCTAAAAAAGTAAATTTATAATTAAATTTCAATATCAATTGTTTCTCCTTTTTCACTGCACTATGAAAACACGAAATGTAAAAACAACTAAATGAATCTGTAGACTGATAGTAGCCATCTTGCCAGAAGTGGCTCCATCACGTATCGCTTATTTGCGTGAATACTCGTACTTCCAGCAAAGCACCGTGTGTATGTGAGCGTGACGATGTCTGTCTGTGTCATCAGGAGCTGGACGACGCGTCCTTCAGCTTCCCGGTGTTGTTCCAAGACTGCAGCTACACGGTGTTCGTGCGCACGCGACCCTTCTTCCGAGAGTTCCTCGAGCAGGTGGCCGACCTGTTCGAGGTCATCCTCTTCACGGCCAGCAAGAGAGTCTACGCGGACAAGCTGCTCAACCTGCTCGACCCCAACCGCAAGTGGATCAAGTGAGTCCGACGCTCAATAATTTAGCAACTCAATTCAACAAGCAAAAAACTAAATTCCAATCAAAACGGATATTAAGATGAGCAATATAAAAGCGATTTGAGCGACTTTTGGTCACCAATAATTATTTACAGGCATACATCACTTTTGTATCACATTCATAACAGGTTCATAACTTGATATTTTATATGGTTTGGAGTTTGGAAAAATTCATGGAAAAAATGATATTAAAATACCTACTGAGGAAAATTTAATTGTTTGTCAAATTTAAATTTTTGCTAGGTACTGACTTCATAATATTTGTAATATGATAATGGTTACTACCTACATTCCTGCAGCTGTCTTTTCTGAATTGAGGTTTTTCGTGGTTCCGCTCAGTTGCGAGGTAAATGATGGGAAGGTCCCCTTCTTACCGCCTCCTTCCCACCGTTCATAATCTTCTCACAATCATCATAATCATGTATATCCGTAAAATTTCTCGAGTTATGTATGTGTTAGTTAATCATTATTATTTATGTTGATATTTACAAATGCACTGATGTGTTAAGGAGAAAATCATATAAAATATCAATGAAAGGTTTGTGACCTATGAATAGTTATAACGTGGTCTCTCTCATCGCGCAGGTATCGGTTGTTCCGAGAGCACTGCGTCTGCGTCAACGGCAACTACATCAAGGACCTGAGCATCCTCGGCAGAGACCTCTCGCGGACGCTGATCATCGACAACTCTCCCCAGGCGTTCGGGTACCAGCTGGACAACGGGGTTCCGATCGAGAGCTGGTTCATGGATCGCTCGGATAACGAGTTGATGAAGCTCGTGCCCTTCTTGCAGCAGCTCACTCGCATGGCAAGTAGCGTTACACTTGTACATAACATCATCCATAGCTTCAGAGCCAGACCCAACTTGTGACGGGAGAAGAAAGTCAGATGTGTACATCATGATGATGATTTCCACTTTGTCATTATTTTCATTATTATTATTATTATTATTATTATTATTATTTAATATTTTTACTTTGTAGGTAATCTTATTTTATAGGACTCCAGTAAGTTCCTACCAATATGTTAATAGGAGTAAAACCTACTTTTTTTATTGTTTAACCACCTAATAAAGACCAGTGGACAAATTTCTACTGTTTTTTGTTACCCTTGGGTGAAATTATGCAGCCAGTTTGTTTTAGCAATCATTTCTTGAAGGCAAAGAATCTAGGATAAATTTTATTATGTATTAATTTTAGACTTGATTTTGATAATCGATTGACATTAACCATTAAGGATGATCTAGACCACGTGACCACCTACGTCATTCCCTGCAATCTTTAAAACGAATCAGGACGCCATTACATTTTTAAGAAGAAAAGATGGGTTCACTTTCGTTCGAATAACTTCATAATTACCCTAGCTACAATAATTCGGTCAAGGACTGGGGTGTTAATAAAAGATCGCTCTCAATGTTTCATATGACACTTTAATAATGAAAATGCTTTACTGAACTAAAAAGTGGGTTTTCACTACGGCAAAACGTCGCCAAAACGTCGACCACGACACGCAAATCAAGTCTCATTTATCTGGACAATACGAAAATATTAAACACATACCTGCAGTTATGATCTATACGATATTCCTTATTTTTCACGACGGATTTTTTCCATTCTTTTACAAGCACAACACATCTCCAAATTACTTCAACGAGCTTACATATTACACCGTCTGGCTCCTCGTATTTAAGTTTTGTTTTACTGTCACGCCAAAGAAACAACCTTGGAAACTCCTGACCTTGCTTCGAAAAGTCATAATAAAGAAGGCAGTGGTTCTAACCTGACAGTAGACAAAACTTAAATACGAGGAGCAAGACGGTGTAATATGTAGGCTCGTTGAAGTAATTTGGAGATGTGTTGTGCTTGTAAAAGAATGGAAAAAATCCGTCGTGAAAAATAAGGAATATCGTATAGATCATAACTGCAGGTATGTGTTTAATATTTTCGTATTGTCCAGATAAATGAGACTTGATTTGCGTGTCGTGGTCGACGTTTTGCCAACGTTTTGCCGTAGTGAAAACCCACTTTTTAGTTCAGTAAAGCATTTTCATTATTAAAGTGTCATATGAAACATTGAGAGCGATCTTTTATTAACACCCCAGTCCTTGACCGAATTATTGTAGCTAGGGTAATTATTAAGTTATTCGAACGAAAGTGAACCCATCTTTTCTTCTTAAAAATGTAATGGCGGCCTGATTCGTTTTGAAGATTGCAGGGCATGACGTAGGTGGTCACGTGGTCTAGATCATCCTTAATTATTACATATTAAAAATCGATAGAATCGCGTAGTTTTGGTCACTTTTAAGCACTATTTGACATTTCTTCTTGATTTGGAATGTAGTTGAAGGTACTTACTATCTAACCCTGATGTTTTGTGCAGAAAGAAGACGTCCGACCGCACATTCGAGACAAGTTCAAGCTGTTCAGCTTCCTGCCGCCCGACTAACTCCGTCGACGCTTCTCGTGGCACATCGAGTACTTCTCTGCAGCTCGTCCGGAAGTGTCTCTGTTCTCATTCACAACAGACCCGGCCCGATCGTAACACAAAACATACATCAGACGTGGAAACTCCTTTCTTGATCACTCTGATGTAATAATTAGACAGGCGCGTAGGAGCTACTTTCACAAACATTTTAAAATCGATTCTGGGATGTTAAACACAAACAACATCAAATTACATCATATAACTCCCTATTTTTGCCCCGCAGGGTATTTTTTTTAGAATTTAAACAATTTTTACTAGATATGGGTCGATACCACATTTTCACCGATACCGATACTTGTACCGATACCTACTTATTGATTTACCGATACCGATACTATCGCCGATACTTTTGTTACCTTAATTTTTATAGATTATGTGCACCAAATCTAAATTCAATCTTCAGTTTGCAGATTTTAGGGTTAGGTACACCAAAGTAAGTACTCATTTTCACTTTATACTCAACAAAACAAATGCATTATACAACAAAATTCAATTTGAAATGATGTTTTATAGAAAATTGGTTCCAGACACCACTTTTATTCCGTTTGGAACACATCACATTAAAAATAAGTTGTAACTAACAAAATAATGCAAGACGCCATCTTGAAAGAAGTTGAAACTGAAGGACAAAGACTGCAGGAAACCTTGATCAAAGCGGCGCTCTGATTGGTCGATGCTCATTGTACATAAGCCAATGGGTGTTGCTGTTGAGCAACAGCCAATGGGGAGCCAACAGTGACTGTGAAACGCGGGAAAATTCAAAAGTATTGGTTCAAAAGTATCGCCAAATATGGCCAAAAAAATTGAAGTATCGCGAGTATTAGTATTGGTATCGGCCCATCTCTAATATTTACTTAATTTTGTATAGTGAATAGGGCAGCCTGTTGCTTCCTACGTGCCTGCAAATAGACCCTACTCAAGTTATACAAAGAATAAGAGGACAGGTCAGAACTGTTATTGTAAATAACTTCGAACAAGGGAGAAAATAATTTGAATTCTATTGTGAAAGACGAACAGAGACACATTCTGCTTTTCGGACGAACTTGAGTGCACATCGAAGTACAAAGTCGACACTTCTTGTGGCACATCGCTCCGCACAATTCTTTCTATCAAGGTACAAAGATAGATGCAGCAAGTTTTAACTTCAATTGCAGTCCAATCGGGATCAATAATTATTCTACATTTAAGAGTGAGAGGTTTGCATGACGAGATAGAAACACACGTACCTAAAGATGAATCTTTCCTCCGTTCTACTCACAAGTATTCACGCAAGTTTTATTCTAGGTTAGATACGTAAATACCTATTCTAATAGTAGTTATAGATTATAGATATTATTATACTAAGATGGGGTTAGTTTGCCTCAGCTGAAATAATGGGAAGTCAAATTAATATTGAATATGTTGTACAACTTGCCAGTAGAAACTGGTTCAAGAGAATATTTTAGTCTGTTACGGACTCTTGCCCAGACAACGACACACTTGTTGCTTAGGTAATAATTATACACTCTTGTAATTTTACTCAATAGAATAGAAGCGAAAAGTATTTGAAAAGAGTGAGTGCCTGAAGCTCACGATATTTAATATGACGTTATTTTTCTCGTAGATATGTCAGGAGCACGTAATTTTGCGTGACGTAGCGATGTACCTAGATCTGTTTTAAAACATGGGGTTGTGCGAACCGGTTTGGTTCGAAAACTGAATCGGGTCTTAACGTACAAATTTTGAACAGCCTGGTTCGTTTTTCGAATCTTTTTATTGATTCTCAAGCCATTTGAGTATGGTTACTGCTGACATTAATACCACACACAAGGTACCTACTTCAATCAATTATGATAGTCACTTTACACAACATAAAGTGAATAAGTGAGAAAGTAATGCAACAGGTGTTAATAATTAATTAATAAAACAGTTTCCAGAGGTTCGGTTCGACTTGGGTTCGCACAGCCCAAGGAAACGCAAAGCAATCACGTGAGCTTGTCTCTTGACGCGACGGCTTCTAATGTCTTGAATATAACAATACTTTTGAATCAAACATACGTAAATCAAGAAAGTGCAATGCAATCAATCCGAGCTCTTTTATACTACATTACGGTTAGACGATGAGAGTACCAACCTAATTATACGTGTATCTAAATAGTAAGTACCTAGTTCATATTGCTGGGCCAACCAAGCAGATGCGGAGTTAAGGTCGTGGGGAATGTGGTTTTAGAAAAGTGTGTTTTGAATTTTGTCTTCGCAGTAAAGATCAGTAGGTCTGTTTGTCGGGGTGTTCTAACCTGCTCCGAGCAGGCAGAAGTACGTCACTGAATATGTTAGGTGCATGAATTACGAATCAAAACTCGACGGATAGGTATAAGTAAACTTTTCCGTGACGACTTCCGGTGTGTTCCGAAGAGGTTAGAACACCCTGACGAACAGACCTATTAATATTCACAGAACTAAATTAAATAATGCCATACATCGGAGTTATCACAATCTTACGTCCTCAAAACGTTAAATACAACATTATTTTAATGATTAAATTGAATGTAACATTTGGATGATGTAGCATCAAATAACTTGTACTCCGTGACATTCACGAGTTCAAATTGCAATACAGCTCGATTTTGTTAAATTATTGGCGTGAAGTGAAGACAAAACTAAAAAGAACACTTTGCAGAAACACTTTCGTACCTTCTGCAGGCTTTTAGCTCGAGGGGCCGAGTTTGGACATATTAAGCAATGATGATAGATGGACCCAAGTACAACGACATTAATCCATTCTCATGTTGCACTTTCTAACTAGAAGATCTCAATCACAGTTTTCACCAGTTGATTTTGATTCGGAATCAAAGGCTTTGCATTTCATTACATTAGGTTGGTATAACTCAAGGGTCTTATTCTAACTTACCTTGCCGTGCTGTTTCACACAATATGGATTCACTTTCAACATTGGAACATCCTGCAATTTCACAGTGGTCATTTAGAATACGAGCCTAGATCATTGAATGAAATTGAAAGAGCTGAATACTACAGTAGTGTCTAGTTATTCTACTTGTATATTCAGATCAACTGTACATAGGTAAATGCCATTGGCCTACTTTCGTTTTACTTCGTTCGTCGCGTCTTTGTTCCGACACCATTTGCAATAATAATCTACACACAAAGAGGACGTAGTAGTTGCAATTAAATAGTGTCGGTAGCTTTGTCTTATGTTATTCAATTTTAAAGGAATAGAATTATGTCTATTTATTATTATGTACATTTAAGAAAGGCATTTCAAATTAAATATGACCGGTTCTATTTTATATTTTTTCACAGCTCGAGGAATAAGAAATGACACTCTTTTACTTGCCTAAAATCATAGATTATATAGGTACATAAGCATTTGTAGCAACCTAAGGCTAGATATTAGAAGATACGTAACTATAAGCAGGTAGCTACTCTTTTCTATAGTAATTAGACGTAATATATCACACTACTAACGTAGAAACTTAGTAACTAATTGTAAGTTGTGACGTCTATTATATAGGATTTGTAAAAGTATTTACCTTCACTCCCACTGTCTTTTATAACAAAGGTTGTATTTTTAAAAATTTGTTTTCTATTGAGGAAGTTGTCTCTAGTGGTTGGGATGTAGGAGGTGTGGACGTTGTTGCAGGTTACGTTACGTTCAATGTTGTTCCTCGATTTCATTCGCTGTTTGAATGTTTCTTCTTCAGCGATGTGCTAACTGTTGACATACTGTTGTGTTCAATTCGTTGATTCATTTTTGTCAATAAATTTACAATTTACAATTCTATATTTTTTGTTGTTTTATAATTTACGGTGTTACTTTCTTTATAAGTAATGATTGTTCTGTGCATGCTGTTAGTTTTAATTTGTTGTACTTTTGAGTGAGTTTTGTAAACAATTATGTACAAATGATTTTATACAATTTCTAATGCAATGAGCCTTTTTAAAGTCACTGCTTTGCATTTTCCCACAAAATATTTTAACTTGAAATGATGTACAGATCTTTTGTGAATACGTACATACTTAAAATGTTGTAAGAATAAAAGTTAAAATGCAACATTTGGATTTATTTATGAGTAGAACCTTGGGAATGGATTTGGAATCTTCCTTTCAAAATGTGATAAGTAGAGCCAAGATTATATGGTTTTATTTTTGCAGTGATTTCGTTTTTAAAAACACAAATTTCGTTTTTTGTGGTTTTATGAATTGAGGATTTCGCGATTTGTGGGGCCATTAAAACACACAAAATTGAACTTTAAAACGAAAATGAATTTCATCTTTATTACCAATATGTTTTGCTCACACTAATGAATAATGTAAATAATCGATTTAAAATGATAAAATAAAGTTGCATCATAAGAAACAGGCAAGTGAATTGGTGTGAGCCATAAATAGAACAGTCAGCTGTCTAACTGGGGGGGTGGTGTGGGTGGGCCCTTCATGGGCGTGCAAAGGAGGGGTAAATAGAGAGCCTAAATATATAGGCTCTCTAGGGGTAAAAAGGGGTAGGTAGTTGGCCAAAGTGCAAGGTTGCCATGTTTCCACCATCAGCCAGAAGCATCGTCTTAAAGCAGTCACTGACTGGTTATGTTATGTTCGGGTGGTTTTGTGATTGGGGGGGGGGGGGGGGGGGGGATAAAATTTAGCAGGTATGTTTGCAACCTTGTTTTCCAGCTAATCAAAGGATGGATTCTCACCATTCTTAGATGCATCAAGTGCTGGATTAAATGCAAATTTTATATTAGGTACCTAAAAGTAAAAAAAAAAAAAAATACAAAATAGTGAAAAATCACTGATTTCGTGTTAATTTTGCGATTTAGGTCAATTTCGCGAATTAGAGTGTAGGTATTTCGTTTTATTTCACGATTGGAAAATTACAGTTTTGGGGTTTTAATTCCATGAACCATGCACATTTCACACTAAAACCTGTTTATTTAAAATTTCGTTTTATTTTCAATCACCATTTAATCTTGGCTCTATCAAGTTTTGCGGTCAGACCAATTCTGTTTAGGGTTGATACAGTTTTGTGACATCCTTTTAGTGGGGTGGGTTTCTAAAGGGGATAAAAATAAAAAAAATTAGCACGGCATCCTTTTGCACAGACCCGAGGTTCAGTTTATACTGGAGTTGAGGAACTGCGCAAACATGGAGCCGACTTTGGTAGTGTCGTTGGTCGGATGGAGCTTGGTGTAGGCGAGGAACTGTCTCCGCAACCTGGTGAGCTGAGGCGCGTTGAGGGTTGCATTTGTCTGGAACACGCAGTCGCTCCCGGGAATCTTCACGTCCCCTTCTTGTCCTGATCGCTGAGCAGCGAGGATTGCCTGCGGGAGAGAAACTTAATCTCAGTCCATCGCAGAACTCTCGTTTAAATGTTAAAATGAGTTATTCCATCCATTTGAGGGACACATTATTAAATTATTTTAATTTCCATAAAAAGATTGAACCAAAGCCAAGAAAACTTTCGTATCGAGTCTGAATTCTGAGTCTGAATCGTATCGAGTCTGAATTTCAAATGATAAGCAGATCTATTTCGACCATTAATAACGTAAATAAAACAAATAATTACGATTAACGACATAATATGTAGGATGACAATGTAGATTTACTTACATTTACAATGTCTTGCGTTATTCTATCAAATTCATATAAAAAGTTGGTTGACGACAAAGGAGGCTGAAACAATACAAACAAGTATTAGGTACCTACACAGTAGGTCTGTTCGTTTACCCTGCCAAAAGCTACAGCAACGAACAGACCTAGTAATTATCATTTTGTCAATGTGCATGTATAGCAAGCAAGATAAAGTTAGAGTAAAGGTTGCTGCTTCTTTTTCATTCTTACATTCTGTGTGGACTGATTGGGTGGAGGTGCTGTTCTCTCAAACAAAGCGGTGTAAATACTCGCGACGTCCAACGCATCGTCTGGCAGCAATGAAAACAGCGGCGAATCCCATCGGTTTCTACTGTCCGGAGCTTCGTAGCGCATTGTCAGTGCATCGAAGATTTCTCTCGAATATTGTTCTTCTTCGGCTCGCTCCGAATTGAATTTCCATGCAGTGTCAATCGAGATCTCACAATGCACAGTACATTGAGTTGTTTTACTTGTTTTAGACATGCAGTAAAGTTCATATCTGTATCCTGTAACAGGAATCATCAATGTTAAATCGTACATTCGGGTTTGTGCAATCCTTGGGTTTCCTAATATTACGTTAAATACTGTTAAATGCTACCTTTTATATAATTGGCTGCATCAATAATAACTATTTCTTCTGGTCCAATTAAACTGAAATAGAGAAATGACATGAATTATCGGAAAGTCTGTCACAGATTTATCGAACTGCTGACAGATAACCTAGACAGCAAGTGACTGACAGCAAGTGTTAAAAT
Organism: Leuctra nigra; assembly: GCA_934045905.1. Lineage (NCBI taxonomy): Eukaryota > Metazoa > Arthropoda > Insecta > Plecoptera > Leuctridae > Leuctra > Leuctra nigra. The sequence goes on along the minus strand of OW203768.1, from coordinate 331,926 downwards.
TAAATGAGACAGCTTTAGGTAAACTAGGGCTACCTACATAGGTAGAAATTGTACTTACCGATGAGCATCAGCTTTGATCGAACCACGAATCTGCTTTTCCTTCGATGAATTCAAGTATAATGTGTTTTTATCCAGCCCGGAGTTAGCAATGATGGTATTTTCGCAAACAATATGCACTGTCTTTTTATGAACATCTTCAAAAAATTTCTTCAATTCGGTTGTTCGCTTTGTTTTTCCACTCGACGGAATGCCAGTAATTATAATAAGAGGCATTGAATTAATTGAAAATACCTAGGTACCTACCTACAAGACAAAATGTCAAGTTGACAACATAACCTCGGTCAGAAGAACCACAACTCACAGCTGATTTCCCCCCCCTTTCTCAATGAATTTGGCGCCTAAAGTTTAAACATAATTTGTTGTAAAATGCTCAGAGATTTGCAAAATACATTCTAAATGTATAGAAATACAAAGTACTTTAGTTTTTGTCTGTTAAAATACAAAATCTTGTAATTATAAAGTTAAAATACATCTTTAAAATACTTTTTTTTCAACATTTTCACAAAATACATCTGATCATATTTTTTTGTAGGTACTACTCTGTAAAATAAGTTTCAGATGTTGAAATTTTTTTCTATGTAGGTACTAAACAATTTCTCCAAATACATGTACAGGATTGATTGTCAAGGAACCTGACCAGCAGCCAATCCGTTTTGTGCAAAGTATACCGTTTTGAATTGGTTGAGTGTACATTCAATCATCCCACATAAACCACTGACATTGAAAAACGATGCATTCATGAAAAAATCATGTTTTTTGAAGGCCATCTTAGGCACTGTTTTCGTGGTATTTTCTTGAAAATATTGTGTATTTAGATATTATGGTTTATGGAGCTCAACGCTTGGTTATTCTGTGAATTCCTCAGTAGTTTTATCTTCCCTTTCAACAGTCTTGAGAAACAAAGAATCCCAAGCACGACTGAGGCCGAAACTTGCTTCTCTGTTGTAGCTATTTGCATACTTAGGTATATTTATATTTTGAATTAAATAAATACAATTTGAGAATCGACCTACAAAGAAGCAAAAGAAAAGAAGAAGACCTAAAAATGACACATTTTTACAATAGGTGAAGACAGGAAAATAATCAATGCAATGCTAGAGACAGAGGTAGGTTTATTGATTTCATATCCCTCGAATGTCGAACAATGTGTAAGTTACAAAACCGCTGATCTAGACATACGCAACTAGGGCGTGATGCGTTTGGGGTCGCGTGGGAACATGGATGTCTTGCGGATGTTGTCCAGGCCGAGGTAGAGCATGACCACGCGCTCCAGGCCGATGCCACCGCCGGCGTGGGGCGGACAGCCGTAGCGGAAAGAGTCGATGTACGACTTGATCTTCTCGATGTCTGGAACAACGCGACAAACACAATCGTGACAGTCGGTATTTCTGTGCAGCCAGATGAACATTAGCATGCATTTGTTGAGTATTATTACTTTTCGTTCAACAGAAATGGTTTGAAAATTTGGAAGGTCCAGTTTATCTTCATCAAACAATAAAAGGCGGTAAAATTTCCAGTAAAATTAAATTCAGAAATTACTGTAAAATGGTACATTTGTCTTGAAAATGTACCTAATAACAATTCAGCAGAGTGACATTGTTCTTAGAAGAGTGAGAAACTCTCAAGTGCTGATACAAACCTCACAGACCTATACAAAATGTTTCAAAAAAACATTACCTGATCCCTTTGTAAGGTTTGTGTGGAATAGGTATTTGAAGTTAGTAAGCTCAAATTGTAGTATTTCAAAACTGTTTTGTGAAAAATTGGAAAATATAGTTCAGAAATGTTTCTATTTCATTTTCCTAAAATATTTGGATATTTGGAATTTGTAAACTCAAAATAAAAATAATTTCCAAAGAGATTTCTTTTTTTAAATTTTTGAGCGAGCATAGCGAGCGTCACCTTGTTACTCTTATGGCACTTTCTCTGTGTGTTTGTTTTTTTGTTTTTTGTTTTTTTGTTTTTTTGCCTGCACTGCCCAGGTCAAACCTCACAACCAATAGGGCACTAGCCAAACTTTTTCCCGCTATTGTGCTGCAGCGCTGCCATCGGGAGTGAGTAAGAAGTGTGAAGTAAGCTTTGAAGTAAGCTGTTCGTGCCACTCAAAATTAAAACTCGCGAAACTTTATTTTGACAGGCGTAAGAAGATGTACTTACTGTTTAGATACATATATTTTTTACTCTAGTATAATAAAACGTGTAAAAATAAGAAGATAGTGCAATATCTTAAGCAAATTCGATTTCAATCTGAAGCGACACCCTCTCAATTGTTTTAATAGAAAGTTACAAAATTCCATTGTGCCGTGAGTCAGTTCAAGAAAGCACTGGAAACAAAAATATTTCTGTGAGCTGTCATTATATGATCAAAATATTGTTATTACACTATCATTTCTAATAATTATCCACTCTTTCGGTAAATAACCAAATATCAACATTAATTCTTATAATATAACATGAAAATACGGAGTGTGGGGTAAGAAATACGTTGATTTGAAAAGCACAGCCTCGACGCTAGCGCCAAAGTGGCCGATCCTGTCGTCCTAGCTTGGCATCGCCCCATCGATCTGAAATTTTGTACACATACTAACGTAATCTATGCGATCCCTGGGATCTTTTCTGAACGGGATCCTGTGATTGGTTCAAATTTTATAAAAATTATCTTTCGATTGGTTGGTTCAATCAATTTGAAATTTAGCAAAGTCATTGCAACCAACAATGTACCCAATCAAAAAAAAATTCAGCCAAATCCTCCAATTGGTTCAAATTTGAAACCATTTTTCCTGTGATTTTTGAAATTTAAACTGGAACCGATTGACCGACCAACTAAAAACTTTGCATGGTCATTGGTACCAACATTTAAAGTATTTTTGCCAATTTTCACTCTAATCTGTCGTTATTTTCAAAAGTTTTTGTCATTTTAGGGACATTTTGCGTGTTGGCTGTCAAATTCACGGCGACTTCGAATCTACAGTTCAAGGCAAGGTAGTTAGAGCAGAAAGTTTTAAACGATATGAAACTAATAATGACCGTTCAACAGATTGATCTGATATTGTGTACACACACTACATATCATATCATATGGGTGGTCCCAGGTATCTTTTTTGAACGAGATCCTGTGATTTTTGAAAATTAACAAGGAACCGTTCAATCATAAAGGTTTAATCGATCAACTTAAAACTTAGCAAGGATTGGCACCAATATTTTTGGAGCTTTTGGAGATTTTTATACAAGTATGTGACGAAACTAAAGAATGATTGGCTTTTAATGACATTCGATAGACATAATTTCGGTTCGAGGTGTTGCGTGTATCCGTGCTCGCTCATCAACGCGTTACACAGAGCGTTTTCCTAGTTTAAATAAAGATTACATAAGGAAATATTTGATTTTACATTTTGTAAACTCAAAATTATGATTTCAAAGGAGATTTCTTTCTTGTAAAACTTATAAGAATATATTTGGTGATAGCCCTCACCGATGGCATGATGCTTGGCCCTCTCCGTGAGGAAGTCTGGGTCGTGGATGCGCTGGGCCCCGGACAAGATCTCTTCTCCCCGCATGAACATGTCGTAGGAGTTGGACTTGCGCGGGTCCGAAGCGTCTGGCATCGTGTAGAACGGTCGCACGGCCAGCGGGTACTTGTCCAGGATGTAGAAGTCCGTGGAGTACTGGAGTACACAAAACAGAGAACAAAAGCTATATTGAAGTATTCTCTTACACAATATGACTCATGTCACCATTACACATATGATTGGATGAACACAGAATTACTGGTTTTCGAGCTCACCTCAAGAATCATTGAAATTGACTTAGAGCCTTCTACCTCTGAGGTACAGAAATAATCGTTGCAATCAATGGATTTTGTTAAGAGGGCGAGTAGTGAGTTTGATCTTGAAGAGTGTTTTAATCGATTTTTATCAATATCAACTTCCATCACCACACTTTACAGGAATTGGAAACTGTCTGACTAGCTGGCCATGGCTCTGGTCCCCTTGAACACAACAAGAATAGAACAAGCGGCTGTGATGTTGCTCACGTGACACATGTCTTTATTTCCCGCCAGAACAGAATTCAAATATTCGACAATGCGCTATCATCTTTAGCAGCGGCAAGTTTGAGAAGCTCTTTCAAACCTGGCGGCAATTGTGTGAATCAAATTTAAACACTCCAAAAGCGTACTTTTTTAAATTTCGCGGGTCACCGGCCGGAAGTTAACGGGTGCAGGAAGTAATCAGGTGCAAATCAACGAACCAGACCCTGGGCCGCCTTCATTTAGCATTGGTCTTATGGGAGTGACGTCACAATACGCAGACGGTTTCCAATCCCTCGTAAAGTGTGGTGATCGAAGATATCACTTACCAATTTAATTGGTAACAAAATTAGGCTTTGTACGAGTCTTCAGAACAGTTCAATGAAAATAATTTCATAGCTTGGAATGTTTTATTAGTGTTATTTTATCTTACATCATTAAATGCCTGAAAATTAGTAAAAATATGGCACTAAACGTCTGCAGGATGAAATAAATCTAAAAACACATTCCAAACTATGAAAGTATTTTCATTGAAGTGTTCTGAAGACTCATACAAAGCTTTACTTTACAATTACATTGGTAAAAGATATTGATAAAAATCGATTAAAAACTCTTCAAGGTACTCAGCCGTGTTAATGTGTTTGACCGACCTTGGCTCGAACTAGCCGGCCGAGCAGCTTCTCATCGGGCGTGCTCAGATCGTCCTCGTCTCCGACCGTGACTCCGGCTTCCCGCAGCATCGCGATGCCGGTGGGGAACTCCAGGATCAGCGGCGGGTCCAGGAACTGGAAGGGCTCAACGGCAAACTGCTGACCCACGGCTGCGATCTCGGCCGCGTAGCTGCAACATCATACAGGTCAGTGCAAACAACAAGACAACAATCTTCAATGATCACATTCATATTTTAAATGAAATCGTTTTTAACCCTCAAAATGTAAGTGTGATTTGCGAACAAGCATGTTCAAGAATTGGGGTCAGGGGGCTGTAGTAAGAATAAGATTTTATAGTAAAGAAAATGAAGGTATCTGGCCATAAAATTTCACGATAGCTCGCCATTAACAACACATGTTCTTGATTTTGTATTTGCATTTGCTATTGTTTTGGTGGAAGTACTTCAAAACAAGAAGTTTTGAGGTAAAGTTTTGTGTCGAGTCTAGGTCATTTGTTTTGGCAAATTTGAAGAACAATGCACAATCTCATTTGTAAATAGGTAAGATACATTTTATAGGTAGTATACTTTTGAGAATCTACACTTTAAGAATTGCGCTCATAAAAATCATTGTTTCTGCTGCATTTATTGCCATTCACTTTGCACATCAAATGTTTTGTTTTTAAGAGTATTTATCAATTCACTTTGATAATGAAACTTTGTTCCTGGGGAGTGAGTTGGTTGGCCTATTTTACTTCACTCTTTGAGATAGGTTATATAACTTTATGTTAAACTAGGTTCATTATCAATTCATTACAGATAAGTAGCAGATAAGGTCAATAGTGTCTTTTGGAGGTCAAACGTTTTCGTTGGTTGAGATAAAATCAAATGGCTTCATTGGAACAAGTTGGTTTTATTCCATGTTCACTCGACTGCAAGGAATGAGACCGGCAACGTACTTGTCGCGCAGTCCGATGAACATCTGGGTGAAAGTGTTGCCGATGGTGTTGACGACTTCGTGGTAGTGGTGTTTGAACGCCATCTCGAGGTCGAGGCCAACGAACTCGGTCAGATGGCGGTGAGTGTTGCTGTCCTCGGCGCGGAACACTGGAGCGAGAGAGAAGACAAGGTACAGGCTGGAACTAGACTGACAGCCTGGCAGGGATTTTACCATTGATATCTACAGTCTAAGTAAAAACTTTGACTTAGTACCTAACTATAGAAATATACCAGTCTTTCAATACTCTGCTAACTTTTAAACTGTTGATAAGGACTGTATTGTCATGGCAACAACCAATTGCAAGACAGAGTTTTGTACTAACTAACTGTTCACAGCTAATTGAGACTTTAGCAGAGTATTGAAAGACCGGCCCTAAATTCGCACAACCAAGATCAGTTCTGCACTCTAGTGGTAGAGATGTGGTACTAGAGGAAAGGGTTCAACATTCAATTATCCATAAGGAACCTGTAGAGTTTGGATACCTCTACATCATACACTATTAAACATAGAACCATAAAAATTGTAAGTAGTATAGAAAAGATTATGCTTTTTCGATCTGTCACCTCAGAAATGTATTTATTGTGTATAAATAATTATAAAATAACTTTCCGTATGAAGCAAATACGGCTTATACTGTAGCCTGATTGGTCTGTTGAACCATTTCCTGTACTCTGATTGGCTGCTGCATTTCATGTTTGCATGATTAATACGCTGCAATTCAACCTCGGAGAAAAATTCTGAGGTGACAGATCGATAAAGCATAATCTTTTCTATACTCGTTACTTTTTTCAGGGTTCTATGTTTAATAGTGTATGAAGTAGATGTATCCAAACTATACAGGTTCCTTATGGAGAATTGAATGTTAAACCCTTTCCTCTAGTACCACATCTCTACCACTAGAGTGCAGAGCTGATCTTGATTGTGCGAATAAGAAGCCACACCAAATCAACTGAATGTTTGTTTCTGGTGCAGAAGAAAGATTTCTAATGCACCTTTAGTTTTAAGTAGAAAACAACAAATTAAATAATAGTTGATATGAAGGGATGTATGTTGTGAAAAATATCCGACCGAACTGGGGCTCGAACCCGGGACCTCTCACTTGCCGGGCGAGAGCTCTACCAACTGAGCTACCCGATCGGACGGACGGACATTAGACACAACACACTGATGAGGGCTAGAGATCTCCGAGGAGAATGGAATGAAGGTAGAGAATGCTCACTAAGAACTGTCATACCACCGGTGACGATGCTGTCACCCTGTCTCATTGCACTTGCGTGCGCAACCCTCTTTTACTCGACTGAACGAGTTGCTTTTTTTATTTTTATTTAAATAATAGTTTATCCCAGAAAAAAACACTCCGTGTAAAAAAGGCAGCCAAGTCTCTTTACTTTAAAAAAATTCAACACCGAAAAGGAGTGATATCAAAAAAGGAGCCAAGTCAATGACATTTCCAAATATTTAATCGTATCTTTGAAATAAAAGTATAAACACCGAGAAATACTTTACAAAAGGACTTGGCGCATCGTTTTTTTAAAGACATCATTCTATCCTAAAAGTGGAAAGAAATTTACAAGTAGGTACATTTTCCTCTTTCTATTAGAGCCAGAATCTATGAATCAAGCTACTTTTAGTAATGACTATTTTATAGTTTTGTCAATGGCGATAGAAGCATGATTTTATGCTGTAATATATAAGTAATATAAGGGTGAAAGAATTACATAACAATTGGAAGTGGTGAGAATGTAGGTTTCTTTGGAAAACTTCCATGGAGTCAGGAGTCAGGATCCTCATCAGTGTGTTGTGTCTAATGTCCGCCCGTCCGATCGGGTAGCTCAGTTGGTAGAGCTCTCGCCCGGCAAGTGAGAGGTCCCAAGTTCGTGCCCCGGTTCGGTCGGATATTTTTCACAACACACATCCCTTCATATCAATTGGAAGTGGGCTCATACATATTCTTGCAGTACTGTTAATATGGCGATATTAGACTGGTATCTTTTCATAATTTGATCTTGACTGAAGGAAATCATGAAACGTTGTCAAATAATTACTAACTAATGGAACACAATTATATATTTTTGAAGTGTCAAGTGTATAAAGTTAAATTTTTTAATAGAAATTCAATATGACTGTCTTCTTTGTGAAATGTATTTTTATAAAATGTGTATTAATAGAAATTGTTACATGATGAGAAGGTATAACGCATGAGACTTAATTATATTCACCACTAAACAATATTACGAAGATAACTATTGTGTATATTTATAGAAAGCATAGACAACAAGTTTCATAGCGTATATATTCATATAGAAAATATTTTACAGAAGGTATGTATAATATGTACCTAATTGAAAGATGTTTCCCTATTATTCTAAACATTCAAAATGACGGTTGTATATAAATGGCACATGCTTTTGAATAGAAAAATGTCTTTAAAAAAACGATGCGCCAAGTCCTTTTGTAAAGTATTTCTCGGTGTTTATACTTTTATTTCAAAGATACGATTAAATATTTGGAAATGTCATTGACTTGGCTCCTTTTTTGATATCACTCCTTTTCGGTGTTGAATTTTTTTAAAGTAAAGAGACTTGGCTGCCTTTTTTACACGGAGTGTTTTTTTCTGGGATATCACTTCTTTTGTTAGTTTATTCATACAGCTTGTAGCACAGCTTGTGTCCGTGCAAGAACTTATTTCTTTAAAAAAATACGCCTATGCCGATTTGGATACTTAGAAAAGTTGCGTTTGGTATATAAGATTAAAATAATTATCCAAGAAGAATAGCTTTAAGTTTCGTTACAATCGGTCCAGCCGTTTTCGATATATGACGTCACTTCCGGTTTTAGCAATGGCGGCCGAAAATAATGTCGTCTTGAATTCATAATTATTACTCCTACACATTTCCAAAATTTGGTTGCAATCGGTACAGCCGTTTTTGATATATGACGTCACTTCCGGTTTTAACAATGGCGGCCGAAAATAATGTCGTCTTGAATTCATAATTATTAGTACAACACATTTCCAAAATTTGGTTGCAATCGGTACAGCCATTTTCGATATATGACGTCACTTCCGGTTTTAACAATGGCGGCCGAAAATAATGTCGTCTTGAATTCATAATTATTAGTACAACACATTTCCAAAATTTGATTGCAATCGGTACAGCCATTTTCGATATTTGACGTCACTTCCGGTTTTAACAATGGCGGCCGAAAATAATGTCGTCTTGAATTCATAATTATTAGTCCAACACATTTCCAAACTTAGGTTGCAATCGGTACAACCGTTTACGATATATGACGTCACTTCCGGTTTTAAAAATGGCCGCCGAGAACACTGCAACCTTGAATTTATAATTATTTACAAAGTACGTTTACTTATATCTATTTTAAAGTATAAAGTGGTGAATTTAGCGTCATTTAGCATATTTATGACGTCATTTCCGGTATAGGTCATAAAATGTGTGACGTCATTTCCGGTTTCGATATTTGAATCATCAAATATTACTGATTACATAAAGTTGACCGTCTAAATCGTTTAGCGCTGGTTTTGTTCTAATCTGTTTAGCCGTTTTTGAGACATGATGTCACTTCCGGTTTCAAAATGGCGGCTTCCGGTTGGTTTTATAACAAGTCAAATGAAATATCAAAAGTACAAACGTTACATAAATATCAAGACAATCGGATCAACAGTTGTTGCTGAAATGCAAATCGATGTATATTAAATTTCATGACGTCATTTCCGGTTTATTTAAAATAATGTTCAGTCTTTTGATATTGATAATCCATATAGATGACCGTCTGAAACGATTGGCGCAAATTTCGTTCCGATCGGTCCAACCGTTGACGAGATATGACGTCACTTCCGGTTTCAAAATGGCGGCACAAAAAATTCATGGGGACAAGGTTAAATCAGACGCCAAAAGTGCACACGTGGTAAAAATGTGAGATCAATCGGTTCAGCCGTTTAGGCTGTGGCCTGTTTACCGGATTTTAGCTCCAGCCTACTACTATGATTACTGATTATGAAAACCGCCCTAAAACACTGTTTTCACGGCCCTCTAGCGCGCAAAGGGCGTAACCTATTGTTCCCATGTTGGTATATGTTGTAGGGTGGGCCATAGCTCGAAATTAAGATATTTCGCAACAATGTGAGATTTCTCAATTTTAAGATCCAGTAGGCCGAAAATGCCACTTTGATGCTTACAGTAAAAGTGGGTTTGCTCCAGCCTTTATATGAGAGTGCGCGAGCGCCGTACGACTTGGCTGGCGTGGAGCGACCGCTCCACTAGATCACCAAACTACAATCATGCAAAATGATGAAAGAAAATGTCCATGCCATGGACATAGACTGACCTGCTCCGACAGTGAAGACCTTCTCGAAGTCGGCCGCTATCGCCATCTGCTTGTAGAGCTGCGGACTCTGCGCGAGGTACGCCGACCCCTTGAAGTACGACACGGTGAACACGTTGGCGCCTCCCTCGCTGGCCGCGGAGATGATCTTGGGCGTGTGGATCTCAACGAACCCGCTGGACGTGAGGATGTCGCGGAACAGCTTGCACACGCCGGCCTCCAGGCGGAAGATGGCCTGATTGGCCGGCGTGCGGAGGTCCAGCACGCGGTTGTCCAATCGCGTGTCTTGGTTCACGCGGATGTTCAGGCCCTCCTGAAGCCACAACCTCGTGTTACAATACATTCCAGGTACTACGCAGAAATAGTACAATGGAAGGGAGTTTTGCCAAAATCAAATGTCTGAAAATTCTTAACAGGATTTCACTTGGACTGCTACACAATTGAGTTACTTTGACAGCAAATATATTCAACTAATTATATTTAAACAATACTTGCCTTGTCTAACGAATAAAAAAATTAATAATTATTATAATAAGCTACCTATCACTCCAGAAACCTTCCAGAATAGGAAGCAAAGTTAAGAAAATTGGTAAAACAAAGGCTATTTATAAGTTACCAAAATCATGCAGTTCAAACCTATTGCAAATTGTACAGTTGTTGGGTACCTACTTAACTATAACAAATTTCTAAACAAGCATAAGTAGATGTTACGAAAATAAAAACATTCTGATTATTTACTTTTTTATAAGATATTTATTGAAAAGCTGTGCTATCGTGGATAATTAAGGCCTATGGTGAGAGTATTCCATTACCTAAATTAGTGTTTATACCTAAGAAATAACTATTTATTCAGCGTGAAATGTACGTACCTCCTCGTCTTTGACCGGTCTCGAGGCGTCTTCGATGAGCAGCGGGAGCTGGCCGCGGGCCGCACTAATGACAAACACCTGAGCCACGTGCAACTCGACGCGATCCTGCGAGCAGCTGTCGATCTTCTTCGGCACTTTCACCACCAGGGCCTCGATGTCCACGATAGACTCCTTCGTGATGCTGGAGCAAGACAAGACCTTCGTTATTAGGGACTTAAAGGTGGGGGAGGAAACTTAGTTCGTTACCTTTTTACACGGGGTAGAAAAAAAGATATGGGGGAAAAACCTACGATAACCACACTTTACAGGGATCGGAAACTGTCTGCGTATAGTGACGTCACTCCCATAAGACCAATGCTAAATGATGGCGGCCCAGTGCTTGGGCCGCCGATTTGCACCTGATGACTTCCTGCACCCGTTTACTTCCGGCCGGTGACCCGCGAAATTTAAAAAAAGTACGATTTTAGAGTGTTTTAATTTGATTCACACAATTGCCGCCATGTTCGAAAGAGCTTCTCAAACTTGCCGCTGCTAAAGATGATAGCGCATTGTCGAATATTTGAATTCTGTTCTGGCGGGAGATAAAGACATGTGTACCGAGATTGACATCACAGCCGCCTGTTCTATGATTGTTGTGTTCAAGTTGACCAAGCACATGGCCAGCTAGTCAGACAGTTTCCGATCCCTGTAAAGTGTGGTGATCGTAGGAAAAACTGAAAAGTTGAAGCCAAGTATCAAAATTATATGTGTCATCAAATTCCTTATTTTTATACATGAATTGTGTTTGGTAACTATGGTAAAATCTTACTAAGTACGTTAGGACCTACCAGCTCAAGTACAAACTGAAATACCTACCTACCTACTTGAAATGCATCAAATTAACCCTGCAATTTGGATGAAAAAATTATTTTCCCAAAATACTTACCTAGGTATACCCGTTTTTTTGAAGAAAAAAATCATATCAAGTTATTATCCCCAACAAAAAAGGGTACATTTGACTTAAATCCCTACTTTATCATTATGATGTGATGCTTACTTCGATGCAAACTTCACCATGGCTTTGCTGATGGTTTCGCTGACGGCCACCAGACACTGGACCGTGTATTGTTGCTGGCGGAGGACAATGAAACATTGCTTGCCTGCGAAAACAAGTTACAACATTAACGTATTGAGTAGATACTGTAGGGGTGGTTTCTCATCTCAATGATAAGTTTAATAGTTAGGAACTTAAAGGTCGTTCTATGGTTGTTCCATAGCAATCGAGCCCCAAGACCTTGATTGAAGTAATTCAGCAAGCGAAGCATAATATGTTCAGCCATCGGTAAATAACTTGTAGACTACTTGATTACATTAACATTTTAATTTATTTTAAAACGACTGTCAAATTCATCAAAAAGTATATTATTTCACACCGATACTTGCACTTGAATGAGTTTTGTTTAACTCCCGAGTGTATAGGTAAATCATTTTACTAGTATGTAGAAATGAAAAGCAATCTACAAGTCCTTTTATTGTAGGTAGTTACATACCTATGGATTGAAACGAGTTTTATTGCAAGTTGGCGAACATTGCTTTAAGGAATTTCTGTTCTGAACATAGTCACACCACTACTTGCTTATCAATTCAGTACAGTGCTTGTTACACAGACTATTTCCCAGTCTAATGCTACATGAAGTAAGTCTACCTTTAGCTCGGCTGGTGTGAAGTCGGCCCCGAACCCAAATCTTCTTATCCGCAACTTCAGGGACAAGATCTTTGACATTCTCGTACGGTCTCTTCAGATTCTCAGTGCTTTGAATCATGGCAGGTTGCCCGTAGCAACCGACAGAGTAATCTTCGCCCTGAGCCTCCGACTGTTGCTCGGTCTGAAATGTAAGGTTATGTGTCATCGAAGGAATGATGACACCAATGAAACCATGATGAAACTTCACTCGCTTATGATGACAGCTTTTCTAAAGGCGAGCTTACATTTGCAGATTTCCTCTCGCTCTTTTTCGCTGCTTTCTCTGCATCTTTTGCTTCTTTCTTCAGAGCTTTCTTGGATTTGGCATCTCTAAATGTAACATGTGCAACAGGTAAAATTCACATTGACATTTACATGGAATTTTCTTGACTGCCAAGAAGTAAACTTACCCTTCCGCACCACCTTCATTCGCTTTCTTAGTAGCATCGTTGTCTACAACCATTATTCACAAATTACTTATAAAAATCTTATTTACTGACGAAAAGAATTTGAGAAATGAAAACGCCTCCTCTCGTTCCACACACACAGCTGATCTAGTAAATTCTGGTAGGTTTCTGTTGTACCGGCTACAACCGGCTGCGACTACTAACGCCATCTCGTGTCGTATACGGCGGCTCCGCAACAAGTCATGGCTTTGGCATGTCATTTTACCGCGAAAACGTGCTTCATGCATGGTTTAATCCTAGGTTTAATATTTCAAGTTTCGATAATCTAGAAGAACAAAATTTTAAATATAATTACTGTAAAATGGTGTATGTTTTGAAATGTTCAGAATCAACCTTGAAATGCGATGATCTAGTTGCGGTAGGTACCTACTGACTATACCTACTGAGTAAATAGTGACCTAACCTAAATGAATTTGATTTTAAGCAACATAAGTGATTGAATTAAATTCATCAATGTAAAAGTGCCGTGAAAATGAAGAGGAAGAGGAAATGGAGCAATCAAATGGACCTGTCGAGAGAATATTCATAAGGTAGGAACTCATTGTCGATTTATTTACCTTCCTTCCAATATACATAAACAGTATTGACCTTGGGGCAAGATCACGATCAATGTCAAAGTGTGACCCAGTTTCACTTTCAGCTGAAAGTGAGAGTCGACGTGAGCATTAAACTAACTACAAAATAATTCGAAGACTAACAGCTAATAGTATGAATATGATAAGCAACTCGTTATTGCGAATAAATTAGATCGATGAAGTTAAATAGATGAGTGCAGTGAAATTGTATAAATAGAAGATGAACGTTGGATTTAGAGTGACTTCTTGTCGGCCATCTCTCGCTTGTCGTTTCGGTTGAGTTCGTTCTGGAGGTCTCTGTACTTGTCGATGGCTTGTCGCACGAAGATGGTCGCTTGCGTGAGTCGGTCGGGCGTGATGTAGCTCCTCATCGACTCCTTGCTGAAGGGGAATCCGAAGAGCGTGAGCTTGCAGATGGGCGTGAACGTGCACACGCCGACCATGAAGGCGGTGCCGACGACGAGGAGCGCAGCGGAGCCGATCAGGAAGAGGCCTACTTTACCCGCGACGATGCCGGCCTTCGGGATGAAGTGCAGGAGAGTGCTTCGGCCGGGGAACAAACCGCCCCATGACGAGAACAAACCTGGAAGAACATATTGTCAGGCGCGTAGGAACTAGTTTCATCGTAGGGAGGGGGAACTGTGACACCCGAAGTGGGGAGGGGGCGGGCAAAGACCCGCCAATCTAACCCCGGCTACGAGTCTGAGCCCCGCAGGGCATCGTTTAGAATTTAAACAATGTAAAAGCTATTCTGGGATGGTGAACTGTTCAAATTGCAACAATCAATCCCCTCCCTGTGGTCCCTCAGGGCAGTTTTCGAGAATTTACACAATTTTGATTCTGGGATGTAAACCTAATATTTTATAATGAATGGGAGGTCAGGCTGCTCGAATTGAGGGGTAGTAGGTACTCCCCCCTTTCTTCTCGTCTGATGTAGGGGAAGTAGGAACAGAATGGGGTACTTTCCCATTTTTGATATTTTACTAGATTGTTCCAAAACTGCTTAATTTTAAATATTTTTAAAATCTTTTAATGAAAGTCGAAGCATTGAGGTAAAAGTGAAAATTATGAAAATATATTGCAAAATATGTAAGTTATGCTCTTTGAACCGCAAAGTATCCCATTAAATACCTTCGTCGTGTTCGGCTGGGACGAGATATCCCTCGTATCCGGTCTGAACGCTGTACCCGCCCTGGGGCTGGGGCTCTGAGTAGCTGTAGCTGCCCTGGGGCTGGGGCTCGGGGTAGGCCGCGGGGTACGTTGCGGGGTATGCGTGCTGCTGCACCAGGTTGCTAGGCGACGCGCTCGGCTGGAAGCCGGCGTTGGTCTCGGCGCTTACGCTTGCGATGAGCGCCATCACGGCCACGATCAGAGGAGACATCTGCAATCAAACAACACGTTACTCCTTGGGTGACATCACATGCACAATATTGTGCAATAATCACTGGCGGGGGGGAGGGGGGGGGGGCACTTGATACAATTTGAACATCAGAGCAGCATAGTTTTCAATAGTTTTGGGTGGTGAAAATGATAACTCACTATATTTATATGAAATTACAGCTGATTTTCTTGAGCCTGCCTCCCCCCCCTCCCTCTTTTTGTGCTTAACTACAACAACAAAAATCGGCTGCTCACAGAGGGATTTAATATTGTACCTAGAATCAATAAAGTCATAAGAATTTATAATCTAATTAGACTGAAAATCATCTCGTTTTGTATAAGATTTATTTACACTATCATTGGAAAGGAGCTGTGAGGGGGTGGGTGGCTAAAATTCCGCGGGAGGGCCGAAATGGAAAGTCCCGCCACTGAAATCATCAAAAGTTGTATTTTTCTGGACCCAAAAATCTATTTTTTAGAGTTATTCCGTAATTTCGTAAAATTTAAATTAAATATTACTTCTATTATAAAAAAAAAAAAAAAAACTCAATAGGATTTATTTACTTTCTGGATTATTTTTAATAATTTGATAGAATGACTGTTTTATGGTCGTTTTCACTGCCACTTGACAACGTCTGAAGATATGTTTTTGAACACACGTAGCGAAATGATGGAAAGAACGAGCTACCTGCTGATATTAAACAATTGACTCTACTTTTAATTACCTATGAACTGTCAATAATGATTCATTCAACGACCAACTACATTAAACGTAATCACTCACAACTTTAATACTCACAAATTAAAAATCACTCACAAATTTAATAGTATTGGCAATAAATTGGCAATTAATTTTGGCAGTGCCTAATGTGAAATTCCCCAATAGTCTGTTTGAAGAATCAATTAGGTAGCAGAGAATTGACCACGGCACATGAATCAATGTCAATAGGTGATGTATTTATACACAGATAGAGAGAATTGAGCCAGGGAGGGGAAATCAAATATGACTGTGAGTGTACGGTAAGACTTGGCTGAGTGGAGCGACCGCTCCACTAGATTCTAGGCATGACACCTAAAATATTTCCATGCAGTTTTCGGAAAGTCATATTTTAATGGACTTAAATAATATCATTTTAAAAATAACAGTATGTGTGTTAGTGTTGGTAAATCCCACTATTTAGTATTTTCACACCTGGAAGTGTAATTAAATATGACATTTAAATTTTGTGGACATTTTGATTGTAGCCATGGAAACAAGATTGTTGGTTGATAAAAATTAAGTCACAACACCAACGTTCTGAATTTAACTGAATTTTTACTGAATTCCACTGGTGAATTTAAATTTTATATTTATTAATAAAATCGTTGAATTTTGGTGTAGAAAAGACTGCAATTTACAGTTAGGTTGTAGGAAAAAGTTTTTGATAAAATCGTTATTAGTGTAATTTACAGAAGAGAGACAAAATATTACACGGAAAAATACAATTTTGGTTTAAAATTTAAAAAAAGTTAATACAATTTCAAAAAATAATTTCTAAATGTTTTAAATTATTTTAAAATGCCCAGAATGAATGTTGTGAGTTGTGTGGTTTGTCTTACCTTGTGAGTTGAGTGAGCAGACCGTGGCTAGGAAGTGTAGATAGTGAATGTTTGTCCGCCTCGACACCCTGTATATATAGCCTCGTCTGCGGGGCTAACGGGACTGATAAATATACCCTGGAATCCACCGCATCATCGCAAGTCACCCGATAACACAGACAAGGGTGGGGCAAAACACCCTTAACTCAACCCCTGTCATGCTTCCTTGTTCATCTTCCCACCTGTTGCGTGCTTAACGTCGCACTCCTCTGCAACCGCGCTGATGATGATTCCAGCCCCCCTTGGATATGCATCAGTGCCCTCCTTTGGATAGATTTTAAATTAATATTAGCTTTAATTTTAAAACTTATGCAAATTGAGTAAATATTAAGTGAATAGAATGTTTTAAAGTGGTCCCACTGCTCCAGCCATGGTGCTTAGAATTCGCCGTAATTCATACAAATCTCTGATGAAATAATACCTCAAACAACAGTATAAAAAAATTATATCTTACCGTGTGCTCCAATTATATGTTTTTAATTGAAGTTCCAATTAAACTATCCCAAAATAATTCATATTTGTAGTGCAATGTTGCCAGATTTATGGTAAATTTCACACATTGTACACATTTTCTTTCTTATTTGGCCCGTGACCCCATATTTTTAAACGGCAGTCTTATTCTAAAAATTATTATTGAGCGAGCGTAGCGAGCGTCTCCATTCGGCTCTTTTGGACACTTTCTCTGTTTTTTTGTGTGTGGGTGTGTGTGTGTATGTGTGTGTGTTTCCCGACGATGCTGGCCACATTTTTTTTTCGATCGAGCTGAAATTTTGCACACATACTTATATCATTGTAACACAGTCTGGGATTGTTTTGGAGAGCTGCATTCTGATTGGTTCAATTAAAAACATTTCTTCTGATTGGCCGAAAATCGAAATGGTCAGATCGAGCTCAAATTTTGCATGACCATTAAGAGTACCATTTAAAATAATTTTACAACTTTTCAGCTTAATCAGTAGAGAACTTATGCACTTATTGACAATTTTAAAGTTTTGAATCTGTCAGAAATGACATTTCAAAACAGAAATTCCACTGCATTCTGGGTTGCTCTATGTAGGCTATAGCAAAGCAAAGTTTATAGATGGCTATTCTCAGTTTCAATGAAAAACAGATTCCTTTTTGTTGATCGAGTGATCATATTGCAATACATAATGTTTGTTTGCAATATGTAATGTTGTATGTAATATACATAGTTATGAGGTATCTAAAATACTTTATTTCTGGTAATTGATTATGTTTCATAGTTATATTAAAACAAAGTTTAGACCTTTTCGACTAGAAACATATAATATTTTACACATTTCCAGCCCAATCGGTCAAGAATTTACAGACTTATTGGTGTTATGAATATCTGTCCCAAGAGATTGATGGAAAGTATCAAATTTATGGTATTGGTTTGTTTAATTGTTCCAGAGTGTTTATGGAAAGTTGTAAGGAAATTTGGTAATAATGTAGTAGGTAAGTTTTCTTTGATTAAATGGATCGGGCTCGATTGGCGATGTCGTGCGAATCGGTGCTCGCTCATCAACGCGTTACACGGAGCGTTTTCCTAGTCTTTAATTTGAGACTATTTTCAATAATTTGTCATTCCTCTTGCGGTTTTAGGAGCAATTTAAGGCCAATTTTCCAGGACGATTTCATGTCTCACTGTGTTATCTTATGGGGGAAAAGATGATCTTCAATCAAGAATATATAATTATTTCATACCGTAAGGGGCAAATATTTATTGCTAGTTGTATGTAATATGGTTTCATTTATCTTTGGTGTGAATTACAGCAAATTCTCATTCCTATGCCGTAACCCTGGAACCCCCTTAATGCAGAAATAATCGCACGTCCTATGAAAATTGTATTAAAATTATAGTCAAATGAGAAAAATTGGTAATTTGAAGTCTTTGTTGTGATTTTAAACAAACTCTAGAGTTCTGCTGAGAAAATTTCAATTCAATTGAACATCAGAAATTCAAACTATAATAAAATAAAAAGAAACGGGGCAACGCGCCCCGTAGCCGCATGGGGCTGGTATGCCCCCCCCCCCCCCCCCCCCCCCCCTCCACCACCAAATGAATAAAGATAGGTAGGAAGAAAATGCAGAGAGATTGTCATAGTCATTATATTCCTTGTCTTCTCTTGAAGACTCTGGAAAATATGAAAATGTGGAAAATGTGCACTGGAAAATAAACAAGAAAACTGTTCTCCTTATTTCATTTGTCTTTTGAATTTTCGTATTTATTATATTGGTAAATTTACCAAAACATTTTTTGATAAATTAGCTGCAGGTGAAAACTAAGACCGTTCCTGACAATTTCCATAAAAAATTACTTTGAGAACTTTTGTTGGTCGACATTCGCTTCAACAAAATCATCCACGAAATCGTGAAACATAATGCAAGTTATTGGGAAGGAATCGAACCGGCGACCTATGAAGTGCAAGTCAGAGGCGCCTGAGCCAAACTTGCGTCGTAATCACTTCAATAATTACAGCTTAGTCTGCTAAACGAGTAGTTAATTAAGTTTTTATCGGTCGTTCCAGTATTGTCATTGGTTGTTGCCAGAAAGACCGGCCCTAAGTCACAACACAACGTTGCTAACATGACATTCTATTCATCGTTTTAATTAAACTACCTACATAATCTATTGGGTCTCAACCAAATCGAGGGGTTTAGATTCAATACTCTCTGTTAAATAAGTTAACACTAACTTAGTGATCATTCGAGGAATGCCATTGGTTGTTGCCAAGACAATTCAGTCCTAATCAACTGTTTAAAATTTAGCATAGTATTGAAAAACTGGCCCTTAGAATATCATTATTCTTTAATAATTTTTCAACAATAAGACAAGAAAACAAACCTTATTACATCCAGAAATGTACAATTCAAAATCTATTCGAGAAAATAAGGAACACGACTGACCTCTGGTGGTTGATATAAAGGGTTTAATGTATGTAAATAAATGATATAAAATTTGCTTTAGTTGTTTGTTATGGCTAAAAAAGTAAACTTGTAACTAAATCTACATTTCATTTGTTTCTCCTTTTTCACTGCCCTGTGGAAACACGGAACATCAAAATAAAAAAGTGCATCTAAAAAGTTTCCTGCCAGAAGTGGCTCCATCACGTATCGCTTATTTGTTCGAATAAACGATTGGTTATTCAAGTTTAAGTTGTTTTCATGCTAAATTGTGATCATACGTATAGAAATGAATGTGATTGAGGAATGATCGACATGCGATCGTCTTGAGAAATCTATATATAACTTGTGAACAGTTAGTGAATCAGTTCCGAGGCCTGGATTCTTCTTCCGTGTTCAAGTCAAGTGTCTCGAGGCGGTGGCATCTACCTGAACACCCTTCGAACCCGTTAGCTTTTCCAGGTCAACCCTTAGACCGCGGTGATGTAACCACAGACGGATAGGGGTTGGTCCGCCCTTGGGGTGGGTCGTCGCTCCCTGGCCTTGGACAAGAACAAAGAATCTCATTTTATAGACATCATTGAAATGTCAAATTCTTTATAACATCGATGCATCATACAAACCCTTTGTGAACTACGTGCGTCGGGGAGTTAAATGCTAAATTATGAGGTAATTGTAAGTAAATTAATTAGTAATCTCACTGTTCATAAAGTTTTGCACCACTTCCACTTCTCATCTGAAGGTAATTTATTACGAGTCTTGTGTATTATGTTTCAACTATACATGTGTGTTATTCACTAAAAAGTTATTAGAATGTCCTCATTGTATTTTTTACCTATTTACACTGGATTTAAAATATAATAATTTGTAATAATTTATTTTTAGCTGTTTTACGCACTATTTGATCAGTCTACTACTTAGGCTTAATAAAACTATTGTTTGGACTTAAAAATTATTGAGTTCAAATTGCTAAGAAGTTAATTGAATCTGAAAAGACCTCAAAGCATCATGCATTTTGTGAGGATTCCATTCACTTGCACTCGAGAGGTTGGGGCGCGAATATATTTCTGGCTATAACTTCGTAAATGGTAGAAAAAAACTTCGTAAATAATAGAAAATTTATTTTTATAAAATTTCAGTTTTAACATTTTTGAAGTGAAATGGTTGATCCAACTAGATGATATTTTCAAATGTCCTTCACGAAAGTTCTGGGATGAAATTGGGGTCGTGAAAACCCTCTAGAGTAAAAAAAATTTCGATTTTTTTATTCGAAATAGAGCACATTTACTGTTAATATCCTTCATTTTACTAATGTAATAGCTGTCAGAACACAGTATGTATATACTACACTTCTAAAGGCCGGTCTTCCAATGCCTTGCTAACTTTTAAACCGTCAATTAAGACTATATAACTACTGGTTTAGCAACTATTGACAGACCGGCCCTTAATCAGAGTTCTATTTGTATAAATAAGTAAGTTATTAGAGTTTTTGTCACAGTCAATTTACGTCCCATTTACGAAGTCTTTGCCAGAAAAATTCTCGCGTCCGGGGCTCGACTCCAGCTGTCCTTCGTGACTGAGGATTAGTCGTAGTTTCCTCAGTCGAGGGGCAAATGCTGGGAAGGTTCCCTACTAATAGGCCACGACCGCCTCCTTCCCACCTCACATATTCTTCATCATCATCATAATCATTCATCCGTCGCCATTAGCCTCGCTGCAGAACAGATAGATTCTTCATGATCTTGTAATGCTCGATGTGATGATTGGTATTGGAATGAATGAGCACGGGATATTGATGAATGAAGTACAGTTACGATCTGGTGCGAGACATTTAATATAGTACAGTTTAAACATCAACATCAACAACAACAAGTTATAGTATTCATATCCATGTCAACACAGAGCAAGTTTTTCATAAATACAACTATTTTTTACCAAGGACAATTGCCCTTTTCAATTGCAGAAGTCATTCGTTGCACAATGCATATTTGGAATTGTAAAGAATGGAATTTTACTCAACACATAAAGTTAACAATGTGTAACAACAGTTGGCACTTCAAACGAGACTTTTAGCTGAAACAATAAAACAAATGTACAGAAGAAAAATAGTTTTTCTTTACAAAATTGAATTTTTCATGATATTTTCAAGTCCCTATGAAAGTTAGTGACATTGAATGCGTGATGAGTTTCAACAATAGTCTCAATATTACTCATTGGCATCCTACACGCATTTCATTCACACACATTGATTTGTTTAACGGGTTAGCGGGTTTCCATGAAGACATCTTGCCTTATGAAAATGTGCAGCGGAGAAAATCGTGCCGCGACAGAAAACATTAATTTCAACATGATGGACTTTGTAACTAAGAAAGAAACTCCGTCAGATTTTTTCCCACCTGATTTATTACGAAAACTTCATTAAAATTTATAAATTACATGATAATTTGTAAAACTTGTAATTGTAGGGTATCTTTTTAAATAATTGTAGGAATTTAACGACATAAAAGAAGTACAGAATCTTGGCTGGCTAAAAGAAAAACAAAGACGATCTGCTTTCGAAGAAGAAACTAATTTAGATGTCCAAGTTAGTTATTTGGGATACGTTCCTGTACATTTGCAGAAGAAGGCCCGAAGTCCATTTCAATGATTCTTGAGAAGAGCTCATTGCCCATGGTTCATCATTACTTCGTTACAGGAGTTTACAGCAATGATAGTCGTACGGGATTTTATAACAACTAGTTAGATCTGAATTATATAATTTGAAAGTCAAACAACTCAAGCTCACTTCTGCTCAAGATTCAGACAAGTTTTGATTTTAGATTTTAACCTAAAATCATTGTGGTCTTTGATCATACGATTTATTTTTACTAAATCATTTCTTGAAAACTTTCTTCTAAAATTTTCCTCCAACTAAAATCAACTATCGGCTAGTGGATTTAGCAGCCTCTTTGACTTCTTCAATTGATAGAGCTTGATTACACAATTCCAAAAGTGTGCAACGAAAAATCCAGGAATCGACTTTGAGCTTTCTGCTTCTTGGGTTATGAAGTCAAATGCCGCTTTAGATCTTCGCAAAGCCATAGGGTTATTGAGAGAGATGTGAAGAGGAGAAGACGTTGATGTGGAGAGGGAGAGAGAAGAAGAGGAATGTGCAGGGGACACAGTATTGGAATCGAGATGATCGCAGGAACTATTCTAGTTTTCCTGTCGTGTCCATCCTAACTCTTGGCAGAAATAAACTCTGTAACCTCAGAACAGGAGAGTGAAAGTTATTTCAATGATTCTTGAGGTGAGCTCATAAATCAGTGATTCTCTCTTCGTCCAATCATGTAATGGTGACATGAGTCATTGTGTAAGAGAATACTTCAATAGATCTGTATTTGTTGACATCATCAACAGGCAACTGACAGAGCTTGATTCCAAAAGTGTGCAACTCAAAATGGAGACTATGGACTCCCGGCCTTGTACCTCTGACATACAGACTGAAGCTACATCGACGACGGAGACGAGAAGCTAAGGAAGACTACTGCGCACCTACTGCGCATCTACTTGCGCATGGCATGGCCGCACTTCTTGCAGATGGCGTCGTCCGTGGCTCTGGCGAGGTTGTCGAGACTGCCGCTAGAGCGCGCCGCTGTGTCGCTGCCTTCACAGTCCACGTGGTCCACTGACAGCGACCGGGTCTTCTCCCCTACACATATTCAATAGTCATCATTTCATGTGCGAGTCTTCTCCCCTACACACATTCACTATGGTCGGGGACAGGCAAAGATGAACCCGCTCTAGCATGGGCCGCCCTCTGGCAATGCTAAAAGTATATAATCGATTTTTCGACAACCAAACTCTAACAGCTGTAACTTCCTTCCTACTAAAGTAATGTTTTTGAAACTTTCACATATCAAACAATTTTATGTTTTTTATAATGTGTAAAATTTTTAGTCCGATCAGTTCAGTAGTTTAATCACAGCAGTGTCTGGCCCATTGGACGTTTTTTTTGGGCCACCCGGTATTTTATCATCCTTATCCATTTCTTTCAAGTTGGAAGGAGAGACACTGTAATAATCTCTGATTGGCCAAGGGTCACGTTAATGCCGATGCACAATTGACGCGGACGGAGGACGCAGACGTCATACATAAACATCGTCTCCGTCGTCTGTCCGCGTCGTCCGTCTGCGTCTCGGCCTTTACTCTCAAGCGCTCTCTCGACTGACCTGGCTCGAAGATGTCGTCCTGTTCGAGCGAAGTCTCGCGCATGGGCGGCATGTCTGATGGCTCTGAGCGCGGTCTGGCTCCTCCTTGACTGGCGATGCCCTGGACCAGATCCATGCGCGAGTCCAGAGAGAACTGCTTGCCCGACATTAGGATGCCTCGGATACGCCGCCGCATCGCTGCAAGGCAATGTGACGTCATACAAGGCAGTGACGTCATACAAGGCAGTGACATCATACAAGACAGTGACGTCACATTGCTGCAACACACGCATCAAGCTTCGAGATTGAAGAGCAGAGAGGACAGAGGTTCTTCTTCTTGTCTACTTTTCAAACTTTCAAACTTTTGCAACACTTTTAGACTCTGGACACTTGCGTGTATAAATCTAGACATTCTTTTGAGCATTGAGGCCATGCACGATTGATGCGGACGCAAAGAGTTTGATTCCCGTCCGCGTGAACCGTGCGTGGGACTCAACGGTGGATGACGACAACTACTGACCTGGACTGTCCATGACGTTGACGCGCAGGTTGGTGTACCTGCGCGCACACTCCGCCAGCACCTGGTCGCCGTGGTCGAAGATGGCCGCGAAGCTGCCGTTGACGATCTTGGGCGACATCGGGGAGTTGGCCAACAGCAGGCTGGAGCCGAACGTGGCGTTGCGTTCGCGCGTCTCTGCGTTCAACAGATTATAATGACATTGACAGACGCTTCTTTGTTCGGGATTTGCAACTCTCTCTTCCCACTAACGCGTAGGTAATGAGTAATGACTTAGAACTGACCTCCTAGAGGCACCCTGGCCACATGCGCCACTAGCGCCACTCCCCCTGTGTCTTCCTCGCTGAGCACCTCGGTGGCGACGGCGCGAACCTCGGCCCAGTCACGTGTGATGTCCGACACCGTGGTGCGTGCTGACGTCACAGTGAAGCGGATCACGTACACGCCCTGCGCAAGAGTCACAACGTTAGCACGGACTGAGAGAGTGTAGGGGGGATCTTAAGATGGTGCTAGCGTGAGCGATTTAGCCACTTGTTGCAGGTACTTTTTTGGATACGATTGGAGACTAAATGAATTGACGAAATAATTTGAAATTTTAATCGTGATTAAATAAAATACAAACTAAGAGTTGTCACTTCTTACATTTTTAATTTTTTGCTTTGCTAATTAGTAATAATGAGTTGATTTTGGGTGAAAATTGTCTATTTTCTAGTCTCGCTGGGTGTCATATGAAATTTAATTTAAACAATGTGCCGAATGATAACCCTAAGTTTGTCTATTATCTAATCATTATTAAAATTTGAGATCAATTGGTTCGCGGGTTTGGTCTCCAATCATATCGGAAATTTCATAGTTTTGCGCGGTTTTGTTGAATATCGGCGCAAAAATTAAAAAGTGCAACTTGCATTTTGTAAAAAAAATGCTCCTCAAATATCAACAAATTGTTTTCAAATGTCAATGAATAAACCAAGGCGGGGGATGCCCCGACCATAAGCATCCTGAGATGTTGTTTTAGTTTTGGTTCAGCTGACCTTGAGGGCGGCTGGGACGGCGTGAAGACGACCGCGCGCGTTCAATCTCTTGAGTAGTCGCTCCGTCAGGTGGTTCTCTCCTGCAACATTCCTCCAGGTTCATTCAACACCTCATACACACTCATGTAGGCACTCAGTACACAGGTATAGGAAGGAACTTTGCGTTCCGCAGTGGCCGAAATCGTTGAAGATTTAAAAGTTGTTGAAGCGACTAAGTTTTAGAGTACTAATTATTACTCTTTGTCAATTTTTTTATTACTTTTTTGAAAAATTTGTTCTTGAAGTTATGAGCATTTACCTATAGTTTGCATATTTCATGGAATTTCAGTATCAGTGAAATTCTAAAATAAGAATATTCGTAACTTTTCAAGCGAGCGGCGAGCGACTCAACTTGAAACTTATGGCTCAAATCTCTATTTTGTTTCTACGTTTTTGTTTTTACGTATGCGTGACGTATGATTGAGTGACGTATGAGTGACGTACCTATGAGTCTGAACACCACCATGCCGAGGTGTCGGGCAGCGGGGATCTCGAACCTGCCGTCCGACAAGACGAGCGCCTCGAACTTCTGCGCCAGCCGCACTCCCTGTCGACCAATAGGATCGCGTGTATAGAGCGAGTACTTGCTCTCACTTGATAGGCCCGACCAATAGGATCGCGTGTATAGAGCGAGTACTTGCTCTCACTTGATAGGCCCGACCAATAGGATCGCGTGTATAGAGCGAGTACTTGCTCTCACTTGATAGGCCCGACCGATAGGATCGCGTTATAGAGCGAGTACTTGCTCTCACTTGATAGGCCCGACCAATAGGATCGCGTGTATAGAGCGAGTACTTGCTCTCACTTAATAGGCCCGACCAATAGGATCGCGTGTATAGAGCGAGTACTTGCTCTCACTTAATAGGCCCGACCAATAGGATCGCGTGAATAGACTGAGTATGCTCTCACTAATACTTGAATATCTCGGCTCTAGAGGCCCGAGCTCAATGAGGAGTGACCGTTGCATTTTGTGTTTTCCAATCTCAAGTCTTCCTTGAGCGGTTTCTGGACTTGTCATTGGTCGATAAGAAAAAACGGAAACCGGAATCGCAAAAACGGTCTATGTGAACCGGGCTTTAGTGATGTGAAGATTTCCAACATTTATTTTTGTGGAATATTCCCAAAAATGGGAATTTTGCGTGAATTTTTTAGAATTAACAGAATTGTTTAATGACTTTTTAGAATATTTTTGTGAATAAGATGAGGTCCCATTTTAAAATAATTTAAATTTAATTTATGTACATAACACAATTTTAACATAAAAAACTTTCATGATTTGAGTGAATATTTCCAAACGCCCAATATTTCTAATTGAGCGAGCGAAGCAAGCGTCTCCTTTTGGCTCATTTGGCACGGGCCTCTGTTTTTTTGTGTGTGTGTTTTTCTGTTACTGACGATATACAGGTCAGAGTTTTTCTTCGATCGAGCTGAAATTTTGCACACGTGTTCGGACATTCTCTGGGCGTTGCTGACCCTAATGTTTTTGAAATCCATTCATTGGTTAAAATTTAAATAAATATCTCCTGATAGGCTGAAAAATAAAAATGGTCTTTGATAATTATGATCAAACTCATATTTTGCATGATCATTAAGACTAATATTGTCTCTTATTTTACAAAATTTCATCCCAATCAGTTAAGAACGTATGAATAAATTTACATATCTGTCAGTAATGAAGTATCGAAATGAATGTTTTCCAGTGCCAATTGAATTGATTCTTATTTGCTTTATGAACCAGGTGCTTAGATGCTATTTTAAAGTTTCGATGAAAAGCATATACTTTTAAGTTGATATCATAATCAATTCAATATGTATGTATATGTTTTCTGTGCGTTGTGTACGCATTTCCGGTTCGAGAATTTGCACGTACCCCCGTGCTCGCTCATCAACGCGTTACACTGAGCGTTTTCCTAGTAAATAAATAGAAAGTTTCTATTTCATACAATGTACGGTTGTGTTTTTTTTCCACTGAGCTGTCGGTATAGTAGATGTCTGTGTTACCTCTCGGATGTGTTTCTGGAGGCCCTGGACGCCGTAGTTTCTGATGACGAACCAGAGCTTGAGCGCTCGGAAGCGCTTGCTGAGCGGGATCTGCCAGTGCTGCAACACATGGTATTAGACACCTGCTATAGCCAGGACACACTCCATGCAACAGGTTCGACACTTACCATGAAGTCTATCGCCAGACCTGCAGCAAACACAAAGCAACAATTCATTACATTATATTCCACTGACTAACCATCATATTGATGGTCGATTTAATAACACAGCTTTTTTAATACTCCTATTTTTTTGCGTACTTATTGATAATCATATGAGCCCTACACAATCCCTGAAAAAGTTCAACACTTCTCGTGTCTCGTTTCTGAAATAAATTGAGTATCTTATGGCAGACAAGGAAAATCGTGTCATTTTGAAGATCTGTTTTTTTTGTACGACTGTATTTGATCAAAATCTTATTTTCTGGTAGACGTATGGACATAAAAAAAATGACACAATAAACGTGTGCTATTTTAAAAGTTAGAAACCAAATTCGAAATGATTTTCCTATCTTTCCAACAGTTGTAACTGGTGATTGTAGGAGAGTGGCTTATCGTGTGAGTGCGACAAAGCGAGACTGACCCGAGTTCTCGTGCTGCAGATAGAGAGGCTCGACGTTGAACGTCCTGTGCAGCGCGTTGCTGTTCTTCACCCTGCAATGCAGCAAGTGTAAGTGAGCACTTGGCAACATAATAGCAACACTTACACTCGCTTACAGCCTGCGCAAGGGCGGACCCAGGATGACATCTAGTGGGGGGGGGGGGGGGGGCATGACAGATGACAACGGGAGGTTGTTTTGGTTCAAGGTCATTCGATTTGGTGCAATTTTGAATCAAAGAGTAGCTATTTATTTTAGGGAATTTTTAAAAATTTACTGCGCTTCGAATTTGGTTGACGAAAAATCGATTATACGGAACTCAAAAAGCGCGCGTCCAGAAAACTTAATACAATTGATGAATGGAAGGAAAGTTATGGTATCTTAAAATTGAGCTTAATAGCAGAAAATACGGGAGGTACAATTTCACATTTTGAAATTATCGTGTGTAAAAAACTTGAGAAATATTTTGCTTTTATGCCCATTACTTTTAGGACCATAAATTTCGGTCCATTGATCCAAATGTATTAAAAATTTACACTTTTGACAGCAAAATATTTTGAATAAAATTTGAAATTTTCAGCTTGATATCTTGCGCAGTTTTGATGGAAGTTTTCTGGACGAGCTCCGTAAGAGATTTTTCGACAACCAAATTCGAAGAGATGTAATTTTTTTCTATTTTTTTTAAGTAATGTTTTTGAAACTTGCACACATCGAACCTTAGTATGTTGTTGATATTACGTAAAATTTTCAGCCTTATTTGTCCAGTAGTTCCGTCACAGCAAAGTCTCGCTCTTTGTGCGTTTTTTTTTTTGCGCCACCCGGTAATATAATCCATGGTGTGCACATGCATGTATGTGCAGTACACTTACCACATGGCTGTGCAGTCAAAGTGGACCATGAGCCACTTGCTGGGGTTGAACGCCATGGAATGCGCAGCCTCGATGCCGCGCAGCCAGCCACGGTATTCGGGACACACGAAGGCTGCGCCTGCGTACGCTGCGTCCACATGCAGCCAAAGCTGCTCGGCTGCGCAGATCGGACCCAGCTCCTCCAGGTTGTCAAACGCGCATGCGCCGGTAGTGCCCAGTGTCGCGCACAGCTGACCAATCACAAATCAATTCATTGACAACGCGTCTTGTTTGGGATATGAAACTACGTAGTCAATGTATATTGGTAAACGCACCGTCTCGTGGTAACGTGATGCATCAAGGTCAAATCCTCGCCGCGACGGCTGAGATCGTCTTACATTTCACCTGACACTCGTACAGACAACAAAATGCTTCTTATGGACGTATTTGAAAGCGTATCTGATTTAAAGCGGAATTAATAATACCGGTTGGCCCAAAAGAAACGCACAATGGGTGAGACATTGCTGTGACGATACTACTGAACAAATCCGGCTGAAAATTTCAGATAATATAAACAGCATACTAAGGTTTGACGTGGGAAAGTTTCAAAATCATTACTTACGTATAGGTAAAAAGTTACAGCTGTTCCTATTTGGTTGTTGAAAATCGATTAACGGAGCTCAAACAGCGCGCCTTCAGAGAACGTCAATTGGTCGTACGGTCGTACGGTAAAAAAGGCGATATTAAGCTGAAAATTTCAAATTTGATTCAGAATAAATTGCTATCAATTTGGATCAATGGAACTAAAGTTATGTTATCTTGAAGTTCAGCTTAAAAGTTGAAAATCCGAAAGATAATTTCACTTTTTCAAATTATCGTGGTAATAAAACTTGTGAAATTATCTTCCGTATATTCTGCTTTGAAGCTCAACTTCAAGATTCCACAACTTTTGCTACAACGATCCAAATGTATTGTAATTTTAATTCACAATTGATGGCAATATAGTTTAAATAATATGTGAAATTTTCAATTTGATATCGCTAGGAGTTTTGGAGAAACAGCGTCCCGGCCAATGGCCATTTTCTGAACGAGGCTCCGTATAATCGATTTTTCGACAACCAAATTCTAGAAGCTGTAACTTTTTTCCTACAAAATTAGTGTTTTTGAAACTTTCACACATCAAACCTTAGTATTTTGTATATATTTTGTGATATTTTCAGCCTAATTTGTGGAGCAGTTTCGTCAGAGCGACGCCTCGCCCATTGTGCGTTTCTTTGGGCCACCCTATAAAGTCGTGAATGGTATAAATGTGCAGCCTTCAACATGTACAGGAACGTTTATCGCTGCCGTTAATTCCGAACAGAGGCTAGGCGGACATTATTAATTCTTTGAAAATTAACAGGGAAAGAAGGGTGGGGGGGGGGGGGGGAGGCAGTCCCGGCCTCAATAATAATTTGGTCAAGGTCATCCGTTTTGGAGCAATTTTGAATCGCAGATTGATATTTTTGGGAAATATAATTTAGAAATTTCATAAAATTGGTCTAATATTTTTAAGAATTGGTATAATAATTGAACCTATTAGCACATGCAAGCCTGGGGCGCAGCCACGGTCAAACATAAGGGGCGCAGCCCATGATTTGTTTTTTAAATTTTAATTCTATTCCAAGCATTTTTGTACGTTTTTGACATGCTCTGTAAGTGTTTTGTTCACATATTATTTTGAATGTACTTATTTATTTTATATGTAGCCCTGATTTCTGTGGGGGGGGGGGGAGGGGGGGGGAGCGCAGCCCCCACGCCCCTTCCCCCCTGAATATGCCCTTGAACAGAGGGGATGTCAATGAGGATGAAACCTTTGGTTTTTCTGATGCTAACTGCCAACTGGCAATGGAGCCTTTGATAATGGATACTCATATAAAATCTCTTCTGTTTCAATAAAGACAACGGCTTCCTACGCACTCGCGTGAATGAATGCAGCGTATCCATGACAACGCTGTCAACAGCTGATTGCAGACATAAGTCACATCTGGCTCAAGACCTCCCTGGAGATCAATTAGTTGCATCTTAGCGCGCAGGCAATTACTCCAGTCTTAAAGCTCTGCTGAGCGCTTCTTCCAGACGACTTGCTTTGCTCCATACACGATAGCATCAAATGAGTTTTACTTATTTTAGAATCTTACATTTGAGAATTTCATTTTATACTTTTACGCTGATTTTTTAATAAATATTGGGCTTTTATGTTATTATATTTCAATTTATTCAAACTTTCCAATATTGGAAAGTTTCAGTTAAAAAATTACGTTCTTTGAATTTCTATGTGTAGCTGTGTTCCTTTTTAATTAGATTTTGATTTTTGTATAATATTTTGAGTTAAATATAATTTGTTCAAAGTTTTTTTTATTTTTATAGAATATTTAACGTCGCACTGTTCTGCAGCTAGGCTAATGGCGACGAATGAATGATTATGATGATGATTGGGAGATGATGAAGAAGAGTTGGTGCGGATGGACGTTGGGAAAGGTGGGAGGACCGTGGCCTATTAGTAGGGCACCTTCCCAGCATTTGCCTGTCGACTGAGGGAAAACCACGAATAAACCCAGTCAGGAAGACGGCCGCGGGAATCGAACATCCGGAATATAAGTTCAAAGCGTTTGAGCCAAATCTGGCACATTAATGTTATTTTCTTCCGTTCATTTGAGTTGTTTACCCCTCAGATTTCATTACCTAATTTCATTCTTGCTCGATGACTTGGCCACTACAGAGTAGAACAGAAAGTGTAGATGAATCATCTACTCAAGTTCTCTTCTACAGTGCATCCGTGTTGGGCGGAGTCCTAATCAATTCTCACCTATTTAGTTTTAAATAAACGCACACGAAGTGAAAATCAAATGGAAACCTTGTGAGAGTAGTGATCCATCAATTTTTCATTTCACCATATATAATAAAAAAAGCATTATAATTGAAATAATATGAATTGGAAATTTGAATAATGATTCCTAAAAGTTGTGCCGATGTTGTGTAAAAGTCGCCTAGTTAAATAAAACTATTGAAATAAGTCGTGAACGGTTCCACCAGCGTTAATTCTCTACAACCCATTGTGCACACATTGAGTTTTTATTTCTTACTTTTGTGATAATAAATGGAAGTCATGAGGAGGAGTCGACTCAGAGTCGACCCAGGGGGCACCAGTCCGGGGGAGTCCGGAATGAAGGCAGACAGACCGGGGGAGTCAAGGAAAGACATAGCTAGGTCGACCCTGGCTGCTCACTGGCCATTACATATTGGATGTAACTCACAAAGAACGGGATGAGTCCCTTGGCGCGGTCCCTGGCCAGTGCCTCCTTGAGCCATAGCTAGGTCGACCCTGGCTGCTCACTGGCCCTTACATATTGGATGTAACTCACAAAGAACGGGATGAGTCCCTTGGCGCGGTCCCTGGCCAGCGCCTCCTTGAGCCGATCCCCGCGCAGACTCAGTTGCTCGTCGGACTCGATGTAGCGCATCTTGACGAGTCCGATGAGCCCGGCCTTCTCCACCGACGAGTGCGCCTGATCCGAGCAGTAGGCGACCAGGCGGCAGTTGATGTCGGCGTCCTCCAGGTCGGGGTACTCCGCCTTGTAGCGCTGGATCGCCTCCGTCCGGCCCGCCAGCAGACACACGAACGTCGCCTCGCTCGACGTCGTCTGCAACACGTCATGGAGGTCATGAGTTGATGTCGCCGTCAAGGAGGTCATGAGTTGATGTCGCCGTCAAGGAGGTCGTGAGTTGATGTCGCCGTCAAGGAGGTCGTGAGTTGATGACGCCGTCAAGGAGGTCATGAGTTGATGTCGCCGTCAAGGAGGTCGTGAGTTGATGTCGCCGTCAAGGAGGTCATGAGTTGATTACGCCGTCATGGAGGTCATGAGTTGATGTCGCCGTCAAGGAGGTCGTGAGTTGATGTCGCCGTCAAGGAGGTCATGAGTTGATGTCGCCGTCAAGGAGGTCGTGAGTTGATGTCGCCGTCAAGGAGGTCATGAGTTGATGTCGCCGTCATGGAGGTCATGAGTTGATGTCGCCGTCAAGGAGGTCGTGAGTTGATGACGCCGTCAAGGAGGTCATGAGTTGATGTCGCCGTCAAGGTGGTCGTGAGTTGATGTCGCCGTCAAGGAGGTCATGAGTTGACGTCGCCGTCAAGGAGGTCATGAGTTGATGTCGCCGTCAAGGTGGTCGTGAGTTGATGTCGCCGTCAAGGAGGTCATGAGTTGATGTCGCCGTCAAGGAGGTCATGCGGAGATCGGTCACAAACGACGAGTGTCTTAGCTGGGACCAGTTTGTGCAGCATTTTCTTATCTAGTGGAGCGGTCGCTCCACGCCAGCCAAGTCGTACGGCGCGCGCACACTCTCATATAAAGGCTGGAGCAAACCCACTTTTACTGTAAGCATCAAAGTGGCATTTTCGGCCTACTGGATCTTAAAATTGGAAAATCTCACATTGTTGCGAAATATCTAAATTTCGAGCTATGGCCCACCCTACCACATATACCAAATTTGGGAACAATAGGTTACGCCCTTTGCGCGCTAGAGGGCCGTGAAAACAGTGTTTTAGGGCGGTTTTCATAATAATCTCAGTAGTAGTAGTAGTAGGGTGGAGCTAAAATCCGGTAACAAGGCCACAGCCTAAACGGCTGAACCGATTGATCTCACATTTTTACCACGTGTGCACTTTTGGCGTCTGATTTAACCTTCACCCCATAAATTTTTTGTGCCGCCATTTTGAAACCGGAAGTGACGTCATATCTCGTCAACGGCTTGACCGATCGGAACGAAATTTGCGCCAAACGATTCGGACGGTGAACTATATGCATTATCAGTAGCAAAAGACTAAACATTTTGTTAATGAAACCGGAAATGACGTCACGAAATTTGAAATACATCGATTGGCATTTCGGCAACAAAGATTGATCCGATTATTTTGATATTTTTGTAACGTATGTACTTTTGATATCTCATTTGACTTATTATAAAACCAACCGGAAGCCGCCATTTTTAAACCGGAAGTGACATCATATCTCAATAACGGCTAAACAGATTTGAACGAAACCAGCGCTAAACAATTTAGACGGTCAACTTTATGTATTATCATTAATAATATTTGCAGTTTCCCATACCGAAACCGGAAATGACGTCACACATTTTAAAAATCTTAAAAATTTACATTTTGATACAATAAATATACTATTTGAGACGGCTTATAATAAAATTTTATCAAGTTTAAATTATAATTCAAGGGTCAGAGATTTCAGCCGCCATTTTTAAACCGGAAGTAACGTCATATCTTGAAAATTGGTTGACTGATCGGTATGAAACTACCGCCAAACGATTCGGAAGGTCATCTCTATGGAATATGAACAGTACAAATAGAATTTTCCTATTTATGAGACCGGAAATGACGTCATTCAAATTTAAAAAATTATTATAATCCCCTCCTATATAATAAATACGTATTCAGAAAGCCTAAAATGATACACATCATTTATAGATATACATTCTATGTGGCAGTGCAGTAAGTTCAGCAGCCATTTTGAAAACCGAAGTGTTTCCATATCTCGGAACTGGGTTGACTGATTGGAATGAAACCTTTGCTATTCTTCGTGAAAGATCATTTAAAGCAATTATTTAGGACCATACGCTGCTATTCATTAGTGGTAACGAAATTGTAAAGGGTGATGATTTTTTAAAAGAATTTAGTAATTGTTCATTTCATATGTGTCACAAGTTGTTAGAATAAACTAAAAAAAGGAGTGATATCCCCATAAAAAACACTTCGTGTAAAAATACCAGCCAAGTCTCTTCAACTAAAAAAAAAATATGAAATCTAAAAATTCTGCACTGAAAAGTAATGATATCAAAAAATTTGCCAAGTCAAAACTTTATTTGAAAATCAAAAAATACTTGGCGCATCGTTTTTTTTAGGGCATTATAGGTATACTATGTATGTATATTTCATGTATAATTTATAATTGGCTTATACTTCCAAGCTATTTATGTACACGATGCGCCAAGTATTTTTTGATTTTCAAATAAAGTTTTGACTTGGCAAATTTTTTGATATCATTACTTTTCAGTGCAGAATTTTTAGATTTCATATTTTTTTTTTAGTTGAAGAGACTTGGCTGGTATTTTTACACGAAGTGTTTTTTATGGTAATAACTTCTGGAGAAATGTGTAACTTCTCAAAGGCTGCAGCGATGTACAGAGAGCATTTGATTTGCTACAACTAGAGGGTTACACTCTTTATCAATGGCTGTTTGCTTCACAAGCTCCTTGTCAACTTGTTCATGACGTTATGACTCCCAAGCTGTTACCTGAATGACGCCGCCTCCCACCTGTTACCGTCATGACGCTGCTCAAGCGGTTACCTGAATGACGCCGCCTCCTACCTGTTATAGTGGAGTTTTTCTCTCTATACCTATTTGAAAGTTTCCATTGATTTCAACTCAGAATTTGCACAATAGAGCTTGACTAGGAACAAGTGTTTGTTTTGGCAGGTTGTAAATTTTGAGATGAGCCAGGTATCAAGTCAGGAACACGGAGGGCGATATTTCCTTAGCTGTACATTGATGCCAAATACCACACATTTGAGAGGTAGAGAAAGATGTCCTTCCCCTTTCCATATTTTAAGAAATATTTGACCATATTTGACAACAGGGGAGGATTGGGATTTGGAGATCATAAAACATGGCCTGTAGCCGAACCTGTAGCTTGTTAGAAAGTGTCATGTTTTTGAGCTATTGACAATGGATGAATGGCCTTTGAAAAGATACCGCGTTTGCCGATATAGGTATAGAGAGAAAAACTCCACTATACCGTCATGACGCTGCTCAAGCTGATACCTGAATGACGCCGCCTCCTACCTGTTACCGTCTTGACGCTGCTCAAGCTGTTACCTGAATGACGCCGCCTCCTACCTGTTACCGTCATGACGCTGCTCACGCTGTTACCTGAATGACGCCGCCTCCTACCTGTTACCGTCTTGACGCTGCTCAAGCTGTTACCTGAATGACGCCGCCTCCCACACTGCCCTGGCCGGAGTGCAGGAACTCGCTGGGAAGGCCGATCATTCTGCCCAGCCAATCCATGACCACGATCTCCAGCTCCGTGCAGGCGGGACTCGAAGCCTGGACAGAGACAACTCAGTTGCAATATACTTGTTGCTCCTACACAGGCTGCTAACGCCATTCCATGTACTTCCAAGCTCCATGTTCGACCTTGAAATCCACTGTCAAGCCAGAGTCATTTAGCTCAAATTTAATACGGTTTTAATTTCTGTGTAATGATGTTAATAATTGTTTGTAGATGGCAGTCTATGGCTTGACAGTCGGTTTCGAGGTCGAGTATTGCTACTTGAAATGGCACCTGTTGATATCTTACCCAGGTGAATCCCAGACAGTTGATGGCGTCGGCCAGCATGTCGCCCAGCAGCGAGGGGAAGGAGTTGAGCGCAGGGAAGTAGGCGTGCATGTAGGGACTCTGCCAGTGCGTCACCTGTTGACAAGAACAAGTAGGCGTGCATGTAGGGACTCTGCCAGTGCGTCACCTGTTGACAAGAACAAGTAGGCGTGCATGTAGGGACTCTGCCAGTGCGTCACCTGTTGACAAGAACAAGTAGGCGTGCATGTAGGGACTCTGCCAGTGCGTCACCTATTGACAAGAACAAGTAGGGGTGCATGTAGGGACTCTGCCAGTGCGTCACCTGTTGACAAGAACAAGTAGGCGTGCATGTAGGGACTCTGCCAGTGCGTCACCTGTTGACAAGAACAAGTAGGCGTGCATGTAGGGACTCTGCCAGTGCGTCACCTGTTGACAAGAACAAGTAGGCGTGCATGTAGGGACTCTGCCAGTGCGTCACCTGTTGACAAGAACAAGTAGGCGTGCATGTAGGGACTCTGCCAGTGCGTCACCTGTTGACAAGAACAAGTAGGCGTGCATGTAGGGACTCTGCCAGTGCGTCACCTGTTGACAAGAACAAGTAGGCGTGCATGTAGGGACTCTGCCAGTGCGTCACCTGTTGACAAGAACAAGTAGGCGTGCATGTAGGGACTCTGCCAGTGCGTCACCTGTTGACAAGAACAAGTAGGCGTGCATGTAGGGACTCTGCCAGTGCGTCACCTGTTGACAAGAACAAGTAGGCGTGCATGTAGGGACTCTGCCAGTGCGTCACCTGTTGACAAGAACAAGTAGGCGTGCATGTAGGGACTCTGCCAGTGCGTCACCTATTGACAAGAACAAGTAGGGGTGCATGTAGGGACTCTGCCAGTGCGTCACCTGTTGACAAGAACAAGTAGGCGTGCATGTAGGGACTCTGCCAGTGCGTCACCTGTTGACAAGAACAAGTAGGCGTGCATGTAGGGACTCTGCCAGTGCGTCACCTGTTGACAAGAACAAGTAGGCGTGCATGTAGGGACTCTGCCAGTGCGTCACCTGTTGACAAGAACAAGTAGGCGTGCATGTAGGGACTCTGCCAGTGCGTCACCTGTTGACAAGAACAAGTAGGCGTGCATGTAGGGACTCTGCCAGTGCGTCACCTGTTGACAAGAACAAGTAGGCGTGCATGTAGGGACTCTGCCAGTGCGTCACCTGTTGACAAGAACAAGTAGGCGTGCATGTAGGGACTCTGCCAGTGCGTCACCTGTTGACAAGAACAAGTAGGCGTGCATGTAGGGACTCTGCCAGTGCGTCACCTGTTGACAAGAACAAGTAGGCGTGCATGTAGGGACTCTGCCAGTGCGTCACCTGTTGACAAGAACAAGTAGGCGTGCATGTAGGGACTCTGCCAGTGCGTCACCTGTTGACAAGAACAAGTAGGCGTGCATGTAGGGACTCTGCCAGTGCGTCACCTGTTGACAAGAACAAGTAGGCGTGCATGTAGGGACTCTGCCAGTGCGTCACCTGTTGACAAGAACAAGTAGGCGTGCATGTAGGGACTCTGCCAGTGCGTCACCTGTTGACAAGAACAAGTAGGCGTGCATGTAGGGACTCTGCCAGTGCGTCACCTGTTGACAAGAACAAGTAGGCGTGCATGTAGCGACTCTGCCAGTGCGTCACCTGTTGACAAGAACAAGTAGGCGTGCATGTAGGGACTCTGCCAGTGCGTCACCTGTTGACAAGAACAAGTAGGCGTGCATGTAGGGCATGTGCGTCACCTGTTGACAGTATAGAATAGGTTCATGTTCATGTTCAGGTTAGGAGACTTCTGTTCAATCATTGGTTTGCATTTCTTCCGCCTCAACAACGTTACCTCGCAGTGACGGCGCCAGAAATAATCATGAGGGGGAAACATTATAAATCGTATTGACATAGAGGGCAGGGGGAGTTGCCCCCCCCCCCCCCCCCAGACACTCACCCCCGGCATGATGACGCGGTCCACGTCTGCTAGGATGTCGTCCCAGCACTCGGCCTCCAGCGGCGCCTCGCCGGGCACCAGGTTGCGCATGTAGCCGGGCTTGACGTCGGGGAACACGCGGCGGTCGCGGATGTTCTCGAGGTAGTCGGCTATGTAGTCGACCATCTCCTTGCCTGTCACATGTCACATGTCAGAATTCAGTTAGCCTACGTAAATACGCCACCGGGGGGCGCAAGAAAAACGCACAATGGGCGATACATCGCTGTGACGAAACTACTACATACATCGGGCTGAAAATTTTACATAATATAAACAACATACTAAGGTTTAATGTGTGAAAGTTTCAAAAACATTACTTTTATGGGAAAAAAGTTACAGCAGTTTCAATTTGGTTGTCGAAAAATTCATTATATAGAGCTCAACATTTTTTCTACAAAAGTAATGTTTTTAAAACTTTCTCACATTAAACCTTATTATGTTGTTTATATTATGACATTGTTAATTAATTGCTCTTAATTGGTTGCTGGGTGGCAGTCTAATAGATGGTTTGACTTTATGTTTAAATCGTACCGACAGTGAATGTATTTTACAAACATCTCTAAGACTGAGCGCAATGCGCCGAGGCTGCTCGAACCTGATTGGTCATTTAACACGAGTGTTTGTGGAGCGACGCGAGTGTTACAATCCAATGAGTTAAGGTGATACTAGCGCTCGGCCGTTTTAGAAAATTGAGAGAGAAAAATTGTTTCATAAGTGATTGTAACTTTTACAGGATGTTCACATGATCAGTCTGATTGTATATTAGTAGCACTTTTTCATTTTTGCTTATTGCATCGTTAATAAAGCGGCGGTTATTCAACAAAACCGCGCAAAACGATGAAATTTGCGATACGATTGGAGACCAAACCCGTAAACCAATTGATCTCAAATTTGAATCATGATTAGATGAAAGACAAACGTAGGGTTATCCCTTGGCATATTTTTGAAATTTAATTTTATACGGCACCCAAGGAGACAAGAAAATAGATAATTTTTCACCAAAAATCCACTAATTATTACTAATTAACGAAACAAAAAATTAAAAATGTACCAAGGGATAACCCTAAGTTTGTCTTTTATCTAATCACGATTAAAATTTCAAATAATTTGGTCTACCCATTTCGTCTCTAATCGTATCGCAAAAAGTGTCTACAAAAAGCAGCAAAATCGCTCGCGCTTGCAGCACCTTAATCGAGCATCAGGGTGAAGATGTTCAAGTTGATTCACCCCTACACATGCAGGGGGCCCCTTAGTGACCCACATTCTCATCTTCACACAGCTTAGCGACTTGATAAGATTGCGACGGAATTTTAAATTACATGTCGCCATTTGAAAACTGCTTACCTACCTATTCCCACAAATAAGTGATACGTGATGAAGCCACTTACTTCTGGCAAGATGGCTACTATCAGGTGCCCATATTAATGTGTTTGTTTTTACATTTCGTGTTTCCATAAAGCAGTGAAAAAACAAAATACAAATGAAATTGATATTTAGCTGTAAATTTACTTTCTTGGCCATAACAAACAACTATATCATATATTTGTATTTATATTTATGCAAATGCGCCCTTGATAGCCGCCATTTACCTAGTACCACAAAATCCACCAGAGGTCAGTTGTGTTCCTTATTTTCTCGAATAGACGAACATTTAAAAGGTTGCCAATGTGGCTAGAAATGGGGTCATAGGAACTAGACGGTCACAATCACAATTAGGTGGTATAAAGACTCAGGTCCTTCCTCTTAAACACTAGGAGGATGCAATCACAATGTTGGGTTAGAGTCGGGGGGGGGGGGGGGGGAGACAACAAAAATTTGCCAAAATATACGTTGAGATTGTTGTTTTGTAGAAATAGTAAGTCAACTGATACCGTAGGTCAGTCCCGGACTAACTTTTTGGCTGCATGGCCGCTTTGAGAAATTAAATATAATAGCGGCTTCAAATAAAATGCGATTATCCGGAGACTTTATCAGGAGAGGAGTTGGGTCCACGACCCTCATTGTCTCGGAGACCTCAACGAAGACAATGGGGGTCAGGGAGAGGTCTTCACAGAAGACACGGGTCAGAGGCAGAGCCCGGCAATTTGACGTTACTTGATTGAATTTGGCGCACTTTTATTCGTTTTCGCACCGATTTGTATTTCTTTTGATTTTGAGAGGAAGGTACCTAAACTATTGCTTGTGATATGCAAGGTTGTTGAACGTTGATCTCAGAATAAATTTGGTGGGCAATAAATTCAGATATTTATTAAAAAGTAGAGGGGTTCGGGGCAGAGCCCTTGGGAAAATTTCAACCACATACATACATTTTGGTGCAACTTTGAGAAACATTACGTTCAGTATAATCCTTTCGATCCCAATTAAAAATAAATTAAAAATAAATCAATAACAGTGAAATCCCACATATGCCACCATTTGTATAAAAGATGAAATTTCGCATTTCTCTTCCAAATCTTTAAATTTTGGTGCAAATTTGAGATACATTACTTCCAGTACAAATCCTTTGGATCCCAATTAAAAATAAATTAAAAATAAATCAATAACAATAAAATCCCACATATGCCACCATTTGTGTAAAAGTTGAAATTACGCATTTCTCTTCCAAATCTTTCTTTTTTCTGGTATGTTTTCTTGTAACCGTGAACCTACATACAAATCTGGCGGCAAAAAGCGTCGAGGGCCTCATGCGGCCCGGAGGCCGTATAGTTTGCCCAGGAGGCCAAGTCTTGAAACTTAGGCTTTGAGGACGCAAACGCTCTCTGACGTCAATAAGTACTGTCACTGTAAGAATGATCGACATTGAAACATAAAGTCAAGCCACTTATTTGATTGTCGTCCAGCAATCTATTGGAAATAATTCATTAACATAATTATTATTACAGCTACAGTATGTTCAAATCTTCTTTACAATGACTATGGTGGTGAAGATGGCAACGAAAATGATGTACTACGCTAGAACCAATACAACAAAATGAAATCAGCTAGAACTTAGGTGGCACATTCAAGTTAGCGGATTCAACTTGCGGAGTTTAGGTTGGCAAAGTGTGAATTCAGGTGGAATGTCTGGATGGTGCTGCTTAGTTACACCCTAGCGGCGTTGTAAGCGTAAATTGAACAGCCTGTATAATACAGTAATTAAAACCATATTCAAAATTAAGCGGAACTTATAGACGTCCGAGAGCGTTTGCGTCCTGAATGGCCTCCAGACCTGCTTTAGCATGGTTTTCTTATTGAATGTATTTGTCTAACAAATCCCAGTACTGCTATGAAATGTCACTAAAGCCAGTTTGTCGCGTTGTATTGAGCCATATTGAATCAATCCGTTCTGTTTATCTGAGCCATCGACAGCGATGCGCGCCAATATCGTTCCAATGTTTGAAATTGCCGCGCTATTGGATCTCACGGCTTACTGGGGATTTGTGTGACTTACCTCGGCGGCGATATTCCTCGCAATCCATGATGGCGGACCTGGAACAGGAGCTCACTTGTTTTACACATCACACGCTAATCGCGTACTTCGAAATGGAGCTAAACATTAGTATTTGGAACTGTGGGAAAACGCTCAAACGCGTTGAAAAGCGAGTCTTCGGAATGCGTGGATACTTTCTCGGCTTAATATCAAAATTGACAGTAAAGCGAAAGTATAAACTATTATACATTAATTTTCCGGTGAAACCAAGATTTTTTTTTTATTTTTTTATTTCATACATCATTTTATTCCTATCACACAGTAAACATGAAAAACGATCAAAGAACAATTCCCTCAATTAAATAATAAATAAATACATGTAGGTGATGTGACGGGAAGCCCACGTAGAGAATCTCTGAGTGTGGGCTGACCCAGTTAAAGATAAACAGGCAAAAAATGTTTCAAGATGGCTGAATTATTGTAATACTGAAAAGTGAAAAACACATGAAAATTACTGGATACTAAAGAATGGGAATACAAAGAATAATTGTAGACAAACTGATGTGAAAGACTAATGTTCTAGATTGCGCAATCTACTTATCAATAAATTACGTTCTTACAAAAATTTAGCAAGAGAGCGATCTTGCTAAAAATCAATATTGAATAACCGGATAGTAATGCATCTATCGTGAATCTTTTGCGACTTTTTGTGCGAAAAACACAAAACGGCAAATAAAAACAAGGATACGACCCATGGCCATAAGTAATTGAATAAAAACGCTCTCTCGTCACTTTTGCTCACTGCTCTCTGTTTTAGGGTTATTTTTTCTGTCTGTTAGAACAAATGGGATAACCAACCCTGAACTGCGTACTCATGAGACTGTTCCTCTTATCAAGCAGATATTTGTCTTAAATACAGCTACATCAACTCCAGCATCATGTGATTGGTGGAACGCA
Source organism: Leuctra nigra (assembly GCA_934045905.1). Taxonomy (NCBI): domain Eukaryota; kingdom Metazoa; phylum Arthropoda; class Insecta; order Plecoptera; family Leuctridae; genus Leuctra; species Leuctra nigra. The sequence goes on along the minus strand of OW203768.1, from coordinate 289,237 downwards.
CGACATTTTGCACGGATATGAACACCGACATAATATGATCATTCGGAGACAAAATAGGTCAATGTAATAAATAATTTGTTAATTTTCATCATAGAGATTCTTATTTTTCATGAACACTAGTTTTGGAATAATATATTAACTAGGAAAACGCTCTGTGTAACGCGTTGATGAGCGAGCACGGACACGCGCAACACCTCGAACAGAAATTCTGTCTATCGAAAATATCATTAAAAGCCAATAATTATTGAATCTCGTCAAACTTGTATTAAAATCTCCAAATATTCCTAAAATGTTAGTCCCAATAACCATGCAATGTTTTATGTTGATCGATTGAACCTTTATGATTGAACTGTTCCTTGTTAATATTAAAAAAATCACAGGATATCTTTAAAAAAATATACCTGGGACCACTCATATAATATTGGTGTATGTACACAATATTAGATCGATCTGTTGAATGGTCATATCAGTTTCATACGTTTGAAAGTTTCTGCTCTAACTACCTTGGAACAATAAAGAGTCGAAGTAGCCGTGATCAACATTTTCGAGAAATTTGACAGATAACACGCATAATGTCCGTAAAATGTCAATAACTTTTGGAATTAAACACAGATAAATCTGAAAATTTTCAAAAATACAGATAATGTTGGTCCCAATGACCATGCAAAGTTTTAAGTTGATCGCTCAATCGGTTCTAGTTTAAATTTCAAAAATTATATGAAAGGTTTTTTTAAATTTTAACCAATGAGAGGATTTGACTGAAACTTTGTAAGATTGGGTACAATGTTGGTCGTAATGACTTGTCAAAATTTCAAATTGATCGGAACAACCAATCGAAAGATATTTTTTTTTTAAATTTGAACCAATCACATGATCCCGTTCAAAAACGATCCCAGGGACCGCATAGATTACGTTAGTATATGTGCAAAATTTCAGATCGATTGGTTGTGCTGTTTGATCTGGGCTGTGAACACAAAAAAAAACATACACACAGAGAAAGTGCCATAAGAGTACCGTGGTGACGCTCGCTACGCTCGCTCAATTAAAACTCAGTTCTTCACTCATTGAACTGATGGGCTTTTAATTGAGATCTACAACTCAGCAACTCATACACAGCATACATCGCACGCATGCGCCCAACACCACCGCGCTCTCTAGAGTAGAACATTCTTAACGTCGCACTGGTCTGCAACCAGCCTAATGGCGACGCATGAATGAATGATCCACGGTGGGAAGGAGGAGGTCGTGCGTGACATATTCTCTACTTTGAGTTTTGTGTTCTTACATTATAGGTACTTTGATTTCCCTCAAGTTGAATGAGAAAGTTTGCAACGTTGGGACAATTCCAAAAAATATTAAAATACTTCGAACGAACTGTTCACAAACTTGATTTTATTTAAAAATCTCGATATTTCCACCACTATTCACTGTATATTTGCACTGCTGGAGTAAATTGAAACAATTAAAATCACTGAAAAGTTGTTTAAATATTTACATTTTTCATAAAATAATTTTGTGAATCGTACAAAGTATTATATTATTTGTTCAAATTAAACAAACTTACAATCTGAAGACGGTCTATGTGTTTATAGACGTGAAGTGACGACCAATGAGCTGCTATGTTGCAATATGACTGAGTTATGATGTCACACAATGGCGGCCCGCATGCGAAGCCGCCTAAGTCCACCCTCCCTCGCAGTCGCATCAGACTAGCAACTAGGTCAGTGACAGCTGGAGGTCACGCTGACCACAACATATGATTTACATTTCAACATTTTAAAACAAACTTGAGTGTTGATCTTTTGGTTGTTCTCGACTTTTATTGGTTTCTGTATAATTTGTCTTATTAGTGGTGTTTAACGTCGTACTGTTACGCAACTAGGCAAATGGCGACGGATGAATGATTATGATGATGAGTCATGACGGCTTGTACACTCGGCCAAACAAAACTTGAACGTTGACCAAATTTGAATGACTGCTGGTCATGTCCCATAACCAATCAAAGCTTGTTATTATCATTGAAATGTGAGGTCACCTACTAGAGTGAGACAATGAGATCGCTTAGACTGACTTCTGATGGTGCGATCTTACATTTATCAGCCTATCAGATTTATTGAACGTTCAAGTTTTGTTTGGCCAAGTGTACCTCTGGTTGTATGACGTTTCCCAGACTTCCTGTCTTCTTCTTCTGGCAATGACTGCCTCTAGTCGAATTGGTTCCCGAAACATACAGGAATTCGATGATGATGATTGGGAGATGATGAAGAATGTGGGAAGGAGGCGGTCGTGGCCTGTTAGTCGTGAACCTCGACTGAGGAAACAGTCACGAAGGACGGCCGCGGGATTTGAACCCGGTACATTGAGTGCAAGTCCGGGGCGATTGAAACTCCGAGTCAACAACTACGTGTCTTTTTCATTCATTTTTTACTGTGATTACGTTTCGTGATTCGTGTTTTGGCAAGTTTATAAGCGACAAAGTTGTAGAGATTTGTCTTCTTTAATGTCAAATTCAGGGACTCTATGCAAAATAATACCGGCGTATAGGAAGTAAAAAATGATAAGTGGACCACGTTGCATAAAGCTACAACTTGAACACATTAAACACATCATCAACATCATCAACATCAAGATCAACATTATCAACTGAACGGCTACAATCTGAACAATGGCGGATGTCTCATTTGTCGTCCTTCACCTTAACGTCGGCCACCGACGTCTAGATGCAATGACTGAGTGAAATGCAACATGTCTATGAAAACTGGCAACAGAGTGTAACTGCCTCGATGTCTGTGAGAACTGGCAACAGTGTGTAACTATCCCCGCCTGCCTCGATGTCTGTGAGAACTGGTAACTATCCCCGCCTGCCTCGATGTCTGTGAGAACTGGTAACTATCCCCACCTGCCTCGATGTCTGTGAGAACTGGTAACTATCCCCACCTGCCTCGATGTCTGTGAGAGCTTGCAACAGCGTGTAACTATCCCCGCCTGACTCGATGTCTGTGAGAACTGGCAACAGCGTGTAACTGCCTCGATGTCTGTGAGAGCTGGCAACAGCGTGTAACTATCCCCGCCTGACTCGATGTCTGTGAGAACTGGCAACAGCGTGTAACTGCCTCGATGTCTGGGAGAGCTGGCAACAGCGTGTAACTATCCCCGCCTGACTCGATGTCTGTGAGAACTGGCAACAGCGTGTAACTGCCTCGATGTCTGTGAGAGCTTGCAACAGCGTGTAACTATCCCCGCCTGACTCGATGCGTTGAAGCTGTATGATAATCTGCCCGGGTTGAGTTTGTCTCCAAGAGCAAACCGATGTCCCGCATAAACACCTCGTGACGTCACTAGACGAGACTAATCTTTCGGGTATCAAATGGAGAAAACATCTCCAAACAAAACTCTCATAACTTCATTTCAACATAAGTAGTCTTATTTCAAGCGAGCGTCTCCACTTGAAACTTATGGCTCGATCTCTGTTTTTTTTTATCTGTGCCAATTTTTTCACAAAACTTATATTACTAATCTGGTTGTGGACAAAATGATTTTTTAGCAAGATCGGCCCATTGGTTTCATTGGAAATTGGATTATTTGACCACGATCACTGCAAATTTCTGTAGTACTTCCTGAATACAGGGACATTTGTTTTCAACATTGATATTTCGTCTTTGACAGTGAATGTATTGAATGTAAGGTTTTGTGGCCATCTTTCCAGTTTCTTAAGAAAATCTGAACTCTTCTGTGATCCTGCAAGTGATTATCAGGGATTATTTACGCAGTTTCGGCTAGATCACGGTTAGATGTGCTGCACATACCGGTGCTCGCTTATCGACGCGTTACACCGAGCGTTTTCCTTGTATTAAAATATATTAACTAGGAAAACGCTCAGTGTAACGCGTTGATGAGCGAGCACGGACACGCGCAACACCTCGAACCGAAATTATGTCTATCGAAAATATCATTAAAAGCCAATAATTCTTGAAATTCGTCAGACTTGTATGTATAAAAATCTCCAATTATTCCTAAAGTATTAGTCCCAATAACCATGCAAAGTTTTAGGTTGATTGATTGAACCTTTTTGATAAGAATGTTCCTTGTTAATATTCAAAAATCATAGGATCTATTTAAAAATATATACCTGGGACCACTCATGTGATTGAGCGAGCGAAGCGAGCGTCTCCATTTGGCTCTTTTGGCACGGACCTCTGTTTTTTTTTTGTTTGTTTTTTTTTTTTCTGTTACTGACGATATACAGGTCAGAGTTTTTCTTCGATCGAGCTGAAATTTTGCACACATGTACGTAACATTTCTGATTGTTGCAGACCCTAATTTTTTTGAAATCCATTGATTGGTTCAAATTTAAAAAAAATTAACTTTCGATTGGTTGTTTTGATCAAATTGAAATTTTGACAAGTCATTACCCCCAACATTGTACCCAATCAAACAAAGTTTCAGCCAAATCCTCCCATTGGTTAAAATTTAAAACCATCTTTCCTGTGTTTTTAGAAATTTAAACTATAACCGATTGAACGATCAACTTATAACTTCGCATGATGGTTGGGTCCAACATTATCTGCATTTTTGACAATTTTCATACTAATCTGTGTTTAAATCCAAACGTTATTGACATTTTACGGACTATTAGCGTGTTGGCTGTCAAATTCACGGCGACTTCGACTCTTCAGTTCAAGGCAAGGTAGTTAGAGCAGAAACTTTCAAACGCAAATGAAACTGATAATGACCGTTCAACAGTCGATCTGATATTGTGTAGACACACTTATATCATATGAGTGGTCTCAGGTATATTTTTTGAAGGAGATCCTGTGATTTTTGAAAATTAACACGGAACAGTTCAATCATAAAGGTTCAATTGATCAACTTAAAGCTTTGCATGGTTATTTGGACCAATATTTTAGGAATGTTTTGAGATTTCTATACAAATCTGTGGCGAAATTTTAGAATTATTGGCTTTTAATGACATTTTCGATAGACAGAATTTCGGTTCGAGGTGTTGCGCGTATCCGTGCTCGCTCATCAACGCGTTACTCAGATTCATTGGTTAAAATTTAAATAAATATCTCCTGATAGGCTGAAAAATGAAAACGGTCTTCGATAATTCTGATCAAACTCATATTTTGCATGATCATTAAGACCAATATTGTCTCTTATTTTACAAAATTTCATCCCAATCAGTTAAGAACGTATGAAGTTATTTACATTTTTAATATCTGTCAGTAATGAAGTATCGAAATGAATGTTTTCCAGTGCCAATTGAAAATTGATTCTGATTTGCTTTATGAACCAGGTGCTTAGATGCTATTTTAAAGTTTCGATGAAAAGCATACACTTTTAAGTTGATATCATAATCAATTCCATATGGATGTATATGTTTTCTGTGCGTTGTGTACGCATTTCCGGTTCGAGAATTTGCACGTACCCGTGCTCGCTCATCAACGCGTTACACTGAGCGTTTTCCTAGTATAAGTGTGTGTACTTACACAGTATTAGACGATCTTTTGAACGGTCATATCAGTTTCATACGTTTGAAAGTTTCTGTTCTAACTACCTTAGAACTATAAAGAGTCGAAGTAGCCGTGATCAACATTTTTGAGTAATTTGACAGCCAACACGCAAAATGTCCGAAAATTTCAATAACTTTTGGATTTAAACACAGATAAGTCTGAAAATTTTCAAAAATACAGATAATGTTGGTCTTAATGACCATGCAAAGTTTTAAGTTGATCGGTCATACGGTTCTAGTTTAAATTTCAAAAATCATATGAAAGATTTTTTTAAATTTTAACCAATAGGAGGATTTGGCTGAAACTTTGTATGATTGGGTACAATGTTGGTCGTAATGACTTATCAAAATTTCAAATTGCTCGGAACAACCAATCAAAAGATATTTTTTTTTAAATTTGAACCAATCACATGAGCCCGTTCAAAAACGATCCCAGGGACCGCATAGATTACGTTAGTATATGTGCAAAATTTCAGATCGATTGGTTGTGCCGTTTGACCTGGGCTGTGAACACAAAAAAACAAACAAAAAAACAAACAAAAAAAAACACACAGAGAAAGTGCCATAAGAGTACCGTGGTGACGCTCGCTACGCTCGCTCAATTAACACAAGTTGTTATAACATTATATTTTAAAATTTATAAATTATTTGTGAGTTCTCTTCTTCTTAGACTTCCTATTCAGAAGGGTGATGGAGAAAGGTGTGTGATAAGAATCTGGAATAACAGCAATATTTTGACTATAAAATCGTGATCAATCACAGTTTAGAAAACGCTTTTCTTCACCCATTTGAGAAAACGTAATAGAAATATATTCGCTCACGGTAGAGGGGAAGAAAGATACTAAATGCACTGTGTAACTCGTTATAAGATTTATGTGGTTGAGGGCTGATCTGAATAGGTAAGGAAGGAGGCGGTCGTGACCTATTAGTAGGGAAGTTTCCCCGCATTTACTTCTCCACGAATCGAAAACAAAGAATTAGAAGTGATTGCAGTTGCACATTGTTGTAAGTCACAGTAAATACTTTCTGTATGATTTTGCTGATCAATACATTACATTTTGAGAGATTTTAATGCAAGATTGTTTGAATTTATTAATTAATTAGATAATGATTTGAGAATGCAGACTTGGTTAGTTTCTCCAGCACTGAGCATGGTCCATAAAATGGAGAAAAAAATCAATGTATATATTTTAAACAAATGTGTGCATAACATCTATTTGACCTAATTTGCTTCGCGCAAAAATGTGCAAGCCTCAAAGTTTATTTTTATATTGCTGTTTAACGTCGCACTGTTCTGCAGCGAGGCTAATGGCGACGGATGAATGATTACGATGATGATTGGGAGATGATGGTGAAGAATAGGTGAGGATGGACGGTGGGAAGGAGGCGGTCGTGGCCAATAGTAGGGCTTGCCTCTCGACTGAGGGAACTACCTCAGTCAGGTTTCTAGAGCAATTCTGCCTGAACCAATTTCATCCAAGTCAAAAGTGCACACTTGCGTTAAATGATTGAAATATGATAGAGTATTTGACTGACCTGTTGATTCTGAGACGCTGGCTGCAGGAGCAAGTGTTGAGTGAGCGATGCAACCCGCACAACACAAGAGTGAGGATGCAACCCGCACAACACGTCTCCGTAGCGGACAGCCCAGTGACGTCAGCCAATCACAGCGACAGCCCTCCTCTCCCGACCAATCATCACGCTTAGCACTCTTTCTTCATTAGCAAGCACTCATGCATGATTGCCGGCGGAGGAGGTGGCTGCTTTACCGGCCCCTAGTGGCCGTCACTCATTCATACTTTTCACTAAATATCAAAATAAATGTCTTAAAATGTTGCTTGCAAATCATCAGAGCATTTATTCGACTGCAGATATTTCAGAAAGTCACATTTATGTGACTTCAGTCAGTTAGTAAATAAAATAAAACCAGTTGTAAGTTACCTGCCAGTTTGGAAGTTTGATTCCATTTCATTTCATTTCAGTACATCAGTAAAGTTCAATACAAATAAAAGAGATATACACAGTTTTAACGAAAAATTTAAAATTTTCATGCATAAAAATAAAATTAAAATTTCATGAGATATTTTTGCGAGAATATCTGCGTGTGATGTATCAGGAATATGACGTAGTTTCTATGCACTCAACAATGATTGCCAAGACAATAAGTACTTGTGCGTCAATGAAGGTGATGCAACTGTATCGTATTCATCCCACAACAAGAATACCAACTCTGAGATCCACATCTCAACTTTCACAACATAAACATTATTCTAAAATCTAATTAGTACAGGAAACTTCTTGCTTTTAAACATTCAAGCCGAAGATTCGTTTGGAATGATGGAGAAACCGAACACTATTTTATTCATGTATGGAGGAAAATTAACATGGACTTTAGATAGAAAACTAAGTGAACATGACTACAAGTAGATTGCAATGAAATTGAAAATGAAATTGTCTTCACCACAGCTATTTTACAGAACTATTACAACATGACAAATACATTAGTAATTACAATATAAATAATATCACTAAGTGGAGATTTAGTCAAACTCCTCGACATAATATCTGAGAAACGAACACCAGATCGGGTTGTGAATTGTGATCTGTCTCTTACAATGTAGACGCTGATGGCGGCAATGTAGACGCTGATGGCGGCAATGTAGACGCTGATGGCGGCAACGTAGACGCTGATGGCGGCAATGTAGACGCTGATGGCGGCAACGTAACGCTGATGGCGGCAATGTAGAAGCTGATGGCGGCAATGTAGACGCTGATGGCGGCAATGTAGACGCTGATGGCGGCAATGTAGACGCTGATGGCGGCAATGTAGACGCTGATGGCGGCAGTGTAGACGCTGATGGCGGCAATGTAGACGCTGATGGCGGCAATGTAGACGCTGATGGCGGCAATGTAGACGCTGATGGCGGCAATGTAGACGCTGATGGCGGCAACGTAGACGCTGATGGCGGCAATGTAGACGCTGATGGCGGCAACGTAGACGCTGATGGCGGCAATGTAGACGCTGATGGCGGCAATGTAGACGCTGATGGCGGCAACGTAGACGCTGATGGCGGCAACGTAGACGCTGATGGCGCCAACGTAGACGCTGATGGCGGCAATGTAGACGCTGATGGCGGCAATGTAGACGCTGATGGCGGCAATGTAGACGCTGATGGCGGCAATGTAGACGCTGATGGCGGCAATGTAGACGCTGATGGCGGCAACGTAGACGCTGATGGCGGCAACGTAGACGCTGATGGCGGCAACGTAGACGCTGATGGCGGCAATGTAGACGCTGATGGCGGCAATGTAGACGCTGATGGCGGCAATGTAGACGCTGATGGCGGCAATGTAGACGCTGATGGCGGCAATGTAGAAGCTGATGGTGGCAATGTAGACGCTGATGGCGGCAACGTAGACGCTGATGGCGGCAACGTAGACGCTGATGGCGGCAATGTAGACGCTGATGGCGGCAACGCAGACGCTGATGGCGGCAACGTAGACGCTGATGGCGGCAACGTAGACGCTGATGGCGGCAATGTAGACGCTGATGGCGGCAATGTAGACGCTGATGGCGGCAATGTAGACGCTGATGGCGGCAATGTAGACGCTGATGGCGGCAATGTAGACGCTGATGGCGGCAATGTAGACGCTGATGGCGGCAATGTAGACGCTGATGGCGGCAACGTAGACGCTGATGGCGGCAACGTAGACGCTGATGGCGGCAACGTAGACGCTGATGGCGGCAACGTAGACGCTGATGGCGGCAATGTAGACGCTGATGGCGGCAATGTAGACGCTGATGGCGGCAATGTAGACGCTGATGGCGGCAATGTAGACGCTGATGGCGGCAATGTAGACGCTGATGGCGGCAAAGTAGACGCTGATGGCGGCAATGTAGACGCTGATGGCGGCAATGTAGACGCTGATGGCGGCAATGGAGACGCTGATGGCGGCAACGCAGACGCTGATGGCGGCAACGCAGACGCTGATGGCGGCAATGTAGACGCTGATGGCGGCAACGCAGACGCTGATGGCGGCAATGTAGACGCTGATGGCGGCAATGTAGACGCTGATGGCGGCAATGTAGACGCTGATGGCGGCAATGTAGACCTTCTGGTTGGTTGACGCCGTGGAGGTCGGATTACTTCTCCATGGATATTGGGTCAAGTCCACAAGGAAAGACATTATGAATAGGTACTGAGTTCTAATAATATCTTTGCCACCCACAAGCAGTCAGCCCAAGTCACCTGGAAAGCAAATCATAGGGGTCTTTCGAAAAGTTCCGAAAGTAGTACCACCTCCTATTTTTATTTCGGAACTGGGAGTCTTGCAGCTGTAATTACAACTTATTCTGTCGATTTTGTCACAATACAATGTTAAGATCTTAGATGTTATTTTTAGCAGCGCAAGAAGCTGAGAAGACGAGACAAGTTTGATCCTAATTCTGAATGTTGTCGTAGAGTAGGCTTTGTGCTTCGAACTCGGATTATTTGATACGAGTCTGCTCACAGGATTTTAACACATCGTATGGGCGAGTCTCCTAAGGTGAACCGATTTGCTAAATGTGCCAATTAGAACCAAGTGTAAGAGAGATATTTCATTGTTAGGAATGTTTGCAGTGGGTTTAACATTTCTCGTAAATAATTATACATTATAAGTATCTTTTTTCAATATTTTGAAATCTTTATTAGTGGTAAAACTAAAACATCTTATTAGATTTCGTCAAATTTATTACTATTTTTCGTCTATTTTTATTTTATAAATTTTTATTTTATTTTATAAATTTTATTGAGTTGTTCAATTAAATTATCCCCAGGTTCAATTGAGGCGCCTTGTTTCCAAACTTGAACCATTTTTAAAGCTTCGCAGAATTAATTATTGTAGAATAAGAACTGAATTTTTCAGAATAATAACAACTCGTGAAATTTGTTTGGAGAATAATTTTTTGTTGGAGAGAATTTACACAAAGTTATTCCGTATATATTTTGTTTGTGAAAAGAAAACAAAACGTTTTTGTGACAATGTGAAAATTGGTTCAATTAAGTCAACTTTTCCCTATTGATTCACGAATATATTTTTTTTTAAATTCTTGAATGACTATGTAGGCACTATCTTTCCGTAATAATATTCAATTTCTCACATTGATCTATCAACTGTCCCTTGCCCTGTCAATATGGAATGATAAGATATTTCTACCTTTCTATTTACGAAACAATCTCGTCAAACTTTTGCTGTAGAATACAGCGTTTCTCCGATAAGAACATCCTTCTTCTCGGCCATGTTAATCAAGACAAGCTTAGAGTGTTCCAGTGTATAATAGTTTGAGAAGAAATCTCCGATTCGTTGAAGACTGAAAATAAACGATTTGTACGATTTGTTTGACCGTGCCGGTCATTGGGACCAAAAATTCCTCAAAATTTACTAATTTTCAGGCACATCGGTCAGATCGCTTCAATTATTGACATTCTAAGTTCTTTTTGAAACACCTGTAAAATTTCATCGAATAAGTACGATACGCACCACACCTTGACCTTCAATTAAAAATAATTTTCAAGTAAGTTCAAAATCTTGAAAATCATACTAATCTTCAACGAGTATATTGTGATATTTTTAAATATATTTCTACTCTATGTGATGTACTATTTGTGTATCGTATACTACTACTACCCCATAAAAAACACTCCGTGTAAAAATACCAGCCAAGTCTTTTCAACTATAAAAAAATATAAGAAATCTAAAAATCCAGCACTGAAAAGTAGTGATATCAAAAAATGGGCCAAGCAAAACTTAATTTTAAAAACCAAAATATACTTGGCGCATCGTGCGTATACCTAGATAGATTAGACGTTTAGGCCAGATGTGAAATATATATAAAATCTACCTACTTATATACATATAATATACCTATAATGCCCTAAAAAACGATGCGCCAAGTATGTTTTGATTTTTAAAATTAAGTTTTGCTTGGCCCATTTTTTGATATCACTACTTTTCAGTGCTGGATTTTTAGATTTCTTATTTTTTTTTATAGTTGAAAAGACTTGGCTGGTATTTTTACACGGAGTGTTTTTTATGGGGATATCACTCCTTTTTTTAGATTATTCACACACTTGTAACACAATATGTCGGAGCAGCAATGACTAATTCCTTTAAAAAAATAAGCCATTTCCGATATGGTTACTACTAAAAGTTGGGTTTGGTACTAAATAATGCTTAAAATGATACTACATGAAGAAAAGCGAAATCTTTGTTCCAATAGGTCCAGCCGTTTTCGAGATATGGCATCACTTCCGGTTTTCAAAATGGCGGCTGAAATTACTGCCACCTAGAATTTATTTCTATAAATGTTACGTATTATTATAAGCCTTCTGACTGTGTAGTTATTCTAGTAAGATGTGATTAAAGTCTGATTTTTCATTTTTATGACGTCATTTCCGGTTTCGGTAATAATACATTTATTTTTTGACTATTGATAATCCACTTAGAAGACCGTCTGAATCATTTGGCGCTAGTTTCATTTCGATCGGTCTAGCCGTTTTTGAGATATGACGTCACTTCCGGTTTCAAAATGGCGGCATAAAACCCGTTATAGCAAAAGGCACCTTAGACGCCAAAAGTGCACATGTGGACACGTTTAGGCTGTGGCCCTGTCAACAGTGTTTCCTGACTCCCTGAATCATCATCATCATCATCAGATAGCTTTTTAAAGGAGTGTAATTTCACTGTTTTCACGGCCCTCTTGCTCGCAAATGACATAACCTGTTGTTCCCAAATTTGGTATAGGATGTGGGGTGGGCCATAGCTCGAAATTAAGATATTTCGCAACAATGTGAGATTTTCGAATTTTAAGATCCAGTAGGCCGAAAATGCTATGTTGTTGCTTACAGTAAAAGTGGTTGGTCTGCTCCTTTGTTTATTAGGCAGTAACGGTATGTTGAGTGACTGTGAGTGTATAGTACGACTTGACTGGGTGGAGCGACCGCTCCACTAGATCTACAAAGAATCAAATGAATTAGCAGCAAGGAATGTGCTCTCAGGTGGAGGTGCCAGTTCTTCATGTCGGTAAAACAGTCCACGCCTTGACAAGACGCTGGCGCCATCTTCAGCTAGAGCACGGTACTACTGGCGCTCCTGCTGCCATCTGGCGAGCACTGCGAGAACCTCTGCGAGCGCGCGACGAAACACAAAACACGATGATTCTCGGAAACCTGTGCGTCTCTCCAGCATCATCCAGATGGACCAAACTCTTGCATCCATGTTCTTGTCATCATCAAACTCCCAACCAGGATGCCGGCAATAATCAACAAATAAAATAAGTTTGTCGAAAGAAACGGTAACTTCTTTATTGTTCGTATCGAATGAAATTAAGAACCTCTAATTAAATAAGGTACCGTTGTTGTGGTCGGGGGGGGGGGGGGGAGCCCGGGGCGCAAACCACGTGAGATAGAAATGTGAGGAAAATACCACCAGGATTCTCTTGTAATTCTGTACCTCGAGGTAGAAGGCCCGATGTCCATTCAATGATTCTTCAGATGATCTGAAAACCAGTAATTCTGTCTTCATCCAATGATATTTGTATTGTTGACATGAGTCATTGTGTAAGAGAATACTTCAATATAGCGGTATTTGTTGACTTCAGTCAAATCCCAATTGATAGAGCTTCATTACGTCATTACAAAAGAGTGCAGGGCAAAATCATTGAAATGCTTATCGGGCCATCTAGAATGTGTCTGTTGTTGGCATTGTATTGACTTGTGCAGTGTTTCTGTAAACCAGTAGTAATGTTATGTTATAAAGTGCGTCGCTGAACTATAGTCCGGTGGAAAATAAAGAAAAATTAAAGATCACGACACTAATTAATAAATAGTTTACTCGCCATATTTTAAATTACAGTTTTAGAATAGAATAATAATAGAATAATATAAATAGAATAGAATAGAAAATCTCTTGTAGGTAACTTTGGTAAAACAGTCTAACACGAGGTCTAACACTAAATTGAACACATACAAAATGTACGAAACATATTCGATGTGAGTGTGAGCTTGGCGGCACTCAGGGCAGAGTGCAACGGGAGTTTGTGTTGACAATCTGCTTGAGGAACTCAAGTGCGTGGTCAAGTGGGACATGTGGCACGAAATAACAGGGACAAAATACTCCCAGTAAGAAAGTTCAATGGTAGACCCAGAGATATTAGGAATAACTTTGGTAGAACGTTCAAAAATATCAGTAAGGTACCATGAATTCCTTCGAAATGAGAGGGGAAAAAATCTACTCGGTTACTCGGAATTGTATAACTTTAAAAATCAGTAAGATCCTCCCATGAAATATTTCAAATTATCTTCACGAAGATTTCTGCGCCACGTCAGGTATAATATCTTCCTTTCTCTTCTCCAAGAGTTATCGATCATTTATCAGGTCGTAAGTTATGATTTATTAGCATGTTGAGACGGGACAAACTTCCTTATGTGAATATGTTTATTACGTCATGACTGTTTCGAGTAAGGGTTGCAGTAAAACAAACTGCATTGTTGCCGATCAAGACAAGAGTAATTCGGATTACCATTGTGATGTTTCTACAACTATCATAATTTAATTGTATAATGGTTATGTTGCCATAATCACCTTGCCATAAATATAAGTACACTCTAACAAATAATAAACGGTACCTCGAAAGAAAAGGATTGACTGATAAAGGTTTGATGGCATCATCCAATGAAGTCGGAGCTAATGCATCATCTAACTCTAGTAGGCGAGCTCTGATTTCATTGATAATAACAAGGATTGATTGTCAAGGAACCTGATCCATTTTGTTCAAATATCGTTTTAGTTAGTTTGAGTGTACACCCAACAAATCATAAAACGGTATTTGAACGAAACGGATTGTTTACTTGTCAGGTTCCTCGACAATCAATCCTTGTTATTATCAATGAAATCGGAGCTTAACTACTAGAGGTAGATTACGAGTTAGCATAGAATTCATCGGATAATATCATCAAACGATTTTCAGTCAATCCATTTCTTTCGAATACCGTTTTATCATTTGCTGAGTGTACGTACTGATTTATAGGGTTATTTTATATAGAGATGCTAAGTACTAGGAAAACGCTCAGAATAACGCGTTGATGAGCGAGCACGAGTACGTGCAAATTCTCCAACAGGAAATGCGTACACAAAGCATAAACCATAATATACATCCATATTGAATTGAAATAATATGAGCCACTCAATCAATATATAAAAGTATATTATGCTTTTCATCGAAACTTGAAAATGGCATCTACGCACCCTGGTACATAAAGCAAATCTTATTCAATTCAATTGGCACTGGAAAACATTCATTTCGATACTTCATTACTGACAGATATTAAAAATGTCAATAACTTCATACATTCTTAACTGATTGGGATAAAATTTTGTAAAATAAGAGACAATATTGGTCTTAATGATCATGCAAAATATGAGTTTGATCAGAATTATCGAAGACCGTTTTCATTTTTCAGCCTATCAGGAGTTATTTATTTAAATTTTAACCAATGAATGAATTTCCAAAAAAATTATGGTATGCAAACAGAGAAGGTTGGTTTTACATGTGTGCAAAATTTCAGCTTGATCGAAGAAAAACTGACCTGTATAGCCAAAATATGAGTTTGATCAGATTTATCGAAGACCAGTTTCATTTTTCAACCTACCATCAGGAGATGTTTATTTAAATTTTAACCAATCAATTTTTTTCAAAAAAATTAGTGGTCAGCAAACAGAAAAGGTTGGTTCCACATGTGTGCAAAATTTCAGCTCGATCGAAGAAAAACTCTGACCTGTATAGCGTCAGTAAACGGAAAAAAACAAAAAAATAGAGGTCCGTGCCAAAAGAGCCAAAAGGAGACGCTCGCTTCGCTCGCTCAATAATCAAACCATTATCCATCGAAGTACCACTTCACAATACTATTTGTATCAAATGAACGATTCGAATCTGAAATCTGAATCTGTAGAACATCCCATGTTGTTCCGTGTTGTTCCGTGTTGTCCCATGTTGTCCATGCTGTCCCATGTTGTCCCATGCTGTCCCATGTTGTCCCATGTTGTTCCGTGTTGTCCCATGTTGTCCATGTTGTCCCATGTTGTCCCATGTTGTCCATGCTGTCCCATGTTGTCCCATGCTGTCCCATGTTGTTCCCATGTTGTTCCGTGTTGTCCCATGCTGTTCCATGCTGTTCCATGTTGTTCCGTGTTGTTCCGTGTTGTCCCATGTTGTTCCGTGTTGTCCCATGCTGTTCCATGCTGTTCCATGTTGTCCCATGTTGTCCATGTTGTCCCATGTTGTCCCATGTTGTCCCATGTTGTTCCGTGTTGTCCCCTGTTGTCCCTGTTGTTCCGTGTTGTCCCATGCTGTTCCATGCTGTTCCATGTTGTCCCATGTTGTCCCATGTTGTCCCATGTTGTCCCTGATGTTCCGTGTTGTTCCATGCTGTCCCATGTTGTTCCGTGTTGTCCCGTGTTGTCCCATGCTGTTCCATGCTGTTCCATGTTGTCCACATATCACACTGAAAGAGCGCGCCACGACAAGGCAAGGCAGCGAGGTCGTTGACCCGGCGATATTTCGATGCAACGAAAGTAACGGCGTCCTCTGGCCCGGCTTGGTGAAGAACTCTTCCTCATGTTCATCGTGTTCATGGCCACATCAGCTTCGGACTTTCCCTCAGTCACAGCCAAATGATGGGAGGGTTCCCTAATATCCAGCACTAGGGCTAGGATGTTGAGGACCTATGAAACGTCCAAAAAGGCAGGCAAATGTACCTAAAACTATTAAAAAAGGACCACAAATCCCGAAAAAGGATCAATCAAATTTTGTGATATTATGTAATATTCGTCAACATTTTATTCGATTTATCGGTTTAGGAGTTGGACTTGGAGTATTAAAATTAACTTAAAATTATATTAATGTGTCAATGTATCAAGTGTCAATTGTTGATAGCGCATCCAAATGGTGGATGGAAATTTTATAAATTGTGGTCTAGACTAACATTCATAAAATTGTTGTAACTTGCAACAAACATTTCTTGTTGCCAACAAAAAACAAAAAATTGAGAAAAAGCGCGCATTTTCCGGCAAAATGAACACACATTTTTGAAATCAGGGACACATGAAACATATTTATGTATCATTTTTAGACGGGTCTGAATAAAAAACTAAAAAAGGAAATGTCCTAAACATTCTAGCCCTAATTATAATCATTCATCCGTCGCCATTAGCCCAGTGCAGAACAGTGCGACGTGAAACGCGACTGCAATAACAATGAACTAGTATTACAAATGCAACAGGTGCCATGAGCAAGGTCAACGCAACATCTGAAGGTGACTGTACTCTGCATGAACATTGCGTAACTTCGGTTCGAGCCACTGAGCATGAGATTCGAACCGGGCTCTTCTGATGCCGGCCATCGTCAAGTCCTTGTTTCCTTGTTTTAGCTTTCCTTGTTGAAACTTCTTCGTCGAGGAACTCAATGGAAATGCTCGATACAAATAGTATTATCTTAGAGGAACTAGTGCTAAGGTATTATCTCATAATGTATTATCTTTTGATAACTCTTGGCAGCATAATTAAGCCGAGCCCACATAGACTGTTTTTGCGTTTTGCGTTTTCATGTTTTTTCTTACGTCCAATCACAAGTCCAGAATCCGCTCACGGCAGACTTGTGATTGGTCAATAGAAAAACAACAGAAAACGCAACACGCCAAAACGGTCTATGTGGACCCGGCTTTAATAAAATACATGACAAATCTAAGTGGTAGCTTCGAAGGTAGAAAACTTTGTAAGGTGGTACATTATTAATACCACTTTAAATGAAAGATAGTACAAAAGATTATAATATTCTTTGTGAATCTGACCCCAGGGTTTTATTTCAAACACCCGTGGGGTCAAGAAAATGACGAATAAAATAACCCGACGAATAACCCGACGAATCGAGAAAAGAAGTTGTATATCTTGCTAAACGCCTCCCTCATCCCTTGGCGTGAAAGTGAACGCGCGTTGCGGGGGTGCACCTGCCCCCCCCCCCCCCCCCCCCCCCTGGTGCCCGGTGAGTGTGTGGCAGTGTCACAACGACCCCGCCAGAGTGCAAGCAGCCACACGGATGTCAACAATACCTGCCTCTACTGCCTCGGCGAGAGGTACCGTTGCGCCGGGGTCATCGGCCTCGGTTACCGTTGCATTGCTGGCCGGGTTGCTGCGACTGCTCGCCAGATGGCGGCGTTGTGGACACGTGCGACCCTCTTGCCGTCATCCCCCTGCCTTGACGGCGACACCCTCTTGACGGCGACACCCTCTCCTGACGTCCCCGTTGACAAGGCTCGAGGACAACTCCAGGAGGTTCATCACAGGAAGACGGGAGATTATTGCACCACTTTGTGTAAGAAGCCGATGATGCGATCTTTTGGGACGAATATGCCAATTATGAGGACAGGCCCACAGAATTGCTGGTTTTACTTTCCGTCTTTCGTTTTTGAGACCTGAAATGAAGACAATTAACCGTTTGCTATATAATTGTCATCGGCATATGATACTCATGTACGAGTTTTCTTCTTCTGTGTTAATTGACTTGAGGTGAAAGTAAGATTGTCCTGGGGTGCGGTCACATTGTCACGTGACAAGGGGGTGCGATCACATTGTCACGTGACAAGAAAGGCACCCCGGATGATGTTGGTTTTCGACTGCCGCCTCCACGCAAGTCTATCTACATGCTCGCGCCGACAAAGGGTTGAGCCTCACTCCGGCAAGTTCAAGTGCGCTGCTCGCTCCGTCTCAGTCGCCTTGTGGATCTCGTCAGAGGACCTCGTCCACGCGCTGCGCTGCCCGTCGCTCCGACTTTACTGTTACTCGCGGCGGACTAACTGTACACTGTACTGCTGCGCGCAACAAGTGGCGATTATGTGTCTCTACTTCGTGTTCGACTACATCCAGTAAGCCCGGTGTGTTCTGTGCGGTGTTCTGTGTGCTGTGGATTGTTGTGCTCATTGTTGGATATCTTCTGCGCACTCCGAGACATTGCTGGGCAATGACTAGAGGATCACGTGATGCCCAGCACTATAAGAGGTGAGTCTCGAACCCGGGGATCCAGGAGGGTGCAAAGAGTTGCGGGAGGAATGTCTGACAGGAGGTTGTAATTATCTTCTCGTTAGTTGTAATAGATCGATGAGGAATGTGTGGATTAATTGTGGGCGGGGGAGGGGGGGGGAGTTAAATGTCAGGTATGACAGGGGTTTGTGACGTCACTCATTGTTGAACTCATCGTGTAGTTGTCCCATGAGCTTTGTAGGCTCCAGAGGAAGATTTTACAAACATCCACCAATGAATCTCCGCTGTTAAGTTCAATCTGTCCTGTCAAATGATCGCCAATGGGAAATACACGTTTTCACATTGTCAAACGTAAAAGACGCTCGTGCGACTGAAAAGGATGATTGTAAGAGTCGAGGAGGCCGTGAACGATGTACAGGAGGCCGTGAATGAAGTACAGGAGGCCGTGGCTGTGTACTGGAGGCCGTGAATGAAGTACAGGAGGCCGTGAATGAAGTACAGGAGGCTGTGAATGAAGTACAGGAGGCCGTGACTGAAGTACAGGAGGCCGTGATTGATGTACAGGAGGCCGTGAACGATGTACAGGAGGCCGTGAATGATGTACAGGAGGCCGGGCTATGAATACAGGAGGACGTGAACGATGTACAGGAGGCCGTGAATGAATTGTACAGGAGGCCGTGGCTGACGATGTGTTCAGGAGGCCGTGAATGAAGTACAGGAGGCCGTGAACGATGTACAGGAGGCCGTGAACGATGTACAGGACGCCGTGAACGATGTACAGGAGGCCGTGAACGATGTACAGGAGGCCGTGAATGATGTACAGGAGGCCGTGAATGATGTACAGGAGGCCGGGCTATGAATACAGGAGGCCGTGAATGAATTGTACAGGAGGCCGTGGCTGACGATGTGTTCAGGAGGCCGTGAATGATGTACAGGAGGCCGGGCTATGAATACAGGAGGCCGTGAATGAATTGTACAGGAGGCCGTGGCTGACGATGTGTTCAGGAGGCCGTGAATGATGTACAGGAGGCCGTGAATGACGCAACACTTCCATGCAGAGGGATGAATCTTGCAGGGGTGGGGACAAGTCACGTGACACTAGGACGGCTCGGATGGCACGAGGTAGCGCGACTCCACGTGATGTGCGAGGTGTTTCATTGCTGTTCACTCGTTCAATATCAAAACATACAATACTTCAACATGTAAGCGTCAAGCGTGAACGAAAGCTGTCGAATTGAATGCATTACGAACAACTTGATCAGATCCATCGCAACTGAAGACGTGTATCCAACGTGCTTTTGAATGGTTTTCGAACACTTTTAGCTCGGATTTCGTCGGTCTCGTGTACAAGGAATGAAGCCACGTTTTGACTCGACAGTGTGTTGTGTAATGTAACTATCCCAGCATGGCATGGCATGTGAGTGGCGCCTCTAAGCTGTCAAGCTGATGGATGCTCTGCCACATGCAGGATTTACGCGCGGCTCATCCACACAGGTTCAGGAGTTCATTCAGAACTCTGTCAGAATAACTTCATTACATGAGCTGTCAATGCAGGCGTTCCTTTCACAGCACTTTTCAATTCATGGCTGTCCTGTACACATAGTTACACATTGTTTTCCAAAGACGAGCAAAGTGATACAAGTGCATGAATGACAACGGCGAACCTTATGGCTTATTATAACTTGGTATAGGTATAAGTTTCAAGATTTCACATCTAAAACTTATGAAGCTTCAACAACTGAATATGGATTTTATATTCAAGACTTCAACGCTTCAACAAAACCTTACAACTTATAAGCTCAAGTAAAGTGTGATCGACGCTTGTAAAGAGTCAATCTTCAACGACGACTTATTTATTACCTATTCAACTATCTTCAAAGGCTTCAAGCTTCAACAACACCTTATAACTTATAAAGCTTCCAGATATAACGAAAGCTTACAGAAGGGTACAGGGGAAGAACGCTAGGAGTCACATTCGGATGAAACTGAGATAAACGAAGTTTTATGTTGAAACTTGAATATCTTCCATACAAATCGATATTTCAATTGCGTTTTCAAGATTTTGGGGCAATATTTTCTAGTAATCGAGGCTATATTCTGAAAGCTCATCAAAATCACTGCAAGATTACACCTTAAGCTAATTACAAAATACTCATAGCATTCTTTCCCTGTGTCCTTCGTCAATCTTCAACGAAAACTTATAATTCAACTCTTCAAAGGCTTCATTCTTCAACAAAACCTTATAACTTCTAAAGCGTCCAGATTTAGCGAAAGGATATAAAGTTTCACGCAGCAACGTACACATATGTTCGTAGGACACAAATTTACTCTCATTCAAACGCAAAACTTACGCGAGTATTTTCAAATGACATCGCAGGATTTGCAGATCCGTGTGTCTGAACGCGTCACAAGTTTCCCAGGGGTGCAGTCCTAGTAAACAAGTGCTTGGGCGCCGAAAATTAACAAAATCCGTAGTGTTCACGACCCGCGGAGGGAGGGGTTAGGGGGAGGCAAAAGCCCCCAATTTGACCCCGACGGGAATTTTTTGAAAAAATAACTATTTTAGTGATGATTTTAGTATTTGATACCAAGTTTTAAAATAGATTTTAAAATTCTCCACGGTAACTAAGATGCAATTTATTTGCATATTTTAAGAATAAAATCGTAAATCATGGATTAATTTAATGGATTTTAAAACTATGGCAGGGTGCACCCGGCCCGTTTCCCAAAAAGAAGCCAAGGGAGGCGCCGCTCTGGTTTCAAAAAGCCTCCCAGGCGCGCCCTGGCCCCACTGCATCCCTGGTTCAGTCTGGACCGCGTGACGATGTCGGGTTCGACCCCCGGTGTCTGCGAGGTTCCGTCTTGTCGGGTTCGACCCCCGGCGGCTGCGAGGATCCGTCTTGTCGGGTTCGAGTCCCGGCGGCTGCGCGATGACGCGGAGACATGTGAGATGGGATGAGACAACATTTGGTCATCGAGGACCAGGCAGGGCGTTGACCCCGCGCTTGCGCCACGCAGAGCAATACCGGTGCTGGGATAGTCCCGCGCAGGCGCACGACACTCGATATTGATCACGCAAGATGATGAGATTGAGAGGACTTTTAACTCACTTCGATCAACGAACGATCGAGACAATTATTTACAGTTCAAGTGTAATATGTTAACTGCTGTCAGTGACACCTGAGGTTAATTTCAACTGAGGAAATTAGCCTGGGAATTAACCTGATACTACAGCTTAATATAATGGTAATACACCAAATTTTCTTACGTCAGGTGTAAGAAATTGTTGAAATTAAAAAAAAACTACCTGCGGGGCAACAACTATGGGGGACTTCGTCAAAATATCAAAATAAACTAGTAATTCAATTTATTACTTTAGGTGTATTATATTTGATTGCCTCTACTGCTACTGCGGCTCCCGTTGTTATCTAATTTATAAATTTTTGGGAAATTGGCTCGTTCACCGAAAAAGGTTGCCGATCCCTGCCTTACGTGAAGCTTAATTGCTTAGCTTTACTTTATTGAAGCTACTGATGGTGTTACCGGCTTATAAGCGAGCCATCTTGTGTATTGTAATGATATTGAAATAGCAGACGGACGGATGCTGTGACTTCGTAGCAGACTTAGGTCCGGTTTTCAATACCTTGATTATTATTATTGAATAACTATTTATGTTAAATACTTATTCCATCCTGTCATCGGTTGCTTTCATGTCAATAACATAAACTCCTAATCCCCTGTTTAAGTTTAACAGTACGTCGACTCAGCAACCAACTTCGATCGAAGATATTTAATACAGCAGTTGGGGGAGGGGGGGGGGGGGGGGGGGAAGGAGGTTACCACCTCTTACCAAAACACACTTCGACATACAACCTCATGTGACATGTGACACTGCAAATACCAGATATCAGACAAGCGATCCAAATCAGCTTCCACTGAACCTTGGAAATTCCAACGTCTTGACAAAATCAAAATGTGTGCTGTTTGCAAAATACAGAATACACTAAATTTGAAGAAAGATTGTCAACTATACAGCATCTTCTACCATTACAATCATTAATGTTGTGTGGGAGGAGCCCCCCCCCCCCTCTCCTCAGCTGGCTGTCTATACATGAGGTAGTACTTCCTTCTCCACCAAACCAAACTACACAACTTCTCTCTCGACAATAAGCGATCTCTCTTTCCTCTAACTTCCCGAGACCCGTCCTGGGTTCGAACTCCGTCCCGCGATCGACGTCGCGACGCTCGGATCGAAGTCGACGCCGACGCACTCGCCGCCCGGCGTCGTCGACGTCGCGAGGGCGCCACCAGTCGCCGCCGAACTGTCCCCTCGCCAGCAATCACAACACAAACAAAAACAAGCGTCTCGCCTGTCGGTAAAGCAGTTCCTGTCAAAGTGTTGGTCTCCTAGAGGCGGTGTTCTGTCAATCAGGTGTTTCTTAACGCGAGTTACACTGGCTGAGGATGAGAAGACAGAGAAGAGAGGTGTTACGTCATCACCTTCGATCCAACCGACACACTCCAACACACTCATGACAGGTAGGGAGCAAAACAACCCGGCTTCTTGCTCGTGCAGGCTCGTGTGTAGCTTGTAGATGTAGGAGGGTTGTAGATGTAGGAGGGTTGTAGATGTATAGGAGCCTCCAACACACTCATGACAGGTAGGAAGCAAAACAACCCGGCTTCTTGCTCGTGCAGGCTCGTGTGTAGCTTGTAGATGTAGGAGGGTTGTAGATGTAGGAGCCATGTAGATGTATAGGAGCCTCCAACACACTCATGACAGGTAGGGAGCAAAACAACCCGGCTTCTTGCTCGTGCAGGCTCGTGTGTAGCTTGTAGATGTAGGAGGGTTGTAGATGTAGGAGCCATGTAGATGTATAGGAGCCTCCAACACACTCATGACAGGTAGGGAGCAAAACAACCCGGCTTCTTGCTCGTGCAGGCTCGTGTGTAGCTTGTAGATGTAGGAGGGTTGTAGATGTAGGAGCCATGTAGATGTATAGGAGCCTCCAACACACTCATGACAGGTAGGGAGCAAAACAACCCGGCTTCTTGCTCGTGCAGGCTCGTGTGTAGCTTGTAGATGTAGGAGGGTTGTAGATGTAGGAGCCATGTAGATGTATAGGAGCCTCCAACACACTCATGACAGGTAGGGAGCAAAACAACCCGGCTTCTTGGTCGTGCAGGCTCGTGTGTAGCTTGTAGATGTAGGAGGGTTGTAGATGTAGGAGCCTTGTAGATGTATAGGAGCCTCCAACACACTCATGACAGGTAGGAAGCAAAACAACCCGGCTTCTGGCTCGTGCAGGCTCGTGTGTAGCTTGTAGATGTAGGAGGGTTGTAGATGTAGGAGGGTTGTAGATGTATAGGAGCCTCCAACACACTCATGACAGGTAGGAAGCAAAACAACCCGGCTTCTTGCTCGTGCAGGCTCGTGTCTATAGCCTTGTAGATGTAGGAGGGTTGTAGATGTAGGAGGGTTGTAGATGTATAGGAGCCTCCAACACACTCATGACAGGTAGGGAGCAAAACAACCCGGCGTCTTGCTCGTGCAGGCTCGTGTGTAGCTTGTAGATGTAGGAGGGTTGTAGATGTAGGAGGGTTGTAGATGTAGGAGCCTCCAACACACTCATGACAGGTAGGGAGCAAAACAACCCGGCTTCTTGCTCGTGCAGGCTCGTGTGTAGCTTGTAGATGTAGGAGGGTTGTAGATGTAGGAGGGTTGTAGATGTATAGGAGCCTCCAACACACTCATGACAGGTAGGGAGCAAAACAACCCGGCTTCTTGGTCGTGCAGGCTCGTGTGTAGCTTGTAGATGTAGGAGGGTTGTAGATGTAGGAGCCTTGTAGATGTATAGGAGCCTCCAACACACTCATGACAGGTAGGGAGCAAAACAACCCGGCTTCTTGCTCGTGCAGGCTCGTGTGTAGCTTGTAGATGTAGGAGGGTTGTAGATGTAGGAGCCATGTAGATGTATAGGAGCCTCCAACACACTCATGACAGGTAGGAAGCAAAACAACCCGGCTTCTTGCTCGTGCAGGCTCGTGTGTAGCTTGTAGATGTAGGAGGGTTGTAGATGTAGGAGCCTTGTAGATGTATAGGAGCCTCCAACACACTCATGACAGGTAGGAAGCAAAACAACCCGGCTTCTGGCTCGTGTGTAGCTTGTAGATGTAGGAGGGTTGTAGATGTAGGAGGGTTGTAGATGTATAGGAGCCTCCAACACACTCATGACAGGTAGGAAGCAAAACAACCCGGCTTCTGGCTCGTGCAGGCTCGTGTGTAGCTTGTAGATGTAGGAGGGTTGTAGATGTAGGAGGGTTGTAGATGTATAGGAGCCTCCAACACACTCATGACAGGTAGGGAGCAAAACAACCCGGCTTCTTGCTCGTACAGGCTCGTGTGTAGCTGGTAGATGTAGGAGGGTTGTAGATGTAGGAGCCTTGTAGATGTATAGGAGCCTCCAACACACTCATGACAGGTAGGAAGCAAAACAACCCGGCTTCTTGCTCGTGCAGGCTCGTGTCTATAGCCTTGTAGATGTAGGAGGGTTGTAGATGTAAGAGGGTTGTAGATGTATAGGAGCCTCCAACACACTCATGACAGGTAGGGAGCAAAACAACCCGGCTTCTTGCTCGTGCAGGCTCGTGTGTAGCTTGTAGATGTAGGAGGGTTGTAGATGTAGGAGCCTCCAACACACTCATGACAGGTAGGGAGCAAAACAACCCGGCTTCTTGCTCGTGCAGGCTCGTGTGTAGCTTGTAGATGTAGGAGGGTTGTAGATGTAGGAGGGTTGTAGATGTATAGGAGCCTCCAACACACTCATGACAGGTAGGGAGCAAAACAACCCGGCTTCTTGCTCGTGCAGGCTCGTGTGTAGCTTGTAGATGTAGGAGGGTTGTAGTGGACGATGTAGAGGGGTTTGTGGAGGGCGATGTCAGAATGGTTTGTGGTGGACGATGTACAGAGGTTTGTAGCTGACGGTATAGGGAGGTTTGTAGTGTACGATGTACAGAGATTTGTGAAGGGCGATGTCAGGATGGTTTGTGGAGGGCGATGTACATAGGTTTGTAGTGGACGATGTAGGGAGGCTTGTGGAAGGCGATGTGGGGAGGGTTGTAGTAGACGATGTACAGAGGTTGTGGAGGGCGATGTCAGGGTGGTTTGTGGTGGACGATGTAGGGAGGTTTGTAGTGGACGATGTCAGGAGGTTTGTGGAGGGCGATGTATGTAACCTTGTACGATATGATATAAGGTGGATTGTAGTAGGCGATGGTGGACGATGAAGGGAAACATATTATAATCCAAAGTAAACACAAAACAAATCCCATTCTTATAACTGGCCATGTAGAGGGCGACGAAGAAGCCAGGTTTGTGTTGGACGAAGCATGTTACTCTACTTACTATGCTACTACAACTTAGCTCAGAACGCTCATCGATTCAGCCAGCAACACGCCGGCGAGTGGTTTTACGTTTTGTTCGATAAAGTTTGTCGATGCAGCTCTGCTAAGAAAGGGGGTTAATGTCTCCGGGAATGTGGGTACCTCCTGGGACGATCTGTCACCCTGATACTGGTTTCACTTCGTCCCAATGCTTTATGTCATTGCTTCGTCCTTATCTCTGCAGTTTTGTCTGAATGTTCCTGGACAAGTTGGATCAGTCTGTCTTTCTTCTTCACACTGAGGTTATTTCCGTTATTCCCTCACTCGACAGGTAAATGCTGGGAAGGTTCCCTACCAATGGGCCACGCCCACCTCCTTCACACTACAAGTTGCACTCACTGCTTCTTGGAGACTTATCGACTGATCCACCGCCTCCGTCACACACGGCTTCCTGGACGTGTTCTCAACATGACATCTAGGAAGCTCGGAGTGATTTATTCAGCCAGATGGATTCCACTCCACTTGGCTGTCTTCTTCTTACGGCTGGTTGTTGTAGAACTTCGCGTCATGCATTCGGATGAAATTCATCGACTTTGAACAAAACCTTTCATAGCTTTTAGTGATCCATTTTCGGATTTCAAAAGAGCAAATAATTCTCTACGACTTTGTCGGTTTAACAATGGCCACAATATGAACAATGACGGCTTAGAGGATGAACCTTCCTTTTAAGGTGGTACGATCGAATTCCCATACCCGTAAATATATTTTTTTATTGAATTTAGCAACTTTTATTATTTTTTCCGCTATACATTTGAACTAAGATTTAAATATGAATGATTCATAAAATGAGTAGGTATTGATTGAGTTTTCAATTTCATGTGACATTTTGTAACACATATCGATGGCTAGGAATCAGGATCTTGTCTCCAAGAACATAGCTCTTCAGGTGAGCAACAAACTGTTTATAAACAGTTATGTCACAAATGAGATACGTTGGTGCTGCAGTCTTGTTTTCTCTCTTATTAAAGATATTTACCATCTCTACCCGGTTTTCTCTTTTTTTTTTTTTTTTTTTTTTTTTAGATATCGAACTAATTTTCGTCCAAAATGGAGATACGTGGTTTAGATTCTTAGCCATCGATATGAGATATAGGAAACTTATTTATAGATTTTGTTGCATAACTTTTACAATAGCACACGTTGGTATTGCTTTACTTATTTTCGTCCATCTGCCTAATATAAAATAGGTTTTGTGTACAAATCTATTATACAAAAAAACATCATTATTTTAGCCTAAAAACTACACTATTTTTCTTTCGTGTAGCTAACATGGGGAAAAAACTAGGGTTTATCTAAAAAAAAAAAAAAACGATGCTAGTGTTTTTGCTTATTCTGGTGTAGAAAGATCGATTTGAATCGAATACGAGGTCTTTCTTTCAGCAAGGAAGTTTGTGTATGAGAGAGAGAGAGAAGTGCATTGTATATATGACCAATGCATGCGTGTGAGTGAGAAGACAGATGACACGTGCCGCGCCACTGGGTGACATTTGTCTCCACGCATGCGCACAACATGCAGCGCAGAGTAATCACATTATCGACCAGAGACTCGAACCCGGCTCCTCGCGGCGATTACATACGAGACTCTCACGTGAGGTCTTCTCATAGGCGCAAGAATAACATTGCAGTGTAGTTACAGAATAGAGCCCTTCTACTCAGTTGCTTCTGTCTGAATCATCGCAAGTAAAGTTACCACAAATTATGTCTACAATCAAGTCCGTGACATTTCGCACGAATGAGACTTGAGTTGGTTTGAAACCCGACTGACGTTCTTCTTGAGAGGCAAATGATGGGATGGTTGATGCAAGTCAACTCGTCATTCTGCTCGTCAGACCAAGTCAAGATCTCTGATTGGTTTGTGTAACTGAGAGGAATGAAACGTTCTATTGGTTGATCATGGACGGTAAGACGACAAGTCCGCAGTATCAGTCTTTGTAAGATGTCAACCAATGCCATAACCCATCATTTATGAAGTATGTGTATTCGTAAATATATTTACTCCCCTTATTTTGTTCATTTTAACTACTTATTTATCTTATAATTATTGAAATATTTTAGTAGATATAATTCTGTAAATTTAAAGATCGAATTAACTGCTTTCCCAGCGCCAACTCTCACGTTCTTCACAAACCTGGTGGCAGCTATCGGATCAGTTGGCTTTGCACTTGCTAATTGTTGCGTCAAATAGCAATGGCGTCTCCTGCGCACTTGGTTCAGTCTTGCATTGCTCTGGTTGAAGGCCTCTCATTGGGGAGAAACCAGACCCGGGAAAAGTTCATGTATCTTGAAGGATGTTATTCATTTTACGCGTATATCCTACATTTTCAAATTACATGTGTTAGGTAAGATAATTATAACAAAAAGCTTTGCCCTAATCAAAGATAGATGCTGGTGAAGAAAGCTCTGTCGACGACTTGGGGTTCGGGGAATGCAAAGCCCGGAAGAATATTTTCTATCAAAGTCGTTTTTTAAAATTTGACGAAATGTGTCAGAAATCCACGATATTTGATTTAAAAATTATTATTCTTCATATTATATTATATTTATATAACTTTATTTATTGAAAATAATCATAATCAATTTATTAAGCCTCGATAAGCTTTACGTAGCTTATCTGTGGCAACACGATATACAAAACAAGGTTCTGGCGCAACTTAGTGGTACTATATTTAAACAAATGTGTTCTCCAATTCGATTACCTCGCACTTATCCCGTCAAAGGGATGGAAAACGCGGAAGTGAGACGCGAGGAATCCTGTTTGCCCGCAGCCCGGGTTTAACATTAATCCTCTCGAAACCAATGTGTCACACTGACTTTTATAATGACCCCCCCCCCCCCCCCCTTCCCCGTGGTCGCTTATGAGCGCGCTGTGAAGGAAGTTCAATCCGACTCGTCTATCTCCACGGCAGCGAGGATCGATCCCGGGTCTGCTGCGGGGATAGTTGCAATCTCAAGCCAAGATGGCGCCTCGGATCAGTTTTTAAGCCGAGGATTGAGTTAATCTCCGCCGTTGTTAAGAAGTTGTAGAGAATCAACTGCAGGACCTGAGCGACTATGTGTTGTAGCTAAACTGGGAAAACGCTCGTGTACCGCGATGATAAGCGAGCACTGAAACGGGCAACGCCGGTGAACTTCCCTCCTCAGAAAACATGCAACGCCATTGAAATGGCAACACTGTGCACGTATTGGGCTTCATAACCCGTCGCTTCGTAATACCTGCAAAGCTATAACATAAATCAATTTCCCGATGAATCCGATCCGATGGACCGCTAAGCATCATTATAATTATATTTAGCGGTCCATTTGGCGGTAACCAATGGCGTATCCAGGATGAAATTTCGGGGGGGGGCCGGACATTACTAATATTTTGAAAATCCCAGTGTAAAACAGGGGATTCGGGGGCGCAGCCCCCGAGAAAATTTTGGATCAAGGTCATTCATTTAGGTGCAATTTTGAATCGTAGTGTATAGCTATTTTGGGAAGTTAAATATCTAAAAATTAGTCCAAGAGGTTTAAGAATAGGTAATTTTATTAAACTCAATTAGGTTATGCCGAAATTTTTTTGAATTTAAACTCATTTCTAAACATTTTGGAACGTTTTTGATATAATCTGTCTATTTTTAAGTGTTTTTTTTCACATATTATTTTAAATTTGCTTATTTTCTTAGATGAAATCCTGATTTCGGGGGGGGGGGGGGGGGGCATGGCCCCCTCGGCCCACCCCTGAATACGCCCTTGGCGGTAACCGTTACTTGTTTGACTTGTAATGCGTCAAGAACAAACAGACAAACAAACAAAAAGACATACATACAGATAGACAGGCAAACAAAATGAGAAAATAAGTATTCGAGCCATAAGTATGAAATGGAACGCTCGCTTCGCTTTTCAGATTTCGTTATAAGTACAATTCAAATCTAAAGACTTTTCAGCACAATTCTGACACATGACAAAATTCCTCTGGTAATCCTCATAATTTGGAGAGCAACACTAAAATCAATGGCAAATCATTTACAAGTTCGTTGAGTCAGCAAGCATTCTGCATCGAGGCGGACAATGTCAAGCTGGGCTGGACTACTTGATCATCCTTCCACTTAAATGCATGTGTTTTATTTGTAACATAATTGCAAACTATTGGTGGATTTGTCAGTTGCAAATGCCATTGAGAAAACCATTCATTGCACATGATATTGTCCTCAAGGTTATCCTCACTACACGTGGTAGCAGGACTGGTAGTTGACCCGCCGCTCTGCATGAATACATCAACCAGGGGCCTAATTCACAAAACTTTTTGACGGTGTTACCGAGTGCGGCCAATGTTATTTCATATGGGACTACGAGCTAATCCAAGCTAACCCTGCTTCGTGAATGAGGCCCCAGGCGAACAAGATGAAGGATCAGGGAACTCTCGAGTCGGAGATGATTTAAAACGTGAAATATTGAAAGTCTGGGATTTAGACAAACAAAACATTATTGTTCTGGGATGAAAAGTCATCAAGGAACCTGGATTCAAAGTCTGAATGAAACAAACGCTTGGAAACGGCCAATGGATCTCTGAAGTCAAAAGCAGTTATAAACACATACATAACACAATGTAAATCATTATGATCTGGTCGCAAATAACATTGTTGTCTACGTCATCAGGTTTCAGTCGACTCACTCTGTTTTCCCGCCAAAATGCTAGTTGATATTCAATGGAGAGTTATCAATGAAAATGTCCAGACTTCAAAAGTAAAACAAATGGTTCCATTAGTTATTTGGGATCTAGGATTGTATTAAAGTTTTTTTTGCAGTGAGTTTCCTATTGGATGCGAATGTCCAATAGAATGTCCAATAGAATGTCCAATAGAATGCCCATTAGAATGAACGAATGCCCATTACTTGGTTCAACTATTAAACCGGACAACATCCTAAGTACAATTATTTTAGACGCACAACAATGTGAAACGTCATGAATTGTAATGCATTGTACCTTGACCTAGTGACCGTACAAGTTGGCTCGGGCGGGGGTTCCCTCAGTAGATAGGCAAATGGATCCCTTATAGGCCACGACCACCTCCTTCCCACCGTCCATCCTCACCTATTCTTCATCATCATCTCCCAATCATCATCATAATCATTCATCCGTCGCCATTAGCCTCGCTGCAGAACAGTGCGACGTTAACTTGCAGTATTCTGGCTCCATCTTCTAATTAATCGACTCAAGAGAAGTCGCTTTGTTCTGTTTACGAATTAAGTCCAATTTTATTTGTCCAATAAGTTTTGATAGTTAAAACGTTCGTCATTTTGTCTTATCGTGTCCATATTTATATTCTTCATAGAATGGGTTATGAATAATGTATCAAATCTGATCCAGAGTGGATCAGGATCAAGTAAAATGATTGGCTGGAACTGGATTTAGAGGATTGGAGCCTTGACTTGAAGGCAAAAGAATCTGTTATGAGTAGAAGTGATCCCCGAGAATAGAAGGAATAGATGTTTCCATAAAATATCTGAGTGGCTCTGGTTTATGAAATAATTCACATGCAGTTTGATTTCCAGATACCTATTGTAGTGTGTAACTCATTGTTGACACACTACATTAGGTAGGTGGAAATCAAACAGCGCAAGTGACATTTTCTAAGAAACCAGAGCCACTCAGTTACTTGATAGAATCGTCCATATGTAATAAAAAAGCTAAAAGTTACCACTGATTTGTCTGGGCCAGAGATGTGATGTCCAAGTTGTTGCTTTACCAAACACAATGAGAAAGACAGTCATTGTGCTGACCTGACACTAGAAGCACGTTGAGGCGTTGGAGCACTTCTACTTCTATGATACTAGAAGCACGTTGAGGCGTTGGAGCACTTCTACTTCTATGATACTAGAAGCACGTTGAGGCGTTGGAGCACTTCTACTTCTATGACACTAGAAGCACGTTGAGGCGTTGGAGCACTTCTACTTCTATGACACTAGAAGCACGTTGAGGCGTTGGAGCACTTCTACTTCTATGATACTAGAAGCACGTTGAGGCGTTGGAGCACTTCTACTTCTATGACACTAGAAGCACGTTGAGGCGTTGGAGCACTTCTACTTCTATGACACTAGAAGCACGTTGAGGCGTTGGAGCACTTCTACTTCTATGACACTAGAAGCACGTTGAGGCGTTGGAGCACTTCTACTTCTATGACACTAGAAGCACGTTGAGGCGTTGGAGCACTTCTACTTCTATGACACTAGAAGCACGTTGAGGCGTTGGAGCACTTCTACTTCTGTGACACTAGAAGCACGTTGAGGCGTTGGAGCACTTCTACTTCTATGACACTAGAAGCACGTTGAGGCGTTGGAGCACTTCTACTTCTGTGACACTAGAAGCACGTTGAGGCGTTGGAGCACTTCTACTTCTATGACACTAGAAGCACGTTGAGGCGTTGGAGCACTTCTACTTCTATGACACTAGAAGCACGTTGAGGCGTTGGAGCACTTCTACTTCTATGACACTAGAAGCACGTTGAGGCGTTGGAGCACTTCTACTTCTATGACACTAGAAGCACGTTGAGGCGTTGGAGCACTTCTACTTCTATGACACTAGAAGCACGTTGAGGCGTTGGAGCACTTCTACTTCTGTGACACTAGAAGCACGTTGAGGCGTTGGAGCACTTCTACTTCTATGACACTAGAAGCACGTTGAGGCGCCATCGACGATGAACCATCTCACTCCGGAGGTCTCGGGTTCGATCACCACGCGTTATTCCTGACGTAGTAGGTCGAGAAACAAACCGCCTCCTTCCCACCGGCCATCTTTACTTATTCTCCATCATCGTCATTCCTTGAGACCAGTGCGACCATCCGGACTCACATCAGCGCTGGACCCCCACGGACCGGGCCCCTACGTTGACACATTCCCTGACCTGCCTGAGATGAATAGACACATTTTATGGTCGCATTTATGGTATTTATGGTCCTAAAAAGTAAAAAGACCACCATTAAAATAAAATAAAATCTGGTATTTTGAATCGGAATTGTCCATGGCCATGTTTGCAAAGTATCTGACTGAATGCGCGTGCGCGACCTCTGAAAGTGCGTCAAGCTGTCAAGAAGGCCGTGTCCGAGATGGCGGCAAATTCAATTCTATTTCTGTTCTAAGCACCTTGTCATCGGCGACAACAAAGTGTTGAAGGTCAACGAACCCGGTGTAGAGGCCGTGTTGAAAACATCGTCCCTGCGCTGCGTGTAACTGTGCTAGGGCATTGTGGATAGCGCACACGGCCCGAGAGAGTGTAGGTGAATCTAACGGGCCGTGAGTGACGTCACGAGGTGCCATCCTAACGGAGATCCCAGCGCCACGCCGAGCTGCAAACATCGACCCGCGGCTCATTGTGTCATGGCGTAGCACTCTTCTGCTACTAATACTATTCATGGCGTAGCACTCTTCTGCTACTAATACTATTCATGGCGTAGCACTCTTCTGCGACTAATACTATTCATGGCGTAGCACTCTTCTGCTACTAATACTATTCATGGCGTAGCACTCTTCTGCTACTAATACTATTCATGGCGTAGCACTCTTCTGCTACTAATACTATTCATGGCGTAGCACTCTTCTGCTACTAATACTATTCATGGCGTAGCACTCTTCTGCTACTAATACTATTCATGGCGTAGCACTCTTCTGCTACTAATACTATTCATGGCGTAGCACTCTTCTGCTACTAATACTATTCATGGCGTAGCACTCTTCTGCTACTAATACTATTCATGGCGTAGCACTCTTCTGCGACTAATACTATTCATGGCGTAGCACTCTTCTGCTACTAATACTATTCATGGCGTAGCACTCTTCTGCTACTAATACTATTCATGGCGTAGCACTCTTCTGCTACTAATACTATTCATGGCGTAGCACTCTTCTGCTACTAATACTATTCATGGCGTAGCACTCTTCTGCGACTAATACTATTCATGGCGTAGCACTCTTCTGCTACTAATACTATTCATGGCGTAGCACTCTTCTGCTACTAATACTATTCATGGCGTAGCACTCTTCTGCTACTAATACTATTCATGGCGTAGCACTCTTCTGCGACTAATACTATTCATGGCGTAGCACTCTTCTGCTACTAATACTATTCATGGCGTAGCACTCTTCTGCTACTAATACTATTCATGGCGTAGCACTCTTCTGCTACTAATACTATTCATGGCGTAGCACTCTTCTGCGACTAATACTATTCATGGCGTAGCACTCTTCTGCTACTAATACTATTCATGGCGTAGCACTCTTCTGCTACTAATACTATTCATGGCGTAGCACTCTTCTGCGACTAATACTATTCATGGCGTAGCACTCTTCTGCTACTAATACTATTCATGGCGTAGCACTCTTCTGCGACTAATACTATTCATGGCGTAGCACTCTTCTGCTACTAATACTATTCATAGCTTCACGAACTTCGCTTGTTTTATATCAGCAATGCAACATTATTAAGGACGGACATTTTGTTGGCACATTGACGGGTCAGATTTATAACTTTATTGAGGTAAATCGATCTATTTTTGTATTGTGAGTGATTCCTCTTCGTACTAAAGATACAATTTCCCAGGTTCCAATTAACTCTAAAATATCGTCAAAAACGCAGAGAATCGCAGCGATTCTGCGTGCCGTCAAGATGGTGGCCGGCAACAATGAGATGACATCACGTGCAACCTATGAATTGGTGGGTAGAAGGCGCGTGTGGCCTATTCGTCTCGACTGAGAGAATCGCCTCAGTCAGGAAGGACTGATCGAACCCGGGTCTCCAGAGCCTGAGCCAACTTGCTCGGTACTTGGAACTAACATCGTGTATTGTTGTCTCAATCTCATGTAAGACGGGTTTGTTCTTCAAAGCCTCGACATGACCCTGGCTTGGAACTATCCCCGCAATCCCAGGGTGTTGACCGCGCATGCGTTGGTCTGTGCGGGGATAGTTCCCATGTGTCCGGCCCGACCTGACAACCAACACTTCCCATATTACAATTAGTGAGAGCCTATTCTGTACGTCAGAAGTAGAAGGGCGGAATTACATCTTCTTGATTTTGCGTTGCATACTTTCGGAATGGTAGTCAAATCTAATTGTAGGGTACAGGGAAAGAAAGCTATGAGTCACATTCGGATGAAACTGAGATAGACGAGGTTTTATGTTGAAACTTTTATTTATCTTCCAAACAAATCGATATTTCAATTGGGTATTCAAGACTTTGTGGCAATATTTTCTAAAAACTGAGGGTATGTTCTGAAAACTCATAAAAATCACTGCAAGATTACACCTTAAACTATTTTTTTTTCTTCTAAAAATGGACTTAGAGCGTTCTTTCCCTGTACCCTTCAAGCTGTAATTGACATTTGACTGAAGGCTACAAATACGTTTACATACGCAAAAGTCACAATTACATTACGATTATGATTTGATTACTGGTTTCTGAGCTCCCTCAAGATACAAATTGGAAAGGACTTAGGGCCTTCTACCTGTGATGTGCAGAACTCATTTGCCCTTCTCGTCTGCTCAGGTTATTTGGCGGATAATTGTGTAATCCTAGCGCCTGTTATTCATAGCTCGTAATCCTTGTACGGGCCGATGCCAACGACACTTGCGAATCTAAAAATAAAACTTCGTCATTTCCTTGAAAATCATAGTCATTTATCCGTCGATACATTTCACATTATTACACGTGTCGTGTGAATTTCGTGGAATTTATCGATCGTCTTCGTAAGCGACGAGACATTAGTTATTAACGTGGTGCGTCGTTAATGTCGTCTCCTAGCGACCGCTGGTTGAATGACCCAAGCCGCCTTGCAAGGCCGGCAAGTAGTTGACGCGGTTGCGCACAGATAGCGCCACTCGCACTGCAGGCCGGCGCGGTCGGTAAAACAGTCGCAGATGCGCTTTCACGTCGGCGTTTTGAAAGGTAGGGCTGGATAATTGACAGATAACATATCTAGAAATATGACGAAAAATATAGGTTGAACTTTCGGTGTGGGTTTTGTGGATATTCAAGCTTCCATGGACATTTTTCATATCGCTCTAATTATGTAACTTTCGTTGTGAATGAAAATCGACGTGGATGGAAATGGGCCCTGGTTGGGACGCTGCAAGGGGCCCGAACAAGTGAAAAGGCCCGTTAGACAGAGCAGAGAGAGAAAGAGTGAAAAGTCTGGCAATATGTGAAAGAAGGGGCCGGACAATTTCGGAAAAGGCCCGTATAATCCAAAAGGCTCCCGACCCATGGGGCCAATTCACATCAGAATGTATACTTTACTCTTGTTGGAGCAATAATACGTACTTCAGAATATCTGTTTGATGTGTTGGGTGATATTTTCCGTTCCAAGATTATTTGTTGATTTGTTTCCCTATCAGAATGAGTTGTTTTGATATTGCTACTTCCTCTCCCGGATTGACACGATGATATTTGCCACCAGCACTGATCACTGCTTTACATGTGACTATCCGGGTTTGAACCTGGGACTTTGGCTCCTGATTGATTGATTTCTCTCTTGTTTCAGGTAAGAACAAACCACGTGATGCCCAGAGACTGCCGAGCTACACTGATGAACACGGTAGACGAACTGGTGTCCACGCTATGCATTATTACGAACATATTGACGATCTGCCACCTGAGCAACAACACAAACTTAGATTGTCAACTTACACTCAACAAAACATAAAGCGGTATTTGAACGAAACTGATTGGCTGCTGGTCAGGTTCCTTGACAATGAATCCTTGTTCTTATCAAATCAATGAAATCAGAGCTCACCTACTGGAGCTAGATGATGAGTTAGCACAGACTTCAATCAAACCTTCATCAGGCAATCCGTTTCTTTCGAATACCGTTTTGTTGAGTGTACAATTAAAGGTGTGACGACTGATGTACGTCAAACTCAGGTCCAGAATCTTGTTCCTCGACTTTTCAGATTGAACTTTGATGAACTTGTTCTGATGATGATGATTGGGAGATGATGAAGAATAGGTGAGGATGGGCGGTGGGAATGAGGCGGTCTGTAAGGAACCTTCCCAGCATTCGCCTCTCGACTGAGGGAACCGCCTCAGTCACATGCCGGCCGGGTTTCGAACCATGCCTGAGCCAACGTGCTCCACTACGTGCATGAAACTCCCGAACCAAGTGACTTTCTAAATGAACAGGTATCGAAAGCTGCTGCATATTGATTGGGTGTGACGTCATGGACGTGACGTGACCTTGAACCCGTGCGTCACGACACCCTCTGACGTCACCGACACCCCCGTGTCACGTGCTCGCTCTCAGATGCCGGCTGAGACACGTGTTGTCACATTGACATTCCCACGTGACTACAGAACGATCAAACCCATTCGCTGGGACGCGATTCTGTAACTCTTTTCGGCCGATTCGATGTAATGTGAATTCATATGGCCGAGGAGACATATTCTAGAACGTTTTCCCAATTCCATTCTGATGGAATCCGGCCACGGCTTTAATGATTAACATTGCATGGAATCAAATTTCATCCGAATTGGTAGAATAGGGCTCCAAGACGTAGAGGAATATTTCGGCTGCCTTCTGCCTTTTGGAAGAGATCCGAAGCGCTAGCGAATACGCGAGTAGTATTGTGGCCGTGTTTTAATGTGCGTTTGCATTGAGGCATGCCTGTGTTGTGCAGAGAATGAATGAGTTTTGTCCGACGACAGATTGCTCCAGACAGCATTACACCTACGAAGGACATTCTCTATGGAGCCGGGGACTTGGTCCTGAGGTCCCGGGTTCATTCCCGTAGCTGTCCCTGATTGAGGTGCCTGCGTGTTTCCCTCAGTCGAGACTGAGACTGAACTGAGGAAGACTGGAAGACTCCCTACTGATGCCACGACCGCCTCCTTCCCACCGTCCATCCTTCTTCTCCATCCTTCCACAAGTCAGTGGATTGAAGAATTTGAAACTCCGACTTCATATGTTTTTCAACAAGTATTCTTGTACAGAGAAGTATTCATAAGTATTCATAAGTCCAAATCGACCCGGCGTCATCTTAGAAAGAAAAGAGATACTTATTTTGACGTTACGAATAATGTAAAATAATATGCCTGATAAATTATAAGTTACGATAGATTTCAAAACATTAGTTCTTCCATGCCCACCGAATACGAGAGAGAAGAAGCTTCACTTTGGCCACAGCACGATGTTCATCGCACACTGCGGCATCTTGTGACTTCTTATCCGCCACTCATGGTCGCCGGTGGTTGACAGTTTCAAATCAATTCATTGTGGAAGGTCCTCCATAATGGAAGGTTGGAAGGTCTAATCTTTGGGGGTTTGACACTTTAAAAACAATTATGAGCCGTTTTGATACGCCACAAGGGTGCACCCACAAAACCTATATTTTTCTGACATCAAGAGGGGGGGGGGGGTGGCAAGACCCCCCTCCCATGCCGCCACTGCGCCACGCCGCCACTGTGTCGTGTTCCGCCACTGCCCGGCGTGTTACGCCACTGCCACTGCCAGCTTGGAACTTTCTCCTCATGTCGCTAGCGGCGTTGAGCGGCGAAGTTCCGGGCTCAGATAGCCGAGCCGTTGCGTTGCGTCGAGGATTGTTTTTACTCTTGTTTGTTTGTTTTTTCTCTCTCGCTGGCCGGCTGGATCTGCATCGAGTCGACATTTCCTGTGGAAAGTTGCAGAGAGTTGCGTGGAGGCGATGAAGTTGCCTCACGCCACATCCGAGCCGCCCAGCGAAGAACAAACACGAAATACATGCTTTTGAAAACATTTTCAAATTCACTATTTTGACTCGAATCTCCCCTCACTTTGTTTTTTTTTCGGATGCGTGTAAAAGATCTTCGCAACGTTCCGCGATGTTCCCACGATCGAGATGGAATTTTTAATTTTTGTTTTGATTTGTTTTGCGAACATCTTCTTTGGTGGAGTAGAAATGTAGACAAAATGTTCGGATAAAGTTGAAAGTTTGTAGTCAAGTCTGGCATTTCATATTTTACACATTTTCATCTATAATTGACATTATATGCTTGTTGGGATAAGCCAAATGAATCCACCTATAAATGTATGTAAATTATAGCGAAACTGATTCCTTGATCTTCAAAATGTCTCAAATGAGTGACTAATTGCATGGAAGCAAATCCCACTAGAACCTTGCACATTATGCTTCGGTCTTAGAGAAATTACTGTGTCCAGGTTTTTGTTACGGAATTACGGTTCGAGCAGATCGGTGCTCGCTCATCAACGCGTTACACAGTGTATTGCTTGGTATTAGTTCATGAAAGAAAGCTGATAGCCGGAAAACAGTTCCAAGGGGCTGAGGCAAGAAGAAATGTCTTTCAAGACCGTCGCTTTACAATCTTGTTGTAAATGGAGATGTTAGGGTGAAGTTCTAAACCCTGGTATAAAGCTGCTCTTATTGTCCCGATGTTTCCGTGTTTCTTCTGACTGCACGGCAATGAGCAGAGGAATCTTATTGTCGGGTTTATGACGATGTTGTGAGGACCTGACTGACCAACCCCTCATTGTCTGGCCGCTACCTGATGCAACACGTCAACAAGTTCCTGATGGAGTCAGAAGACCCGACAGCGCTCATGGGGTCGCTCATTGCCCACGTTTTACAATAAACACAGCCAAAAACATATTTTACATTTGCTATAACGTTCGCCACTTTTTATTTGGTGTATTAATGCTGGGTATTGAATATACTGCTATTTTTCGTGCATTATTCAATTAACGTGGTATTCAGATTTCAATATTATATTGTTGATTTCTATAACTTATTGATTTCAATTCAACCAAGATTTTGGACAATTTGCACAATTTTGGAAAATTTTGAACAATTTTGGACATTTTGTTATTTTCCTTGGTGTATTGCATTTTAGACTCTAGTATTTTATTAGTGAAGATTGCACTTGATTGACTAATTCGTCTGAGTTGGTCTGCAAACGCGTCTATACTTAGCCGTGTTTATCAGGAAGCCGTGATAAGCCTGGGAGATGGAAGTCGCTGATAAGACCGGCGCGTTGTTATCAGTCAACAGGTGGGACTGAATCAGAAGTCCCAGACGGTCCCAACCAACGACCTCCTGTTCGCAACAATCAAACACAAGCCGGAGCAGAAGAAACAAGACGAGCACATGTGCACAATATACACGATTCTCAATACACAAAGATGTATCATTTCATTTTCAAAACGTCTGCCTCGCCAGAATTAGAAGAATATTGAACAAATAATTAATGTAATCGAGAAAATTAGACTTAAACTTTTAAGTTTAAAACTATAAACTATAAACTTATACACTCTAAACTTGTGTATATAAAGTGTGTAAACGAACTATACCTGTATGGTAGTTAAGTGGACCCTAAAAATTCTAATTGGCCCTTTCAAATCGTTTAAAACTAAAAACAAAGTCACCGATGAAAAGTCAAACGCAAATAAAAAAATCGTTTACAAAATTGAAATAAATGAATGCATACAGAGAACTGTGAAACCAAGCATCATTATTGTCCATTATAATATGGACAATATCATGCCCAATATGATGTAAGAAAGAAGGAAAGTATTCTGCGACTGGAAAAGAGGGTTGTGTGGCCCATATCCTACCCGGAGGGGCGTTATTTGATTTTCTGACACTGCAGACAGTTTTGATACGTTTCGAGGTGCATTTTGTTTCAACTAGAGGCCTCTCTTCCACGTATTGTCTTGATCGTGTTCCTGTAGAGTTGAATCGCTTAGCGTGTTGTTGTCCCAAGCGACTGATAACTCCAAATCCGACCGA
The DNA here is from genome assembly GCA_934045905.1 of Leuctra nigra. Lineage (NCBI taxonomy): Eukaryota > Metazoa > Arthropoda > Insecta > Plecoptera > Leuctridae > Leuctra > Leuctra nigra. Next base: position 248,461 of record OW203768.1, on the reverse strand, counting down.
TCAATAACCAATGACGTCGCAGTGTTTACGGAAACAATCACTCGCTCAACCCGCAGCAATGCACTAATACACGTTGCAGATGTGCCAACAAGATGGCCGATCAACACTGCGTCACGTCACGTGAACAGTATTAGCGACGCATTTGGAACTATCCCAGCATCATGGAACAAACATTAGATTCGAGTCCGAGACACAAAATTACAATATTTTAGTTGAGCGAGAGACGAAAAATTATTATTTATTATATTCTGCTACCAAATTTGGTATTTTGTTTTAAAATAAATAGTAAAACGTACCCAGAAAAAAAAACACTCCATGTAAAAAAGGCAGCAAAATGTTTACTTTAAAAAAAAATCTACACCGAAAAGGAGTGATATCAAAAAAGGATTGGCGTTAAGTCAATGACATTTCTAAATATTTAATCATATCTTTGAAATAAAAAATATAAACATTTTCTTTTGATGTAACTGATAAAACGTATCAATTATGCTCTAATATCACCTTCATTAAATTTATTTTTAATTAAGAACATATTTTCCTTGATATTGTAGACAGCGGCGTCGAAATATTCTTGTTCCCGAACCCGCTGCGTGTAGCGTCCTGGCTGAAAACATGCGCCGCGCCGTCACGTGATCGTCATGACGACGCCTGTGTGACGTCAGGCGTCGATATCGCGCCACGTGCGCGCGCCGCCGCCCGGAAGAGGAAGCGCCGCGACGCCGGAAGAGCGTACCTGGAAGCGATGACGTCACATGGTGTGGGCCTCCCGAATATCATCAGCTATAGGCGCGGGGTTAAAGAGGATGGACGGATCTGACGGACTCGAGTACACATTCGGCTGCCAACAGCACGTGCTCATCCAGATGTTATTGAAATTAACAAAATTTAATCATTTTTCCGATGAAAGATTCATAAAAAGTCCTGCACATAACTTGCGATTCTCGATTTATATTGAGTTTTCTATTTGATTTGTTACGAGGATTTTTTTAAATACATTAGGTGTAGGAAAAGTATTTGGGTATAACTTTTGAAATAACACGTTGGTATTGTTTTATATTTTTCCTGATATTATTGCATGTCAACCAGAAAATAAGATTTGTGTTCAAATCTGTACAATACAAAAAGATAGATCTTCATTTTACGATGAATGAAATGGTCGAAAAGACCTGAGAATTGCCGTCGATTCGATAAGTTCTTGAATGGGACATTCATAAGAGGTGAGCGCGTGAGTGATTTTTGACTCACGCGCGGTCACGTCACGCGGGCACGTATTCCACTCACGCACACTCACGCACGCGGGTTCTGCATTTCGCTCACGATCACGCACACTCACGCAGGAAATCTTATGGACTCATGCACGCTCACGCACACTCACGAATTACAACTCACGCACACTCACGAATTACAACTCACGCACAGTCACGCACGTTGATAACTACAAAATCATATACTTTGTTTAGGTCAGGTCCCTCTAGGTCAGTTCTCATATTTTTGAGACACAACGCAGCTCTTTTTTTTACAAAGAACGGTTGAGTCAAGTGTAGCAAGGTGAAATGTAACTTGGCCACGGACCACCTTTACATCTCTTTTCTTATAGGTATAAACTTAGGTAGTATGCATAAAATATTTAAATTTGCTTATCAAGGGTCCATAATTTGAAATAACAATCGCAACTTTCCTGAACACTAAGCCCTGGCCAAAATGCACAGAAATCTGTTGTTGACAATGTTTTGTTTTTCTAATTAAAAATAATCATGCCCCGCAGGGCATTTTTTTTGTTTTTCACGAAATAAAAACCAATTTGGGAAGCTGAAATGGCAAAAATAATGGTCACGCGTGACACGCGTGTCACGATTCACGCGTGACCAGTAACTTTGCACACTCACGCACGACTTATAGCAGTGGTGTGCACACTCACGCACACTCACGCTAAAAGTCGTGAGTCACGCGTGAGTCACGCGTGACTCACGTCACGCGCTCACCTCTAATTCATACTGTATTTATTTGAGTGGTGCTTAACGTCGCACTGTTCTGCAACACTAATGGCGCCGGACGAATGATGCTGAAGGATGGGGAAGGATGGGCGGTGGGAAGGAGGTGGTTCCCATCATTCGCCTCTAGCCTGAGAGAACCGCGGAGATCCCTGAGAAGATGCAGTCCAGAGCGTTCTGTTCATTTCAATATAACTGCAAAGCGCACTCTAGGACACGTGTATGTAAACACCGCAATCTTATCGAGTATCAGATGGCAATACTCCAGGAGCTTGAAACAGAGAAGACAGACAGTCTGGGTCTACCAACACGTCATGGGCTGGGATAGTTACAATCACATCTGTCACGTGATCATTCATCGTCGCCATTGGCGTGCAAATAGAAGTAGCAAGAACATACTGGGTTGGTTTTTCAGAATGAAACTTATTGTTTTTGCAGAGAAAACTGCAGATTTGAGCGACATTTTAACAGTGCAAAGTCCAATAATACATAGTGCAACACTTTATTTCTGTTTTTAACAAGCATGGTGCAAGTTGGCTCAGGCAACGCTCTGGACTTCACTTTGCAGGTCCCGGGTTCAAATCCCGCGGCCCTCCTTCTGACTGAGTTACATCGTGTTTCCCTCAGTCGAGAATGCTGAGAAGGTTCCCTACTAATAAACCACGACCGCCTCCTCCCCACCGTCCATCCTCACCTATTGATCATCATCATCTCCCAATCATCATCATAATCATTCATCCGTCGCCATTAGCCTAGTTGAAGAACAGTGCGACGTTAAACACCACTAAAATAATAAATAATGATACCAAACCGCATTTCTTCCCGAATTCAAAAATAGATCGCCGACATATTATAAATATCGTGTTTGCTAAACGCCTGGAACGTGGAAGCGTGGCAATAGCCAATCGGGAGCGTGTCTGGGCCGGGATCGAACCCGGGGCTGTAAACACCGACACGTCACGTCACGTCCCGATCAATACGACGCTTTGTTCTCGCCGAGACTCGACGCCGGGACGCAGACTGTTTTATCGACCTCCTCCACCGAGGCATGTGAAGGCGGAATATTTACTCACAGACAGAAGTTCGGTTTTGTTCGGAGCTTTTTAAAGAGGTGATAATTTCCCCGTCTTAGCGTGACAGTCGCGATGTGGCCTAATAGCCAACCATGTTCGTTTGTTTACGAGGAAAATGTTTCGTTTCTCCCCGTTTTCGATCAATAGATTTCCTAAATGTCCACTTTATTTCACCAAAGAAACATTAATCGTTTAGGGTCAATCAAATCAATAACCAAGAAGAAAAAACAAAAGGAAAATAGGAAATACGAGACAATATAAGTGAATAGAATTGATTTGCGTTTGAATCATCGAATCAATCATTTCACAGAGGTGTTCTAAAAGTGAGCACAATCTCACTTTTAGGATCAGTGACATTTCTATCCAATGCTTTCATATTTTAATAATTATTGAATGAGAAAACATGTTATAATAAATATGGATTAGCTCGAAGTTTTGTCTCTTTCTTACGTGCGGCTTTGCCAATTCTTCATAGCTTTCATTGTACAAATGTAAATGTCCAGATTTTTGGTGACGACCACCGTTGATAAAATGTAACCAACTCCCTCTAACAAAATATGAAGGAAAATGTATAATATTTGTCATTAGACTGGCCTGATGTGAACTCTTGCGGTTCAATTCGTCTGAATCTGCCACTTTTCCATTTCTTCCGGTTTGCTCGCCGTGAGCTGTTTGATTTCTTCTGGCGTGGATTTCGACACAGAATCCGATGCTAGACAAGGATGTTGCAATGCGCAGTTCTCGTGAAGCCGCCGGACATCGGACATCATTCCTCCAGCTGGAACCAGGCGAGATGGCAAGCAGTTGTTGTTGCTGATATCATTCCAGCTGGAACCAGGCGAGAGGGCAAGCGTACTTATCACGTACTTATAGGGCGCGAGCATGGCTTAGATAGATTAATAGGGTTTAACGGCTCGTCAACGACGAGGTTATATTGCGCACATTAATTATTTTACTTCAAACTTTGTTGAATTAAGTGGAGGACATTGGGAGGGGGTTGACCTAACGGGCCCGATCCGGGGGAGTCCGGCACTGGTGGGAAGGCCAGGCCGGAATGGGGACGGACCGGGGGGTGTGAGGATTCGGGCCGGCGGAACCCGATTTCAGAGGGATCACCATCTCGAGGGGGAAGGCCGGCCCGATGGGGACCGCAAATTCAAGGGAGGACATGGTTAGGCCAACCCTGGCTGCTCTTTGTCTGGACCTCACCACTGACCTGTCCGGCATAGGTAGCCCTTACACATGCGCATATGCTCGCCGGCGTAGCTGCAATAGATCGTTGGCCAACACAAACCCCACCACCGCGACAAGGTGGCAGCCGTCGGTGGGGGCGAGCATGGTCATAGTAGGGCAGCCAGATGGGAATTGGTAACATTTTCACCAAGAAATGTCATCTCGAAAGAAAACATTTTTGTGGTTTCGGGGGTAACTTTGACTAACATTCAGGTATGGGGCGCACAGCCCCTAAGAAAAAATCAATTTCTTTTTTGTGTGTAAATGTTAGGACTTCCAATGGGGAGGATGCCTCGTTGGATTTGTTGATTTGTATTGTTTAATGTTTACACTACCGATTCAATGAAAATACTCCGTTGCAGAGTGAACAGTTAGATTATGGTCAATATGTTTCATGGAAACAATCAGAACTTTCAATGTGGTGTATTTGCTGGCAAATGACAACAACGATTATCTTGTACTTTGACATTTACTTTCTACAGCCTGACGATGTCTGATAAAGTCAGGCGAAACTTTGCTACGTGCCGGTATTGGTTGTACTTGTATGGTAAATAAATTACCTATATGAAGATGGCTGACAAATTTCAGTGACCAAACGTTGTCCCAAATCGTCAACGAAACTTCAAACTCTTCGTCTTTCTATCGACAGTTGAAGTTCGTTTACAATACTATGTCATAATAGTGCTTTTTCATGCGGGTTATTCATTATGTGAGGTTACGTGTTGTCTAAACTCTTGCAAAATAATCTGTTGACATTTTTAGTGCAATAGTATCAAATATCTAATGACAATTAAAAATTCTGTCTTCTGGTATTTCGAAACAATAATCAATGATTTTTAAAGATTCAGGACTATTATTATTAAAGCAATTCAAATTTTTGGGATATTTCGTCATGTTTTTTTGTGTGAAATTATTTATTTTTGTCAACAGTTTTGAATTTTCATATCAAAATCTTCCTCAGGACAAAATTTTAAAACATCTTTACAAAATCGAAACTGTTGACAAAAATAAATAATTTCACAAAAAACATGACGAAATATCCCAAAACTTTTAATTGCTTTACATAATAATCAATGGATTTGTACTCCATTGAGTGTTGTCGTTGTTACGAATCTCCTGAAACCCTCATGTAAAATGTTGAACGTCTGTCTGGTCCGAAGTCTCACCCTGTGGCGTGCTTGAGTTGAGTTGAGATGGCCTAACGGTACCTGAATGATGCAGCAGAACAAGACAGAAGATGCGCCATTGTGTGCGCCAGAGTGAGAGGGGCACGCATTGTGCCTTCCTCCTTCATCATCAGGAACATAACGCTAGTTCAGATCATCTTACCAGAAGTGATCAAGATGGCTCAGGGGTGGATACAAGAGACCGTGCTTGCTGCTTGCTTGGTTGCCATGGGAACAAGCAGCGATCATATTCATAGGTTGCATGTGATGTCATCTCATTGTTTGATAATGATGGAAAATTTTTAGTGAATCTCTCACTTAGGGATGGTGTTTTGGAGGTAACCTGCGAAATAAAAACGCGCACCCCGACTGGGAATCGAACCCAGATCCTTCGGGTTTCCGCCCCTATGCTTTAACCATTAAGCTATCGGGACGCATTCTTAATCAGCAGGTTGGGTTGCCATACAACTCTTGCGAGTCCGAAGGACCCGAAGGATCTGGGTTCGATTCCCAGTCGGGGTGCGCGTTTTTATTTCGCAGGTTACCTCCAAAACATCTCATTGTTGTAGCTGTGATTCTCTGCTTTTTTGATGATATTTTATAGTTAATGGGTACCTGGGAAATTGTATAGGCTCCGGAGATATCTTTAGTATACAAAGAGGAATCACTCACATTACAAAAATACATCGATTTACCTCAATAAAGTTATAAATCTGACCCGTCAACGTGCCAACAAAATGTCCGTCCTCAGGTGGAAAACTCAATAGTTTAGCATTGCTGATATAAAACAAAAGAAGTTCGTGCCATCTATGGATACTGACTTGAGCTCGCACTGGTCCGCAACTATAACAGCGAGAGAAGAATGATTATGATGATGATGATTGGGAGTTGATGATGAAGAATAGGTGAGGATGGACGGTGGGGAGAAGGCCTGTAGTAGGGAACCTTCCCAGGATTTGCCTCTCGACTTCGGAAAATCACAAGAAAAGCTTAGGAAGTCGTCGAGACTCGAGCAACTTGTCTATAACAACGGGGCAAGAACTTTGATTTTGAGCCGCGATTGTGGATGGTCACTGTGATTCATATCTCCTGGCTGGGTGAAGAAGTGGCCAAGTATTCGCGGCAATATAAGCGATTCGTCTCGCCCGGCTCTCTTGTTTCCCTCGCCGTTATTTACGAGCGATCTGTCGGAACCTCGCTATGACTTATGGCGCGTCATAAACCGTCAGATTCTTGTCCCAACACTGGCCAGGGCTGTCCAAACTCTTCGTGGGAGCAGTCACAGGCAAACCAGTTGATAATCACTGGCTAATGGCGACGGATGAATGACTGTGATGATGATGATGAATAGGTAATGATGGACGGTGGGAAGGAGGCGGACGTGGCAACCTGCCCAGCATTTGCCTCTGGACTGAGGAAAACCTTGACAGTCAGGACGGGAATCGAACTGTGTCATCACTTCTATTGTGTATATCAATATTATGTAGTTTTATATAGAGGTAGAAAGCCCGATGTCCATTTTCTCGTTGTTGTGTTGCACACTTTTGGAAAATACACAATGACTCATGCCACCATTACAGCTATGAATGGACTCCCTGCCTTCTACCTCTGAGGTATGATGAGGGTTGGGCACCCCTGCGCCCCTACCGCACCGCGGCAGCTACCTACACCCCCCCCCCCCCCCCCCCCCGGTCCGGAGAAAAGCACAGCTCTGTTTACTGCTAGTTGGATCCATTATGTGATGTCTGATTTCCTGGTTCATTTCACCCCGTCGTATTTCTCTCAGATCCAACATGGCGGCGACTCAAGGTCACACGTGCTGGGATAGTTCCACACTTGTATTCAATTCTGTATCAAAGACATTACAAGGAAATAGAAACAAATGGCACAGGCTTGAGTGGGGATGAGCTTACAAATAAAAAAAAAAATAAAAGGAAAAACGGAAAAACACTGTTCCTCAAAGTGATTTTTTAAAATTTTGTCTTCCCACTTCAGAATTTAAAAAAATCAGATAGTAGTGACCCATTACAGCCTAAGAGACTAAATAATGACGCACACTGGAGTACTTCATAACCTCTGATACGACCTCAGTGTTAAAAACGATTATTTTTCGATAAATATCGTATTTAACACTTTGAGGTGGTACCATAGGTCATAGGGTACTCCAGTGTACCTATTTCACGCTGTAATGGGTCGTTACTATCTGATTTTTTAATACTATGTTAGTGTGAAGGAAAATTTCAAAAACAGACTCTGACGAACCGTGCTATTCCCGATCGCTTCCCCAAGCCTCTGAGTCACCTTGACCCATGATCTCTGATTGACTCTTCCCAACGCATCACGCGTATCGACGCATCCCACGCAGTCCCAGTTCTCACGCATAATGAGTCGAACATCTGTCGGGGTGAAACCACCCCTTCTGTTGGCCTCTCAGTCTGCTGGCCGACAAACTAACGGTACCTGTGCTGTGATTCAATCCACTTCCTACTCCAAGCCGGCGTGGCGTGGTTCCAGTTCCACCCTCGTCCTCACAAGCTGGCCGATAGCTACACGCCACATATCCTCGCACGTGCACCGACATCGCAATATGTCTCATGTCAAGCATTCGCTCATTCATGTAGATAGATATACCCATTTAGAAGGATCATCTTCTAAACATCATTTCTTGTATTCTGCAGTCTCGTTGAAGATGACAATATGTTAAGGAGGGATCTCCGAATTTCACTTATGTATAGAAATCGTTCAAATTTCTCATATAAATAGATTTTTATGTTCTGCATCATAATATAGCGAAAAAAAGTGGTCAACGTGAACTAATTTTCGAGATATATCGCTTCAAAGATACAGTTTTTTTTTCTCAGTTTAACATTGCGACCATACGGAAAAAGTCATGCTGATATTTTTAAAAGAGTATTTGGCTGCTTTCCCACCTATAGATTTTTTTGAAAATCTACTATAGCGTGTATCAGATGCAATATTTTATTATAACATTTTTAAATGTATACCTTCGTGGACGTTTTACCGAGCTATGAGGGTTTTACTGCTTTATTTTTACGTTTTTCCATCTGAAAAGTGCAGTTTTACATGTAAAATTGTGTTGCCATGGTAACACGGCCTTCTAGAAATTAGAAATTCTTTGTAAATTTGTAGAAATTTCCAGAAGACCGTGATTATATCACTCATCCCAACTGCCATGTGATCTACTTTGTAAAATCTGAAAGATTTAAAAAATTGAAAAATTTAAATTAAAATTTAAATTGAAGATTGAACTATTTTTGAGATTTGCATTTATTAATTTATTCACATTGTATACAATAGTTAGTAATGTAATGAATTTAAATGTAATTGTAATGTATTATTGATTAGTAAGCTGGAGTCAACCATGTTTATGGACAGCCGTCAATAAATTGATTTTCTCTCTGCCTGTAAAATAGCTGAATCGGTTCGACATAAAATGTGTGAAATTATGGACATAAAAGATAACTTTGTAACTTCAGTATATTGTCTTTCTGCAACACAGTCGCAAATTCACAATTACACACATTGCGAAGTAAGGTTTATAGGCTGGCACTTAGTAAATTGTGCGAACAAATATAATAGTCAAGGTTCGAGTTTCTGAATGTTGACTGCGAATGAGAACAATGTCCTGAGTCCAGCCGACTGGAATCGCAAGGAATTCCCAGTGTTCAAACAGAAAGCCTTATTAAAAAACCTTACCTCAAACTTTTCCCTTCTTTGACAAGAAATCCAAGAAATAGGGCTGAGAAAGGTCTTTGAAGAAAGAAAACAAAAGTAAATAATCAAACGGAAACGTCAGTCGCCGTGTTGCGAGTTGAAACGTGGTATTTTTGACGAGACTTTTGTTGAGATGCAATGTCTGGTCTGGAGGTAAACCTGCGATGGGTTAGCGACACTTGGCCGCCATCTTCCCAGTGTCCGGCAGTGGAATGGCGTCTGAACCTCATGCAGTAATGGCGTCTGAACCTCCCCAGCAGCAAGTGTACTTGGGAAGAAGGAAGACATGGAGTTGACGACAACATGTCGGTTGTTGTCCAGAAGTCAAGTGGAACGCTCTCAAGCAGAGCTCCATTTCTATTTGAAAGAAATGCGATTGCGATTCCTTGCGATTGGGAAATCAGTTCACCTACAGATTGGTCACGGCGGACAACATGGTCCACGACGGACAACATGGTCCACGACGGATAACATGGTCCACGACGGACAACATGGTCACGGCGGACAACATGGTCACGGCAAACAACATGGTCCACGACGGACAACATGGTCCACGACGGACAACATGGTCCACGACGGATAACATGGTCCACGACGGACAACATGGTCACGGCGGACAACATGGTCACGGCGGACAACATGGTCCACGACGGACAACATGGTCCACGACGGACAACATGGTCCACGACGGACAGCATGGTCCACGACGGACAGCATGGTCCACGACGGACAACATGGTCACGGCGGACAACATGGTCACGACGGACAACATGGTCACGGCGGACAACATGGTCACGGCGGACAACATGGTCCACGACGGACAACATGGTCCACGACGGACAGCATGGTCCACGACGGACAACATGGTCACGGCGGACAACATGGTCACGACGGACAACATGGTCACGGCGGACAACATGGTCACGGCGGATAACATGGTCCACGACGGACAACATGGTCCACGACGGACAGCATGGTCCACGACGGACAACATGGTCCACGACGGACAACATGGTCACGACGGACAACATGGTCCACGACAGACAACATGGTCACGACGGACAACATGGTCCACGACGGACAACATGATCACGACGGACAACATGGTCACGACGGACAACATGGTCACGGCGGACAGCATGGTCCACGACTGACAACATGGTCACGACGGACAACATGGTCCACGACGGACAACATGGTCACGGCGGACAACATGGTCCACGACGGACAACATGGTCACGGCGGACAACATGGTCCACGACGGACAACATGGTCACGACGGACAACATGGCCCACGACGGACAACATGGTCCAGGTCTGAGGCTGCGCTCTGCATCTGGATGCACCGCTGGATGACTGGAGTGCATCTTCTCGACCTAGGACAACCCTCCCCTCCAACCCCTATGAATGAGTCTTGCGCATCGACCGCCGCCCCCTCTCTCTCTCCCTCTCTCTAGCGGCGCGGGGAGAGAGAGCGCGCAGTCAGTCCTCGCCAAGTCGTCGTCGCGAACACATCGCCGAGCCGTGCACGCGTGTTAGTGCGTCAGATCGTGCGTCAGTGCGTGTGCCACCCTCTAGTCCGCTGATCTCACCCTAGTGTCTAGTGTCAGTGATCGTGTTGTGCGATGACGCTTCCCCGTGCGGTCGGCGACTCTGCGGGCTGATCTGTGAGTGCGATGTGTGCGTGTGTGCGAGAGAGAGGGTAGCAACATGTTCGAGATGTGGACGTCGGTCCAGCAGGCGTCGGCCAACAGCGTCGTCAAGGCCGACCCGACGCCTCACAACCCGCCAGGCTCGATCAAAGGTACCGGCTACGAAACGCTCAAATGTAATTACGCATTGCTTTATCTATTCTGTAGAGCATGATTATGGCCGGTCTCGGGATCGAATTCGGAACGGCGATGTGTGAAATAAAATAATGTCCTAAAGGGCATTTCGAAGTCACTGACTTAGTTGATGAGTGAATTTCGTAGATAATTCAGGATAAGTAAGTACAAAGTGGATGGGATTTTTTTTCCAAATTAGAGTTTCTACAAACATCGGGAAAATTTCAATTTAAATATGCCTATTCATTCATAATTTGAAGGCTGTATATTTTTACGTCCTACATTTGTATCGCTTATCTATTTGTAAAACGTTTTCGTCTGAATATTGTTCTTGTAAGTTAGGGGGGGGGGGGGGGGGGGAGGGGAGGGGGAGGCATTAAACATACGCATTGTAAACACAACGAAGTAATTAAGTTTTACACCCCGATTACACGGATCGAACCGCAGCGATTGCACTTTTCATATTCCGAGATAATCGCGTAAAACCGGTTCTGTTTATCAGTCCTTATGGAAGTTGCAAATTTCACATACAATTTTTATAATCCAAGAAATGTTTTGCTCCAATGTCATTTTTTCAAGCGATAGAGATTGATTTGATTCATGGAGTGAATTTTTTTGTTCCAACTTTATCTCAAAATTGATTTTATTTACAATAGTTGTGTTTTGATCGTAAGCTCTTCGTTTTACAGCACCGTTTTATTGAAATTGATTTTAGTTGCACGAGATGATCGAAAGTCGAGCCACAGTTTTATCCGAGATGTAAACTGATGCGGCAATCCCAGATCATGTTGTCTTTATTTATTGAAAACAAATTAACAATCGAATAGCGACAGCAAAACAAAACCAACATTGAAACAGAAAGAAATGATTTTACATAAAATTTAGATGTTTGGTAACGATCACCAGATATTTGAATTGATCGACTTGAATAGTTGCAATACGAATGAGCAAGATCAAATTACTCGTGGACTTCAGGACCGTGTTACACTATGCACTTGGAAGCGATTTCGCTCGTTCTCGTGCACTAATGTGTGGGTCCAGGTGCGCCTAGTGTAACCCGTGCTGGACACTTGTCTTGGCGCTTAGAATGCTCGCAGAACGACGACGCCCACTGCGATGAAAGTCGGACATTCCCTGGCCACAGCTGTTCGCAGTCTTGTGACGTCACGCCGTGTTATTCAGGAACATAAGACAGCTTCAATCCCATCTTCAAGTCGATAACACGAGAGTGATGACGTATGTCTTAGTTGAGGGTTGCTTCTCGCTAATGGATGATTACACTGTGTACTTGCCTGCGACATGAGCAAGTGAAACATTTTGATGTAACAACTCTGTTTCTTCATCAAGTTCTTCGGCGAAGTGAGTTCTGGTGTTCGTATCGTCGTAACTTCCAATTATTAAATAATATTACAGTTACGTAGCTTTTTACTTGTTACATCTTGACCTTAGAGGTAAATATATCAGGGCAACAACGATCTATTCTATAACAATACGTGGATATTTTACATTTGTGTCGAGTCTGGGCACACAAATGGTCGTAAGCGTCGACTCAACGCCAGAAAGCTTCCAAACTATTTTATTTATTTGATTGCAAGTTTTGACGGAATCCTCCCCGAAGTAATTCTAAACATTGAAACGCGTTGGAAATCTCATGTCTTTGCCGCTTGTGTCAGTTGCTGTCTTCTGATTCGCTTCCCAACCTGCTGGTCTGGGCTGGGTGTGAAACACGGTGTTGAGCGGATGGCAGGAAGAACGAACAGAAGAAGAAGAAGAAACGCGTTGGAAATCTCATGTCTTTGCCGCTTGTGTCAGTTGCTGTCTTCTGATTCGCTTCCTAACCTGCTGGTCTGGGCTGGGTGTGAAACACGGTGTTGAGCGGATGGCAGGAAGAACGAACAGGTATCTGCGGTCTGAACGCTGGTCGCTCCCAACACTTTCTGTTTCCCCCGAGGAAACCAACTCCGTTACTTCCTGGCAGACCACGCGGCCCGGGCTCGACTCCTGCCGCGGCTGTCCTGCTCGTGGATCGCTGGGATTCAAGCGTCACTGCTGGCCAGTCCGCCACCCACGCCCTCTACATCGCGTGCTTCGAAGCGATAACCCTTATTCCAAGCTCACAGCTATGTTCAACCAACGGAATATTTTACCTTAGCGGAGTTGGTGTGGCCAACTTTATCTTGGATTATTTTGTATGGAAAGAACACGGCTATCTGCATTAGAAGAATCAAAATAGCTTGTAAATTTGCGTGCTGACTTTCTGGTGAGAAGACGACAGAAACAAGTACTAATTCTGGACAATTTGTTGCAGGACAAAGTTGTAGTAAACGAAGTTCTCTTTTTGTTCTCTCGAAGTGGTTTTCAAAAGTTGAACTTTGATGCACTAACTTTGATGCAAATGTTTTCATCCTGACTGTGGCTATCAATTAATCTTGTAGGCTACTGACCTAAGCTACTGACTGATCAGAAAGACAAACAAATGTGAACAATAATATTTGTCACCGCTGCACAAAGCTGCGCGACTTTGTCGTGATTTTCATTATTTTTTAAATAAAGTATTTTAGATAATGCTTCATCAAGTAGTTGTGGTACATCCCTTCGATCCCCACCACTTCATCCAGGACAGTTCAATCAGCTTCGGTCAAACGTAAAGCCAACACGTATGTCGTATCGCAATCTCATGAGGTCTATTGTAAAATACCAATCAATTCATTCGTTTTCATTCGGTATAATGAAAATGGTTCACAAAAGTAGAAGAAAATGGACATATAAATTAAGTGCAGTTTGAATGGTAAATGTTGAACATCTTCTGAGAAGCTGGTGTCCGTGCTGTAGCGTGTAGAGTGTAGCGGGGTGGCGTGTAGAGTGTAGAGTGTAGCGGGGTGGCGTGTGGAAGAACAGTTCCGGGGTGGCCGGCGGACCACTTCCGCGTTAAAGCCGACCGCTCGATACGCGCGCCTCAACTGCGTAGCAAATACAAATAGCCGGGACTCGCTCCCTTGTTTACCATTCCATTTCAAACAACATTCTTCACACAACGAGGAATATCACGGATCATTCTTACATCTCGAGTTATTCTGCCGTCTGGATGTTTTGAATGAAATTGCACAACCTCCTAAACGCTTGGCTAGAATCATAAGGTGTTATTTCACATCTGGAATGACTCATTCTGTCCGTCCTGAAAACATCTGGTCGCGAAGTTAAAGCCCCAGAGCTTCTCGATTGTGTCTAGCAATGTAGCGCATGCGCTGTTAATTGGCAAGGTTGTCGCACCTGCTAATGAGCCGGATTATATTTAGCGAGATCGATGGAAATACCGCTGCAGTATTCCTGAGACTTCTCAATCAATCAATCAACTCGCTTCATCTGCGACGCACAACATTCTGTGTGTTGATCCAAACTTCAGAACCACGATGTCATTGCTTCATTCTCTTGTGAAGAGTTGGGAAACTGATGCAGGCAAACCGAAGGATTTTGTAGTTGTTTTAGTGGAGGTTGCACTGTTCTGCAAAGCTAATGGCGACGGATGAATGATTATGATGATGATTGGGAGATGACGGTGAAGAATATGGAAGGATGGTCGGTCGTGTGGCTATTAGTGCGGATGGAACCTTCCCATCATTTGCCTCTCGACTGAGGGACATGGAACCGACGCTAGGACTTGAAGTATTGAGAAGGCCGTGTCTCGCACTTGCTTGCGTCTAGATAGCCGTGATTAATGCAGTGTGAAAGCTGCGGGAACCCACGCTCGTGCGCCGTGGACGAACAGGTGTGCGCGGTGAAATCAGCCGTCTCTTGGTTCCAGGAAGATCGAGCTGGACAATGTCAGCGTCCAACACATCATGGCAATGGAACAGAGTGATCTTACGCCTCACGCACCTCACGCACACTGGTCATGTGCACAGCCAGTAGGAAACTAACAACTCTTGACTCGACTTGTGCAGAGTCGATGAGGACGTGAAGAGATCGGTTCAAATCCTCATTGGGTTGAGCTCGAGGACCTTACATTTAAAGGTTTTACAGTACTTTTTACAGCATTAATTACCTAACTGACTCTTGTAGTGGTATTTCCGTTGGTTGTTGCCATGGCAATATAGTTCAAATCATGTATTTAACTTGGGGAGATGTAACTTGGGGGTTTGGGAAGATGTGCGCAGGGTATGAAACGATACCTACGCAAAATTTGGCTGAGGTCGGTTAAGGGTGTAGGAGTATAACTACAAGGGAATTGACAAAGACTTCTACACTATTGAATACAGGTCCTAATATGCGTAAGTGTAAGTAGCAAATGTTGACCATTGACAGAAATCCGGAACTTTTATTGGGTCGCTACATTTGGACTTGCCCTGCTGTCAATTATGACGTCAGTAAAAGCAATCTGGAAATATTTTTGTGGACATTTGTTTTTGAAGTTTTCCTCCTTTCATAGTGAGATACTGAGGTTCATACTTGGCGTTTTATGACAGCTCGTTTGTCAGTTTCAATTTCTGTACAAATTATTAAAAATTATTATCGGATTAACTTTACGTTTGAGATAATGTCACCTTTGTGACCCAGAGTGGGTTAAAAGTTGATTATTTTTACATTTTGTCTTAACAACTTTACTAAAATCTAGACTTAGAGGTATCTGTATAACTTTCCATTGTTTACAAATATAAATTGCGGTGCATTGTTTCGGGTAAAAATTAATCGAATTCCAAATATTGAAAAATGTCCCTTTTTTACGTCGCTTGCAATGGACCCGGTCAAGTCCCCTGATGTAAGTGTCATCTGCCAGGCTTGTCACTGCTCACTGGAAGGTGCCGACTGCATGAAGCAAGAGCAGGGAATCTCTGATGTCTGCGATGAACACAGCGCTACGTCTAGAGATGCGGGTTCGAGGCCCGATCGCGTCATCCTGACCCAAATAACTCGCACTATCTCTGGCGCCTCGACTCAAAGCCTCTACTACACGCGTGCAAACATAATTCATCAGCTCGATTCAAATCAAAACAACCAGCTGGAAATCAAGCCGGGGGCTCGAATAATGCGTCAGGGAGTGATGGACATTTTCAGGATTTTTGGGGGGAAATTTCATGAAAATGTGTATGAAAATTTTCTTCTATATTTTCATCCATAGACCATAGACAATTACCGTTATTTCAACTGCAAAAATCATGAATTTGTAGAGATAGTAAAATGTCACAAAAAATATTAGTAAAGTTGGCACATAAAATTGAAAGTTTTAACTTAGAATATAGTAAAGAAAGTAGTAAATTTACTAAAAATAATGCATGTATAATTTTTTTAACATTTATCTAAAACAAATCGCATGTAAATGGTCAACACGGCTATGCAACTCGCAGATGTTGAAGGATGTGTCAGGACTATGTGATAACACGCGACTATCTGCCCACATCCTCACACCTCAGCAGTCAGGTGTCACTTGACATGGCGCTTGCGCAGACCAATGCGAGAGGTCAGTTGTCATTGTCTTTCTGCGTCCTTGCCAATGCAGTCGCCTACTAGACCGACACGCAGCGCAAGAGCTTTTTTCTACCAATACATTTCTTTCAAATACCTACCGTTTTATCATTTGTTGAGTGTACCTACCTACAATGATTGCTCTTTGTATATCGTTCGCCATCTTATTTTTAGATATTGATCTTTAAAAGATACGAATTTATATAACTTTTTGCTCAAAATATCGGGCCAAATCGGCCGCACATTCCATCATCCTGAATCCTCTGGAAGTTGTCCATAAAACAAAGTTCTCATTTTGTATTTGAAATTCATCTGCCACTTGATATCTTGCGATGCAAATGTTTCAAGACGTCGGCAATGCAGTCTCCCGCTGTACCGACCCGTCTTCCGGGTTAAACGCCTCTGTGTTGTGATCCAGCCGGTTGACTGGCCGATAACGTGGCTGATAACGTGCTGATAACACTTCGCACACACAGCGGGGTTACTCGACCAATGATCGCTGATAGGAGATTCCGATACGTTCATAATCAATCACATCGTAGTGGACCAAACAGCAGTGGAAGACATTTCCAAGTCAATCACATATTTCACGTTCAACATTTTACTGGATTAGAAATGTGAAAAAAAACTTTTTTAAATTTCAATATTAGTTCCATTAAAAATTGCGTATTTGAATAAGGTACTGGTAAATTGCTCCCTTGTCCTTCACTTTACGTTGTAGGAGCAAGTAGACAACAAGTAGACAACAAGTAACCAAGTAGACAACAGAGTGAATAAAAAACAGATCCAGTTTATTTTAGGTCGCCTTTTTCCTGAAACGGACCCTAAAATGTGAGCCAAAATGGATTGTTTTCATGAAGCCGTTTTGGCATACATTTTAGTTTTAGGGCTTGTTTGAGGAAAAAAGCTTCCTTAAAATACACTAAAGCTATTTTTGATTCACCCTGCCAAAGTGTTTGGGATGTTTACACTGAACCCACTATTTGAGGGGAGTGGGGGGGGGGGGGGTAAAGATTAATCGCGAAACCTTCCAATACTCCACAAAATGTATAGAGTATCTTCTTTGTTTCTAAATATTCTCAAGGTCTACAAATACGTCACGTCATATCAAAGCGTTGTTGTCGTATTTTGATATCATTCAACTCTAATAATAAATACATACAATTATTTGATATCGTTGTAATGTAACCACTATTTATAGAGTCTTTGTAATTAATAGCTACGTGGAATTCGATTGTTTGAAATCTCAACCTAAATGTCCAACGGGACAATTGCTGTGAACTGTGTGTCATTCTTCCGCATTTCTTTCATATTGTAGAGAAGAACTTATCTGGTGGATCCGAATCAATCAAGATAACACATGTCGTTGGATTGTCAAGTTTTATTCGTGTTGTACAACAATACCAAACACAAATGTGGGAGAATCGAAAACGTTATTACTTATTAGTTATTAGACACCAATAGAAACCATTCCCAAAACTTTGAAATGTATTTTTATAAATTTGTCAAATAAGTCATATCAAGCAAAATGTCATATTTGATATCGTGAGGTTCTTGGCCAATTTGTCTGAAAATGATCAGAAACACCTAAAATGATGGTCCCAGTTTCAATTTTCAACCAATCGCAGGATCTTGTTTATAAACTGTACCTAGACATTGTTCGCTCATTTGACATTAGTGTGTGTGCAAAATGTCTGACAGATTGGTCGAACGGTTTGACCTGGGCAGTGCAGGCAAAATATCATTATCCATCTTTCTAATAGTATTTGTATTTCTATTTGAAGGTGATTTAAAGCGACAAAGCTGAGAATAAAATGCTATGGATTTCCGTAGACCGCTTTTACGAATAATCTCCTAAAAGCACAGTCTAGAGGATGTTGCATAAAGTCTCTGAATTAATTCAACTACTTGTACATGATTTATGCAACATCCTCCGTTCGTAACTCAAGAGATCTCATTCTCAAATAATAAGTCGTGAACGGAAATCCGAGAGTAATTTCTCCAACTTTGGCGCTTCAATATTGTCATTTTCAACCGGCCACAGTCACAAGCAAGACGCTGGTTTTAGTTGTCGATCCATCACGTTAATGTCACGATGAAAGTGCAGTGCGAGTTCATTAGGATTATTCAGTGCATTCTCTACATCAGAGGTAGAAGGGCTGAAGTCCATTTCAATGATTCTTGACGTGAGTTTATAAATGTATTTGTATCCAATCATATTTAGTGAGGCGGTTTGGTGCGGGTTTAGAGCGAAATACAAAATATACATTGCCATATTTGGCAAACGGTTTTGAATATCGAAAAAGCAAGCCAGATGACATGTATTGAACGTCATAACTTTGCTCCTACTACGTGGTCGGCATTTGTCTGGAACAACAACTTTCTGATATGACCACGTAGTAGGATCAAAGTTATGACAGTAAGCGATGAAAATGTAGATAAAGGTTCATGTCACCTCTGGCTTGCTTTTTCGATATTCATAACTGTATAACCGTTTGCCAAATATGGCAATTTATATTTTATATTTCGCCGTAAGCCGCTCCAAACCGACCGTTAGCGGGGAAAAAAACATGTGAAATCGGGAAACACGTACTACCGGCATTGTGCCTCTGAGGTACAAGTTCATCTCTCGTGGTGTGAAACCGGAACGCTGTGTTGTGAAACCGGAACGCTGTGTTGTGAAACCGGAACGCTGTGTTCTGAAACATGAACGATGTGTTGTGAAACCGGAACGCTGTGTTGTGAAACCGGAACGATGTGTTTTGAAACCGGAACGCTGTGTTGTGAAACCGGAACGATGTGTTTTGAAACCGGAACGCTGTGTTGTGAAACCGGAACGCTGTGTTGTGAAACCGGAACGCTGTGTTGTGAAACCGGAACGCTGCGTTGTGAAACCGATGTTCTGTTCCTGCGACAACAATGCGTCTGCGCGTTATCAGCTCGGTTCCGCGTTAGATAAGCCTCGTATGTGCAAACCCAGTGATTGATTGATTGATTGATCATCGATCCCGCTGACAATAGACGCCGAGGTGCCGCCTTCGACGCCCGCGGCGAGGGATCTACAGTCTGGCGGGTGTAGGGAGCAAATCTACAGTCTGGCGGGTCTAGGGAGCAAATCTACAGTCTGGCGGGTCTAGGAAGCAAATCTACAGTCTGGCGGGTGTAGGGAGCAAATCTACAGTCTGGCGGGTGTAGGGAGCAAATCTACAGTCTGGCGGGTCTAGGGAGCAAATCTACAGTCTGGCGGGTCTAGGAAGCAAATCTACAGTCTGGCGGGTCTAGGAAGCAAATCTACAGTCTGGCGGGTCTAGGGAGCAAATCTACAGTCTGGTGGGTCTAGGAAGCAAATCTACAGTCTGGCGGGTGTAGGGAGCAAATCTACAGTCTGGCGGGTCTAGGAAGCAAATCTACAGTCTGGCGGGTGTAGGGAGCAAATCTACAGTCTGGCGGGTCTAGGAAGCAAATCTACAGTCTGGCGGGTCTAGGGAGCAAATCTACAGTCTGGTGGGTCTAGGGAGCAAATCTACAGTCTAGCGGGTCTAGGAAGCAAATCTACTGTCTGGCGGGTCTAGGAAGCAAATCTACTGTCTGGCGGGTCTAGGAAGCAAATCTACAGTCTGGCGGGTCTAGGGAGCAAATCTATACAGTCTGGCGTGTCTAGGAAGCAAATCTACAGTCTGGCGGGTCTAGGAAGCAAATCTATACAGTCTGGCGGGTCTAGGGAGCAATTCTACAGTCTGGCGGGTCTAGGGAGCAAAGTGGATGCGTCATTTATCACTAGGGATAACGCAAACCGTCTTCGTCATGTCTTTTCAAACAGGCAGCCCTTCTCGATGTATAAGGAAGCCAAATCAAATCACTCACTCACTAGTACTATATATATGTACCTACTGAGTTATTTACAGATCAAGTGTGTCGTACTGTTAGCAAAGACAATGATAGCAATTCGTAAATAATCTCACAAATCTTATATATTTTGATTTTATGAAGATCGGCCGAACAGCTTGCAAATGTTTAAAAACAGATTCCAACAGGGTAATTTTCTGTTAGGGGCAAATGGCAATGTCCCACATTGTTAAAATACGCTCTGATTATTGGGACTAATGTTGACATTTTAAATATTCTCTCGACAATGGGTAACTGTGCTCTTCTATGAGCTGTACTTCTATGAGTTGTACCTCTTCTATGAGTTGTAAAATATATTGCGTCGAACTGAGAGAGCGACTTTGAGTCTTCCGATGTGTGTAGATAATGCGAGGGAAGGCGTGGGGAAGGACACTTGAGCCACGGGACTGCTGAGTGTCGACTTTGAGTCTTCCGATGTGTGTAGATAATGCGAGGGAAGGCGTGGGGAAGGACACTTGAGCCACGGGACTGCTGAGTGTCGACTTTGAGTCTTCCGATGTGTGTAGATAATGCGAGGGAAGGCGTGGGGAAGGACACTTGAGCCACGGGACTGCTGAGTGTCGACTTTGAGTCTTCCGAATGTGTGTAGATAATGCGAGGGAAGGCGTGGGGAAGGACACTTGAGCCACGGGACTGCTGAGTGTCGACTTTGAGTCTCCGATGTGTGTAGATAATGCGAGGGAAGGCGTGGGGAAGGACACTTGAGCCACGGGACTGCTAAGTGTCGACTTTGAGTCTTCCGAATGTGTGTAGATAATGCAAGGGAAGGCGTGGGGAAGGACACTTGAGCCACGGGACTGCTGAGTGTCGACTTTGAGTCTTCCGAATGTGTGTAGATAATGCGAGGGAAGGCGTGGGGAAGGACACTTGAGCCACGGGACTGCTGAGTGTCGACTTTGAGTCTCCGAATGTGTGTAGATAATGCGAGGGAAGGCGTGGGGAAGGACACTTGAGCCACGGGACTGCTGAGTGTCGACTTTGAGTCTTCCGAATGTGTGTAGATAATGCGAGGGAAGGCGTGGGGAAGGACACTTGAGCCACGGGACTGCTGAGTGTCGACTTTGAGTCTTCCGAATGTGTGTAGATAATGCGAGGGAAGGTGTGGGGAAGGACACTTGAGCCACGGGACTGCTGAGTGTCGACTTTGAGTCTTCCGATGTGTGTAGATAATGCGAGGGAAGGCGTGGGGAAGGACACTTGAGCCACGGGAGTGCTGAGTGTCGACTTTGAGTCTTCCGAATGTGTGTAGATAATGCGAGGGAAGGCGTGGGGAAGGACACTTGAGCCACGGGACTGCCGAGTGTCGATGCGCGAAGACCGCCAAGCGCGACGCGAGGCTCGAACCCCGGCTCCTCGCCCACGCGCCGATGCAACGCGATGCACTCTGGGATGCATCGCATGCAGTATCGACCCGTCTAGGTCCTGGCTTCGTATCCCGCCCGCAGTACAGTCCCTGCCCCGTGCCCGTGTCCGTGTCGGTACAGTCGGCACAGCCTGTCAGGGTACCATATTCCCTGCCCCGTGCCCGTGCCCGTGTCGGTACAGTCTGTCAGGGTACCAATAGTCCCTGGCCCTTGACGGTACAGTCTGCACAGTCTGTCAGGGTACCATATAGTCCCTGGCCCTTGTCTGCACAGTCTGTCAGGGTACCAATAGTCCCTGGCCCTTGTCGGTACAGTCTGCACAGTCTGTCAGGGTACCTAGTCCCTGGCCCTTGTCTGCACAGTCTGTCAGGTTACCAATAGTCCCTGGCCCTTGTCTGCACAGTCTGTCAGGTTACCAATAGTCCCTGGCCCTTGTCGGTACAGTCTGCACAGTCTGTCAGGGTACCAATAGTCCCTGGCCCTTGTCGGTACAGTCTGCACAGTCTGTCAGGGTACCTAGTCCCTGGCCCTTGTCTGCACAGTCTGTCAGGGTACCAATAGTCCCTGGCCCTAGTCGGCACAGTCTGCACAGTCTGTCAGGGTACCATATAATCCCTGGCCCTAGTCGGCACAGTCTGCACAGTCTGTCAGGGTACCATATAGTCCCTGGCCCTAGTCGGCACAGTCGGCACAGTCTGTCAGGGTACCATATAGTCCCTGGCCCTAGTCGGCGCAGTCGGCACAGTCTGTCAGGGTACCATATAGTCCCTGGCCCTAGTCGGCACAGTCGGCACAGTCTGTCAGGGTACCATATAGTCCCTGGCCCTTGTCGGTACAGTCGGCACAGTCTGTCAGGGTACCATATAGTCCCTGGCCCTAGTCGGCACAGTCGGCACAGTCTGTCAGGGTACCATATAGTCCCTGGCCCTAGTCGGCACAGTCGGCACAGTCTGTCAGGGTACCATATAGTCCCTGGCCCTAGTCGGCACAGTCGGCACAGTCTGTCAGGGTACCATATAGTCCCTGGCCCTTGTCGGTACAGTCGGCACAGTCTGTCAGGGTACCATATAGTCCCTGGCCCTAGTCGGCACAGTCGGCACAGTCTGTCAGGGTACCATATAGTCCCTGGCCCTTGTCGGTACAGTCTGCACACACCAGGGTACCATAGACTCAATTCGGAGAGGACCTTTCAGCACCTGAAGGCAAATGCCAAAATACAATCGCCAATAAAATGCTGTATGAACCACAGAAATGTGGATTTCTTTTGCGCCTCTATTGTTATGGGGTGAGGTGGAGGTAGTGCCAGGAAAATAGCCAAAATTAGCGGTGAAAATAGGTACCTATTATTTCAAACAGAAAATAGTTTTTCCGCTGTTGCAAATTCCTTGACAAACGTACTTTAGAGGCAGTCCCAGACTTGTGCTTGTTCTGTAACTAGGCTAATGAATGATTATGGTGATGATTGGGAGATGATGATGATGAGTAGGTGAGGATGGACGGTGGGAAGGAGGCGGTCGTGGCCTATTAGTAGGGAACCTTCCCAGCATTTGCCTATCGACTGAGGGTAACCACGAGACATCGTAGTGAAGACGCGGGAATCGAGCCCGGGACCTCCGGAGTGCATTTTCATCTGAGGCCAACTCGGTTCGCTGTGTTGTGAAATCTTGCAAATAATCATAATCATAATCTCTGGTCCCTGTTAACCGTCATTATGTGAAATGGAAAGCAAGATTCAGAACACTAATAGTTATATTCACAAGACGTTGCAATCGCGAGGTTTAATTTACATTGGACTGGAAGGTCAGTCCTCTTCTGCTTGGAGATCGAAACAGTTACATTGTATGGAAATGTTCGTATTTCCCTGATCCTCGATATCAAGTGGGAATCAGGCATCAGAAAACTAAATGCTCAGAACTGGAGGTCTGGGTTCGTATCCAGCAGCCGTCCTTCTGGTCTTACATTCCCCAAGGACGTTTCCATGGAGGGGGGGGGGGGGGGATCAGATTAATTAATCTCAACAAGTATCACAGGTAAAAAGTAAAATAATAATAATAATAATAATAATATAAAAATATCAATTTTTATAAATATTGAAATAAAATAACATAATGGGTACGATATGTACTTATCTATCATTAAATGTTATTTGATTGTATAATTATGATTGATGTAATTGATTTATATAAATAATTGAAAAATAATTATAATTATTTAGATTTGCGGAACTAAAATTCCCCAAAAATCGGGTAGATCTCAAACAGTCTGACATCGATCTAAAAAGGCACCAAATTGAATGAAAATGTTGTGTTTAAATCTCCCGCCCTTGTGACTGTCATCCCCTATTATGCCGGGTGTTCTGCGCTGTGTCATCCCCTATTATGCCGGGTGTTCTACGCTGTGTCATCCCCTTACATGCCGGGTGTTCTGCGCTGTGTCATCCCCTATTATGCCGGGTGTTCTACGCTGTGTCATCCCCTATTATGCCGGGTGTTCTACGCTGAGTCATCCCCTATTATGCCGGGTGTTCTGCGCTGTGTCATCCCCTATTATGCCGGGTGTTCTACGCTGTGTCATCCCCTATTATGCCGGGTGTTCTACGCTGAGTCATCCCCTATTATGCCGGGTGTTCTGCGCTGTGTCATCCCCTATTATGCCGGGTGTTCTGCGCTGTGTCATCCCCTATTATGCCGGGTGTTCTGCGCTGCGTCATCCCCTATCATGCCGGGTGTTCTGCGCTGTGTCATCCCCTATTATGCCGGGTGTTCTGCGCTGTGTCATCCCCTATTATGCCGGGTGTTCTACGCTGTGTCATCCCCTATTATGCCGGGTGTTCTGCGCTGTGTCATCCCCTATTATGCCGGGTGTTCTGCGCTGCGTCATCCTCTATCATGCCGGGTGTTCTGCGCTGTGTCATCCCCTATTATGCCGGGTGTTCTGCGCTGTGTCATCCCCTATTATGCCGGGTGTTCTGCGCTGTGTCATCCCCTATTATGCCGGGTGTTCTGCGCTGTTCTAGACTGAGTCACAACGCAAGCCGCCAGCCGCTTTCTCTTGCGATTGCGTAGCTAGCGCAGTGCGTGGAGCCTTGAGTCAGTGATTACCACTCAGTGTTGTCACAGCGTCCCTGAGGGTTCGTAGACCCGAGGCGACCTTCCACAACCCTCGGGTCCACTTCTCGTTCCGTTCATCCGTGCCAATAGCTTGGAGACATAGGAGATTAGTTCCTAAAGAACCACAATATTTGTGCCCAAACTTCTGGAAAATCTGCAATTTCTCTATTTTTCAGATTTTCCGGTTTGAGCACACATTTTGATACCTTCGTTGATTTTTATACTGTGAATGGCCGGTTAGTTTAATCTTGAGTTTAGTAAAACTCCACTTGGGAAATGTGGTGTATTGTCATTAAACTGCAATTTAATTCCGAATATTATTTCCTCCGCTTAAACTAACCTCAGGCTACTTTGACTGCAGTTTTTTAAAGCTAAGCCGCAGTACATAATAGTAAAAACACCACATTTCCCGAAGTGGAGCTTAACTAAACTGAAGATTAAACTAATGGTGATACTAAATATCCCTAAGATCGACTTACAAGTTAACTATGCTAATTATTTTCACATATTTCATGATTTGAATAGTTCAAAAGTTCTAGCGATATTTAGGAAATATTATCTCTTTTATTTTCCTGTTAGTACATCCGACTCTTAGCGCCAACAGCTGGTGTATTGATTGATTGAACAGCATGGTTCTCGTAGATCAGGCCAATATGAGCGGGGTCAGTTGTATGCTAGTTGCTGTTGGGCCAGAGAGACTGGGGTTGGAGTGACGACCTCCCTCTCGACGGCGCGGGTTGTGATGTCACACCGTCCTTCACAAGGGACGTGAAGCCAGCAGGACGCAGGGGACAGTAAAATGTTGTTTAGGGGCAGGATCTTGGTCATGCAAGTTCATTGCAAAATTACTGCAAAATCATTGACTTATTTTCAGCCTTGCCCAACTAAAGGCCGATTCAGAGGTTGATCAAGTTGATTAACTCGGTTCTGCTCGTGCGCAGAGTCACTTTAGTGTTGATATTATGTGGTGCTAGGATCTTTAGGCAAGATGAAACGTTCAAGAATTCAGGCAAATAGTACCTTAAAACTATTAAAAAAGAACCATAATCCCGAAATAGGGCCAATAAAATATAAGGCTTTGTAATATTCGTCACCATATTATTCGATGTATCGGTTTAGGAGTTGAATTTGGAGTAAGATGTTAAAATGTCAATGTGTCAAATATCGTTGTTGGTCATTCAAGTGGAGGATGGAAACTTTGTGAAGCAATTGTTGTAACTTGAAACAAATATTTGATTTTCCCCAATAATTTAAAAAGGACAAAAAAATTCAAGAAAAGGATTGAATTCATTAAAAAAATCAGAAAAGGTCATTTTAATCAGGCAAGATGAAACATTTATTTTTGAAATCAGGAACACATGAAACATTATTTACGTATTGAACAAAATCTCGTGTAGGACTATTTGGTTATCTCAGACATGTCTGTTGGTTCTTCGCACTGAGCCGTTGGTTTCTCAGCGCCTTTCTCTTGAAGTTTCAACTGCACATTCACGTCTTCCTCGAGCTCCTTTCCGG
This sequence comes from Leuctra nigra, assembly GCA_934045905.1. Lineage (NCBI taxonomy): Eukaryota > Metazoa > Arthropoda > Insecta > Plecoptera > Leuctridae > Leuctra > Leuctra nigra. Next base: position 222,082 of record OW203768.1, on the reverse strand, counting down.
AGGCTGCATCTCTCTCTTGCAGTGTAATCTCGTCGCAGCATCCTTGTTGCTCCTTCAGTCCAGCTCCGTGCTAATCACAATCATATCTTTCATATTAGTTGCTACAAATGACAGTTTTCATGTATCATCACTTGGTAATGTCGACTTTTTCTCACAGTCGTGTAGCCTCTAGAGTGTCGTTATTGTGACCCAAGCAGACTGCGATGGCGTTGGGGAATCCCATGCAATGTCGCAGCTTTGCTTGTCCATTGCCTTAATCATTTATAAGAACTGCACACAGCGAAAACCAGACACAAAAGCAGGCCTTTCTGCAGTCAATACGATTACTGCATCTATAGAGATTTATTTTTAAAAATCTATAAAATCTACAAACCATTTTCTATGCTCATGTTGCGAGTCAAAGGACCAATTTTCAATGATCTGATCGATTTTAGCAGTTAATTTTCAATGATCTGATCGATTTTAGCAGTTAATTTTCAATGATCTGATCGATTTTAGCAGTTGATAGGACGATATTACCAAGTTAACAACCAATGGCATTCCTAGTACGACGTTATCTTTTAACTATAGGTACTGGTTTAGAGCATTGAAAAACTGTCCCTACATGATCTATTATTTTAATGCATTCATAATTTTACATTGTTTACATTTGAGATGATTTCATTGAAATAATCTCTGTATTACACGTTAGTTGGGACCGGCACAGCTTTATTAAAATGCCTTTCATACCACTTTTATGCGTGTTTTATCTACTAATACAATTTATTTCACAATTATTCAATAAGAACTGAATAAACTAGAAGGAAAATAGTATACCCTATTTTTGGATACAAATTTTCTGTTATTTTCAAAATAGTAGCCACGAAACCATGTAATACGCGCCATTAATGTAAATGAAATGGTGGAACGGATTGAATATGCTGTGACTGATACATTAAAAAACATATTTTAAAAGATTGAATGATCGTTCGTTCTCTAAATTTTACGACCTTGACTGGTCATATTTTGCGCACTTTTACAAAAAACTTTTTTTTTTTTTTTTTTTTTTTAAGGGTCTAAATTGTGTCAAAATTCTGAATTGCCCCGTGTGGTGGTGGGGTGGGTGGTAATGTCGTGTGTGTTGCCGCCACCTGCGAGCTCGCCTTGTGTTGGCAGAAGTGAGTGTGTTTGGCGAACGAGTCGAAGTGAGCGACCGCCGCGGCCTTCGACAGAGTTGTTCAACTTTTAACCCACTTCTCGGCACAACATGCGGTGACGTAAGCAGCAACCGATATACTACAAGTACAACTATCTGTCTGAGTCAAGCGCCGCGCGCAATCAGACTCGCGACTCCTTAATCCCTCGCACTCACCAAATACAACACATTTTACGTGATTTTTCATTTTATTTTATATATTATATTTTATATTATTTATATATTTTATATTTTTTCATTATTGATATTGACATTATTGATTCATTATTGATTTTATTTTTATTTTTAAACATATTATTTTTATTTTATTTGCATTACATTTTCAATTTTATAATAATTTTGTCACGAAATCTGTGTTTTTCATTTGTATTCTGTGTCGCCATCTTGAATTGTATTCTGCACTTATGTTTAAATATACCCTTTTTCCCACACTCAGGCCTGGCCTATGTGGATATAATTTTTTTGATCAATTTATAAATGTCTTTCGTGTTATTTTTTGTGTTATTCAAGAATTGTGTGTAAATTGAGTGAACATATTATAATACATAAAAATTAAAATGAAATTAATGAATTAAATTTTTACCAATTTTTTACACGAATTACAGTACAAGGACAATATTTCGGAATGTTTCGATTGATTTTTTACACATTTTATTCGTGCTTTTGTTACATAGTTATTTTATATTCATAATTATAGTTTCCTAATGATTTATTGATCGTGAATGTAGCAGATGCGCCATAAGGACCGAAGATAATAAATAGAATAATATTTATTATTTATTATTCATTATTTTGCGATAACAATCGCTGCCAGTGTTCGTACAATTTTATTTTGCTTTTAAAAACTGATTTGGGAATGTGTCGATGAATTGTATTTATTATATTTTGTTGTACTTTGACGACTGTTACGGATGAAACAAACCCAAGACAAGCGAAGTTCTGCTTTGTTTTAACCCAATCTCGCTGCACCACGATCCCGACAGGCGTCCCGGGGTCTCGAAGCCGCGTCCCAGGGTATAATTGCCGGCGTCAATGCCGTGTGAACAGCCAATCAAATGGATCGCCTCTCACAATCAGCACTAATTAGAGTAATGAGGCCTATTAGTTGGAACTATCCCCACATGAGGCACACACCTCAGGCTTGTTTTGACAATATTTTATAAAGTGAACTAATAATCATAGGTATGAAACAAAACGCATAAACTCACACAGTATTTTGCAATATCAACAATCATTATGGACTTACAAGGACGCCTTCGTAACTTTTCTAAGCAACATCTTTAGATTAACATTGAAAGTTGGATATCAAATCTTGATAAATATCAATATTTTTCGTATTTAATAAAATATTTCCAGAATATATATATATATATATATATATTTAATTTTGCTGTTTTGTTTTATTTATTTCACCACCTTGCAGTAGAAATGTCCATGCATGTGGCAGGTGTGTTGTCAATGTTGAGGGCGATGAGCCTGGGTTCGAACCCCGGCTGTCAGGTCCGAGCTGGCTGAAGGTCGTGACGTCACGCCCCTGATGCGTTACGAGGTCCAGAGCAAGAGCAAGATTGCACATTTCATTTTTCACATTTGCTTTTTGCTTTTTGTTTGTATAATTTTCAGATTTATTTAATTTGATATGCTCTTAAATCTTCAGTGTCGCAGGATTATTGCGTTATAAAAAAGTATAATTTCTAACTTGCGTCGTGTTTCAATGTGCCTTGAAAGTCACCAAGCGGCTGGCTCAGAGAAACCCGCTGAGAATGACAGGTACTGGCAGATGACGTCACTCTGCATACGTCATCGACAATGCTCACAGCCCAGGGGCAATTCTGTTTCACACGCAGAGACGTAAATTATCTCCAGGACGCCGTTTTGGCTCACAGTTAGGGGCTGTTTTAGGCGCTCAAATACACGGGGGCTGTTTCTGATTCACATTCTTTTGGCTACTAGTTTTTAAATTGTAAGACGATTCGTTTTCGTGCAATTTTTAAGAAATGAAGTACAATAGATTTGAACGAATGGATTTGTTTTGAATGTGATTCTCTGTGTATGTGTATGTGTGTGTGGCAGCAGAGCGCATGTCTGCGAATATCTTCCTAATACGGAGGTGTGCTCGACTGCGCTTGCGTCATCTCCTGCGAAACTTTCTTTTCGCCGCGTGTTTCACGTAGCTGTGTGTGTGTGTGTGTGTGTGTGTGTTATTAATTCTTATTCTGACCACTTGACAAGTACACTCGCTGCCAACACGCAGTACACTCGTGGCAAGAGTTACCTGCTCACACGTCGAGCTATTTTCCTTTTAAGAATTTGTGAAAAATTCCAAGTATCAAGTGATGTCGTCACGTCTAGTGTATTTTGGCACAGCCAGTGGTGTAGTCCTAAAATAATATGGGTTTACGGAAAAAAATGACACTCGAAGAAAATAAGGGGATTTGGGGGCCAAGTCCCAAGAAAATTTTCCTCAAGGTCATTCGTTTTGGTGCATTGTAAAGATTACTTGAAACGCTTTTTGCTGTAATAAAAGCATTGATTTTTCTCTAATTCTTTACTTTTCCAGACATTTCTTGCGATTTTCTTCAATAATTAGTATTTCATGCTTCAATTACAAATCAAATTTCTAACATTGTAATTTTTCTTTATCAAATCAATAGAATATTTGTTTTTCTGTATCAAATAACATATTTATGGCCCTTCAATTGTTTATTTTAACAAGCATGATTTATATACGTAATATGGTGTATACATCGTATACAGCGTATACCCCAACAACTATAGGTATACGCACTGGTACAAAACAATGTGTAGGTATACGACGTGACGTATACCCGCGTATGCCCGCGACTACACCCCTGGGCGCAGCGGCTATACTTCATTGACAGACATTGAATGGCTGCCATAATTTGTTCGTTTGTAAATATTCTCAACGATTTATTGACAATAACGCAGAAATTCCCAACAGAATCACTGTTTTCCACACAAAAATCATCGATTACCCGTCATCAATACGCTAAATCTGACCCTGTGTCAGCAAAATATCAGCCGCGTAAATCCAAGTCAAGTATAAGAAGAAAAGGAACGTAAAATGTCGTGTATTCGAAGATTAATGTTGGCAACGTGACACAGTTTTATTCTTGAAAGCCAATGAAGTATCCCCCTTGTTTCTCGTATGACTGTTCGTGTGGCAATCAGAAAGCAACTTGGTCACCCCTGTCTCCTTCACATCATCGGAAGAAAGCTCGCGCAATTCTATGTGTGTGATGTGGTTGAAATTCAGTCGAACTGAGCATCAAATCAGACTAAAATCATGTTCCTGCGCGCCAAAGCCTTCTCGTCACTTCTTATTACCTACCATGAAGTATGCGGTTTGGATTCATACTTGTATTAGTGTTATGGGACTCTCTGGACTTCTTGAGACGACCAGTGCAGGTGAAAATACATGTCATTTTACACAGACTTCTGGTAGTAATTGTAAAACAAGAATATCAAATTGTTTGATTGTTTACATCACAGGGGCATTTATATGGAACTAAAATATAAAATATAATAAGATAGAATACAATTCACATTGATAAACACAGTCCGTTGTAAAATTTTATAGTGTGTTAACGTCGCACTGTTCTGCAGCTAGGCTAATGGCGACGGATGAATGATTATGATGATGATTGGGAGATGATGATGAAGAATAGGTGAGGATGGACGGTGGAGAGGAGGAGGTCGTGGTCTATTAGTAGGGAACCTTCCCAGCATTTGCCTGTCGACTGAGGAAAACACGATGTAACTCAGTCAGGAAGGGGAATCAGGAAGCGTAATGCCTGAGGTGAAGATGTCGATGAATATGCCTGTGTGTGTGTGTGAGGATGATACAGTTACCGAGTGCGTGACGCGTGTTGAAATGCGTGAGGAATGAACCTCGTGTCTGAGAGAATGTTCGCATCTACAGCTCGTGCCGCGTTGAACTTCACCGGGATGTTTCTCAGAGCGAGACCGACTCGGCGATGCAGCCCGTGCAACATTCATGTGCTGCGGGTTGCATCCTAGCGCTAGGGGCAGTCGAGAGCGCTCGGGATCGTGACAGAGCGCTCTCAGAAACCTTATCACAACATTCATGTGCTGCGGGTTGCATCTCAGCGCTAGGGGCAGTCCAGAGCGCTCGGGATCGTGGCAGAGCGCTCTCAGAAACCTTATCACAACATTCATGTGCTGCGGGTTGCATCTCAGCGCTAGGGGCAGTCGAGAGCGCTCGGGATCGCGGCAGAGCGCTCTCAGAAACCTTATCACAACATTCATGTGCTGCGGGTTGCATCTCAGCGCTAGGGGCAGTCCAGAGCGCTCGGGATCGTGGCAGAGCGCTCTCAGAAACCTTATCACAACATTCATGTGCTGCGGGTTGCATCTCAGCGCTAGGGGCAGTCGAGAGCGCTCGGGATGGCGGCAGAGCGCTCTCAGAAACCTTATCACAAATTCATGTGCTGCGGGTTGCATCTCAGCGCTAGGGGCAGTCGAGAGCGCTCGGGATGGCGGCAGAGCGCTCTCAGAAACCTTATCACAAATTCATGTGCTGCGGGTTGCATCTCGGCGCTAGAGGCAGTCGAGAGCGCTCGGGATCGCGGCAGAGCGCTCTCAGAAACCTTATCACAACATTCATGTGTTGCGGGTTGCATCCTAGCGCTAGGGGCAGTCGAGAGCGCTCGGGATCGTGACAGAGCGCTCTCAGAAACCTTATCACAACATTCATGTGCTGCGGGTTGCATCTCAGCGCTAGGGGCAGTCCAGAGCGCTCGGGATCGTGGCAGAGCGCTCTCAGAAACCTTATCACAACATTCATGTGCTGCGGGTTGCATCTCAGCGCTAGGGGCAGTCGAGAGCGCTCGGGATGGCGGCAGAGCGCTCTCAGAAACCTTATCACAAATTCATGTGCTGCGGGTTGCATCTCAGCGCTAGGGGCAGTCGAGAGCGCTCGGGATCGCGGCAGAGCGCTCTCAGAAACCTTATCACAACATTCATGTGCTGCGGATTGCATCTCAGCGCTAGGGGCAGTCGAGAGCGCTCGGGATCGCGGCAGAGCGCTCTCAGAAACCTTATCACAACATTCATGTGCTGCGGGTTGCATCTCAGCGCTAGGGGCAGTCGAGAGCGCTCGGGATCGTGGCAGAGCGCTCTCAGAAACCTTATCACAACATTCATGTGCTGCGGGTTGCATCTCAGCGCTAGGGGCAGTCGAGAGCGCTCGGGATCGCGGCAGAGCGCTCTCAGAAACCTTATCACAACATTCATGTGCTGCGGGTTGCATCTCAGCGCTAGGGGCAGTCGAGAGCGCTCGGGATCGCGGCAGAGCGCTCTCAGAAACCTTATCACAACATTCATGTGCTGCGGGTTGCATCACAGCGCTAGGGGCAGTCGAGAGCGCTCGGGATCGCGGCAGAGCGCTCTCAGAAACCTTATCACAACATTCATGTGCTGCGGGTTGCATCTCAGCGCTAGGGGCAGTCGAGAGCGCTCGGGATCGCGGCAGAGCGCTCTCAGAAACCTTATCACAACATTCATGTGCTGCGGGTTGCATCTCAGCGCTAGGGGCAGTCGAGAGCGCTCGGGATCGCGGCAGAGCGCTCTCAGAAACCTTATCACAACATTCATGTGCTGCGGGTTGCATCTCAGCGCTAGGGGCAGTCGAGAGCGCTCGGGATCGTGGCAGAGCGCTCTCAGAAACCTTATCACAAATTCATGTGCTGCGGGTTGCATCTCAGCGCTAGGGGCAGTCGAGAGCGCTCGGGATCGCGGCAGAGCGCTCTCAGAAACCTTAACACAACATTCATGTGCTGCGGGTTGCATCTCAGCGCTAGGGGCAGTCGAGAGCGCTCGGGATCGTGACAGAGCGCTCTCAGAAATCTCGTGTCACTCGCAATGTACAGATATTAGGAAGATGGAGTATCTATGATATTACTGTACTCAGATTCAGAGGTAAAAGGCCCGAAGAACATTTTCTCTGTGTTCCATTGCTCACTTCTGTAATGATGTAATGAAGCTCTATCATTGCCATTTGACTGATGTCAACAAATACAGTTACATTGAAGTATTCTCTTACACAATGACTCATATCACCAATACAAATATGTTTGGATGAAGACAGAACTACTGGTTTATCATTGTAATGGACTTGGGGCCTTCTAGCTCTGAGATACAGATGAGTAACCTGCTCAGTTAGATCGCGAGGATTCTATTCTACATTGAACCAAGACTATACGGTGGGAGGAACAATGTGAGGGGTGTTCCCCTCACCCCCCCCCCCCCCATGCATCTGGTCAGGGAATCTTCATTCCAAACCCAATGGACATTGTGACGTGACAGCGCGCTACCATCTGCGCCACCTGGACAGCTTGTTCTCAGCAACATGATAACACCACGTGGTCAGATCACGTGATCTACTTGCCATGATCAACATGATCAACACGTGGTCAGATCAACTTGTAGCTGCAGAGCGGTAGACATTTCGTTATCATGAGATTTGCCATAATCTTGATACCGATTGCATTTCCGCCAGCAATAGGAAATAGTTGTAGAATCGCATCCCTGGGACCTATTCCATTATTCCATATCTCTTTTTCATCTGGATGGAAAAGGTTATAGAATAGGTACCCTGGAGGCGGTGGATACAATATGAATATGGAATGTCCGAAAATGCATTTGTACCAAAAAAGGATTATTGGCTGATTACTTATCCTATTAAAGTGATTTAAAATACTTTTTATACAAACAATGGCTGGGCTTTCAATTGCCATGGCAAGAAATAACACTCCTTGAATCGGTTTTAACTGGTCCCTCATTGGCATGGCAATTCAAGTTCTAATCAACTGTTTAAATTTAGCAGAGCTTTAAAACACTGACCCGAGAATATGACTGCGGTTATGTAAGATCTTCCAAAGAGACCTGAATCCGAAGATGTGAAAGGTTTTGGCCACACATCGCCCATCACGCTCCTGGCGGCAGAATCTTCCCATCTTTGACATGACTTGCCTTGCGCATTCCAAGCCGAGGGAAGTGCATCTTCACTTCTGTTGGATGTCACAATCTGATGTTTGACATTCAAGTTTCTGTTTCAAATCAGACCAAGTCAATGCGATTGATGTTGCCAAGTCAAGGTGTAATGTTACCTCTTCAATACAGCACCATTTACATTGATATTCAAATTGTACACAAATAAAATACGGATAATAAAGGAAAACATCAATCCAGTATGGCAAATTTTAACCTTATTTTTTGAGTGCAGACGAATCGTTATAATTATTTAATAATTTTGTAGTGCAGGCGAATCATTCTGAAGTATTAGTTGGGCGAAGTCCCTCTGCATTATACCAGCTGCGTAATCTTGTCTCCGGTTGTTATTGGCACATGCAGCTTCTCAGAAGTCGAAGAGGAACCTGTGACTTACCCTGCATGTTCCCGTGCAACAGAGAGAGAGAGACATACATGTTCCCGTGCAGGAGCGAGAGAGAGAGAGGATCGCGTGTCGCGTGCGCTGAGCGAGCAGGCGAGCACCCGATGTTTTCGCGCCGGCCAATAGCACAAGGGGAATGAACTCGCTTGCGCGCGCACATCTGACCTACTTACAGCCGCGAAGTGAACAAACTGACTCGCCTTCGACTAACTTCGACAATCTCCGACAACTTGCCCACAGTTTTTTTTCTTCATTATAATGTAATTTTTATTAATAATTCCGAATGAATCAACAACAGTTAGGATTTGCTAGTCATGGTTTTGCACAGCCCTTTGTCAAAACATTGGCCCCCGAACTTCTCGACGGTATTTTGCTGTGAAAACTGGTTTTCTTGACGTTTCCCGAAGACGAAAAGGTTCTTTACTTTCAAATACCGATCATTGTGTTGGATTTGATCGTTTTACGATGCGGTTTGGGCCTCGAGGGACGAAGTGGTGAGGTGAAATATATTCTCAATCCAATGGCCAAAAATATGCAGCATCACACAGATTACGATATAAGAGACGGACACATTTCAATTTCTGGCAATGATTTGAGGGTATTTTCGGCTGATTGTCGTGTAATATTGTAATGAGTATGAAACGAGAGGTTTGTTGTGAAGAATCAGAAGAGAGCGGGAAGACGCTGGTAAAAAGTCCCCACATTCCTGACTTCCTGTGCGAGTCTCCATGGCAACGTTTGTTTACCCACCCACGTGCACGGGAGACGAACCCGGCTGCGTGCGCACAAGTCCCGTTGTTTCCTCACTAGGCCGGCGGTCGTTGAACCCAGCGGGGGACCGGCCACGGCTGCTCGCTGACAGTGATCGCCGACGCGCCGGCCGAGCCAGTCGTTTCCACTTCTCTCTGCGCGTGTGTTGTGCGTGGATGCGTCGTTAAGGCGGCCATTATGCGTGTGCGACGCCGCAGTGGATGGATATACTCGACGAGCTGCTGCACGGGGGGCCCAGGTGGGCCCTGAGACCGGGCCCGGGTGGGGGGGACCCTGATAGTACGAGTCCCCCGCCGCAAGGGGGCGCGCGCGACGCGGAGAAGCGATGTGCGAACTCCATACGAGGTAACTCCTTCCTCCTTCCTCCTTCATCCTTCATCCTCCTTCCTCATTCATCTTACGTCGTCAGAGAACCACGACGTGAGAGAATCTGATGAAATTACTTGAATATTTGCAAGTCGTTGAAACTTGGCCAGCATTTTGACAGGAATAAACGGCGATTGTTGCGACGAAGCGGCATTCGGCGCCATCTAGTGGCGGCTTGCTCAGGTATTCACCGCAGACGACAAATAACTTCGCTCGATAATATTGATCGATGACTGATTGATTGATTTGTTGATTCAAATGCGACTCTTCCTGGTTTGTTGCTCGCAGGTTTCACAGTGTTGTTGCAGCAGACAGACACTCTGGCGGGAACAATGTGCATCAGAATGGTTGACTCTGGGTGCCAGGTTCGATTCCAACAGGTTCTCGGGGTCGCTCAGTCGAGAGGCAAATGGTGGGAAGGTTCCATACTATAAGCTTACCTATTCTTCATCATCATCATCGTCATCGTCGTCATCATTCACTGGACACTTGATGACTTATTCGTAGGGACATTTCAACGCCTGCGACAAATGCCGGAACACAAATGCCAATATAACGCCTTGGAACTCTTGGGAAATGCGGGTTTTCTTTGCTCCTCTTTTGCTATGGAGGAAGGAAAATGTAGTGCCAGTAAAATAGCAAAAATAGGTGTGGAAAATAATAATTCCAAACAGAAAATGCATAGTAGCACGTGATGTCATCTCATTGTTGCCTGCCACCATCTTGATGGCACGCAGATAGCTGTGATTCTCTGCTTTTTTCACGATATTTTACCTGGGAAATTGTATAGGCTCCGGAGATATCTTTAGTACGAAGAGGAATCCTCACATTACAAAAACGCATCTATTTACCTCAATAAAGTTATAAATCTGACCCGTCAACGTGCCAACAAAATGTCCGTCCTCAATAATGTTGCATTGCTGCTGTAAAACAAGCGAAGTTGAATACTGACTGGTTTTAAAGGGCTTGTTACCTTGTTGCACGTCCTGCATTCTGTCACGGCCTTCTCGTGGAGTCAATGGGCTGCAACGTGCGCCGCATGCGGGGGTGGCGCCACGCATGTGGGGGGGGGGGGGGGGGGGGGGGGGTCCTGACGTCACAAGGCCGGCCGATGACACGCCTCGCTGCGTTGCGGCTGACGTCACGACACGTGCTAATGCCAGGCTATCTGCCGGCCTGTGACGTCATTATCTGCAGGTCTGGATCGAGATCCACACCACTTCACAATGCTCGATGAATGTTTTTATCCAGACGAGGAAGTTAATCCTAAAGGGCGACGACTTTTCAACGCTTCCCGAAAAATAATATACGAAGAAATTTAATAGGATAGTTTTCCAGCAAAATGCTTGTCTAACATTTCTTTTCTTCCTATTTTTATGTTCCGGGCGGAGTTTTGATCGACTTGATCTCCTGAAATATCGCTCAATTTCAACATTAATTCACCCAAAAATTCAAAATATATTAAATTTAAACTTAGGTCCAGTTTTTCAATACCTACTCTGCTAAAACCAGTAATTAAGTTATCACAGTCATTCTAGGAATGTCATTGGTTAATGGTTTGCCATGAAAATACAGTCCTAATCAACAGTTTAAAAGTTAGCAGAGTATTGAAAGACCGGCCCTTAGTTCAAGCTTTGAATATATAATCCATTCAAAGGTTCAAGTCCTAAACCAAGGTTTAGGACTAGGTACCCTTGACTCTTGACCGAGGTCAAGGGTTGATGCTTTCATATGAATTGATGAACTGAATTAAGAATCTGTATTGGAAATGACGTGTTAAATTGTTTTTAAAAGTAATAATTTCAGCGACAAGCTTGTATATTGTAAGAGGAACCAAAACATATTTCGAGGGTGTTGAGCCCTGAAGCCGACGCCCCTGGAGGCAGTCGCGCGAACCTCAACAGTTCTTCACAGATAGTAAAATAATCGGGTATTATCCTAAATATTGCTTTAGTCTTTGCGATTGAGAGAAAAGCGCATTTCAAACATCACACAGAGCAAAAGGTCAGCGTTTAAACTACCAATTATAGTCTAAAACAGAGGGCAGTGTTTGTATAACTTATAATTTCTTCATTCTTGAGGTGAAGACTAATTAGCAATATACTTACTTGATTAGTATTATTTTGTGCTAAGTTCATTTGAAATCACCTCAAGTGTAATGCTTCTAATGAACTCATTGCCACTTGTTGCATTCATTGCCAAGGCAACGAACATCCCCTGTATCGCTCAACCCCCAAGGTGGCCGAGTGTACACAGTCAGTTTTGTTTTCAATGTGAATTGTTTGGAATTTTAAAAATATTTGAGATTTTTATTATTTTTGTTAATTTTTAAAATTGAACTTGACTATTTTCTCCTTTTTGTAACGAATCATTTATACTTGGTATACTCACTATTCTATAGACGTATACACAATCTTGCGTCCCAAGAAGTCCATTCTATACATTATGTTCCCATTTTGATTTGTTGTGATAAATGAATAGTCCCGGGTATAAGACACAACCCCTGGTTCCTCAACATGTAGGATGTGTCCCTCCCCACAGGCACGAGCAACGCCGGGCGTACTATTGCAATGATGTGTCCTGACCGCTGTGTTCTTGCTTGCAGCCCAGATCGAGATAATCCCCTGCAAGGTATGCGGAGACAAGAGCAGCGGCGTGCACTACGGGGTCATCACATGTGAGGGCTGCAAGGGCTTCTTCAGACGCTCTCAGAGCTCCGTGGTCAACTACCAATGTCCACGCAACAAGAACTGCGTCGTCGACAGAGTGAATCGCAACAGGTGTCAGTACTGTCGGCTGCAGAAATGTCTGCGGCTAGGCATGAGTCGGGATGGTGAGTACATTTATAACTGAATACTTCTTTCCTGGCTACTTTTACAGTGGTCAATTTGTAAAATAATAAGCGGTGAGACGACAATCTTCAGGGGAAAAGGTTTGGGGGACTGGGCGAGGGATATCCACCAACCCATCAGGTACATGCGGGTCCGGGGCGCATAGCCAGGGAAAATTTTGAATTTCTGGACTATATCTGGCGCATAATATACGGCCTGAATACTGGAGTGGAGGGGGGGAGGGGAGGAAATAGTGGGAGAAGATAATGAGGGAACTTTTTTAAAGTTCGTGCCATATTATCAGGAAAGTTCCTGATAATGACCATTTGGGTCTGTAAGGGGGTTTCCCGGGTAGTTTATTAAAATTAAAAATGTTGGGTTTAATTTAGGAACAGAAAGAAAGTCTGTAAATGTATTGGCCGACGAAAAAGTACTGGCTCTCTAGATTCTACCTAAAGGTCGGTATATTGAGCTGAAATCTTGAAGTAATTTTATGAGAAATTTCATGTAAACAATTTGAAAATCGGCTCAATTTATTTATAAATTCGTGGGCTCCCGTGAATGAGAGGAGTGCCCCCCCCCCTCAATTGCCCCCCCCCCCCCCCCCCCCCAATTGCGTGTTCATTACGCCCTGGTTCACCAAGCAAACAAAACGCTTTGTTTACAGCAGTCGAGTTCCAGATATTCCGATATCATTTCCCTCTGCTTTGTTAATGACTATATTGAAGTGTAGGACTGAGCTTCTCAACAACACAATGCAATGTGAGATGGCGCATGTGTTCCTGGTTAAGTCACCGCCTCCTGTGTTATGTTGTCCAACACAACGTGTCACGTCCATTCAATGCAATGCGAGGTATTCACGGAAATTAAGGGGGGATGCCCAAGTAGAGGTCTCCGATAGATATCTGATTTAATATGCTTATTTAATAGATAATTTCCTTGTGCACCATATAAACGCAAGAAAAAGTAGGGTAGCCGAACTAATTTCCAAGATATATCACTTTATAAATTTGAGTTAGCCCTATCTTTAACATGGTAAGTCGAAAATACACGGTAATTTTCCTAGTAAATATTAGATTTAAACTATTTTCCACCGATAGATTTTTTCCAAAAACTAATATTATGTGTATTGGACATAGAGGTATTTTTTAAGATTGGTATATATACACCTAGCCGTACGTTTTTAAAAGTTAGACGCCAAATTCTAAATAATTTTCCTATACCTCCTGTGTTAAAATGTCTTAATCTTCCGAAGACATCATATTGAAAACTCAATATAATTGGAGAGTTGCAAGTTACAAGACATTTGGTGAAACTTTTACATTAAAAGTGTAAAAAAGTGTAAAAAGTGTATAGTTGAAATGTTGAAAAAATTAATAAAAGTCGTACATTTCAACAAAAAATATTTTCGGATAATCTACTTGGGCATCCCTCTTTAAATGACAAGGTGATGTCTTCAATATGGTCGGGCGTAGCTAACAGAAGAATATTAGCGACATTTTGGGGTGGAAGTACTGCGATAAATTTGAATAGTTCATGTGTTTTGGGTTGACTTTGCAAACAATATCTGGAACTTATTTGGGTATTTTTTTTTCGTTTGGAACTTTAGAAACTGATAATAACGGAAAGTCGTATGAATTGTTCCAGCGAAGTTTCATGTAGATCAATGTTAGGTTTGGTATGACTTATCACTTATCAGTGTACACAAAAAGTAACGAATTAAAAATGAAAATCACAAAAAATTAACAAGGCAGAATGAGAACACAAAATCGAGAAAATTAATGAAGTGAAAAATATAACAAATACAGAAAAGTTCGTGTGAAATTATATAAGGCGTGGATATCACTGGGAAATAAAATAATATTGTAGAAAACATTACAAATAGACAATAAAATATCGAAGATCACCAAAAGACAAAGAACGAAATAAACACAATAATCGCACAATTATTTTAAGAGAAGCCATACAACATTCAGAGAAAAATTACAAAACTTAGGAAAATAAGAAATAGTACATTTTAATATCAGGTGGCTGTATCAAAACAAAATATTGATATAACCAATCGTACTGGAGAAATCTGGTTTGCACTTCAATATATAAGTTCCAGCTTAGATGAGCAATATCTTCCCGAGGGGCTGATAACATAAAATTTATAAAGTTATACAATTAAAAAATGCAAAATAATTTCAAATAATAAAAGTAAACATTTGTTATTAAAATCATAAAAATCTAAAATAAATCACAAAGATAGCTCTCCAAAATAAAAATAAGAAAAACAAATCACACAATCGCGAAATCAAAAAAAGAACAGATTTTTCAGTCAACAATAAATTGAAGAAAACTTCAGAATTTAAAGAAAACATTAAATATAATAATGTATGAAACATATCAGACATCCACATGATCTGATGCGCCACATGATATTATCCGGGGATGAATCAGAATCACGTCTGGCTGTCAGACTTCCCTACACAATACACACGGCGTGTTATCACTCAGTGATTCCGGGGTCAACGCCCTCTTATCAGCGCGCTTCCTGCTGTTGTACACGAGGCCGGCTGTTTACATCGTAGTCATGGCAACAACACCCCCGCGCAGTTGCCGCCAAAACCACCCCGACACCCATCCCAGGCGCATGCGCACGGCGACATCTCTCTTCTTGCGACTAGAGTCAAGACATGTACATTCAAACAATGCCCCAATTTATAGAGGGTATAATCCGTAGAAAATGAATGTATATTTGTGATCACTATTTTTTTGTGTGTATATTTTCAATATTTTTGGTTATTTTTGTATTGAAGTAGTTTTGGAGAAAAAACGACCAAAAACTGTACTCAATACTCATAAAAACTCACCAAAAGAAACGCTGAAATTGTAAATATTTCCGGGGCTAAGCGACCGAACGCGGCTGGACGTCCCCCCCCCCCCCCCCCCCCCCCCCCCTATTAAAGTCAGTCCAAAATAATGGATTTTACAAAAGTCTGCGCTCCTGACAGGGTCACTTGCCCTTCCCCTAGGGCGCCCATTGCATCCACAGGGGCACCTGCCCTTCCCCTAGGGCGCCCATTACGTTCACAGGGGCACTTGCCCTTCCCCTAGGGCGCCCATTGCATCCACAGGGGCACCTGCCCTTCCCCTAGGGCGCCCATTACGTTCACAGGGGCACTTGCCCTTCCCCTAGGGCGCCCATTACGTTCACAGGGGCACTTGCCCTTCCCCTAGGGCGCCCATTACGTTCACAGGGGCACTTGCCCTTCCCCTAGGGCGCCCATTGCATCCACAGGGGCACCTGCCCTTCCCCTAGGGCGCCCATTACGTTCACAGGGGCACTTGCCCTTCCCCTAGGGCGCCCATTGCATCCACAGGGGCACCTGCCCTTCCCCTAGGGCGCCCATTACGTTCACAGGGGCACTTGCCCTTCCCCTAGGGCGCCCTTTACGTTCACAGGGGCACTTGCCCTTCCCCTAGGGCGCCCATTACGTTCACAGGGGCACTTGCCCTTCCCCTAGGGCGCCCATTTGCATTCACAAGGCACCTGCCCTTCCCCTAGGGCGCCCATTACGTTCACAGGGGCACTTGCCCTTCCCCTAGGGCGCCCTTTACGTTCACAGGGGCACTTGCCCTTCCCCTAGGGCGCCCATTTCAAGCAAAACTAAGTTCAATTGAAGGACCAACCCCTCTGGCGTATTTTTAACATATAATGTCTGTATATTGGCTGGTCATGAATGGGTTGTATGGGGGGGAGGGTATTAGTTATGCGGTACCGTTATTAAATTTGGCCCCGTGACCCTGTGCAGGAGTTATTTCGAATCTTGCAAAATGTTGAAAACGAATGATTGCACCCCGCGAGAGACGCCATATGTCATGTGTGGGTCTGATTTGGCCTACGTCGCCTGGGGGCCCGGGTTCCATCAGTCACCTGCCATTGCTAACAGCTAACAGCTAACAGGTAGCATGTGGGAAGTGGGTCGGCTCTAGCGGCTCGGCGACGCACCGTTATGTTGTGTACACTCGGCTCGGGTTAGAGACCTCGCTCGGTGACGTCACAGACACGGCCGAGTGGGCGACCAGCCAGCGCTTCCGCCTCCTGGATACATCGTGCATGCGACGCGCGCGCCATCTAGCAGGCAGCGTTCCATTCACTCGGTCGATAAAGTAGTTCCACTATGTTTCACGGCTTTTGGATGCAAACGAATTATTTCAGATTTTGTGCCGAATATGAAAATCAGTGATGATTTCAGATATTATTCTCAGAGGGGGTGGGGTGGGAGGACTAATCATAACTTGGGGATGGCTCAACAAAATATTGAAAACATTATTTTAGAATTTGAATATTAACAATGGGAACACTTCCACTAGCACAATATCGCTTGAAAATAATGCGGGGGGTGGGGGGTCTGGGGGAGGCCCCCGGCATATGCGGTTCCGGGGCGCTAGTCCTGAGTTAATGTTGAATTTCCCTAATGGAGGGGTTTTTACGTAGGTTCAGTTGACTCTAAATTTTGCAAAATTCAGTGGCGGTCTGGCCCGGGAATCCGGGATGCGATCGCATCCCGGGCCCCTGTCGTTTAAGGGCCCATTTTCCCATATAACGGGCCCCTAAATACATTTTACTGTAGTTTTTCATGTTGAACCAGCATTTTTACTCATTTTACATACGTTTTTTCTATCTTTACTTTGTTTTACGGGCCCTGTCACATGTTTATCCGGGCCCTTTGCCTCATCGCATCCCGGTCCTTTTCATCCCAGACCGCCCCTGGCAAAATTTACATAAAAGTGCAAAACATTGCTTGATAGTTTACCTTAGATTTCGAAAATCTGAAATTTGAATCATCATAACGCAAATTTGGCACATTGAAACGATTTTATTTTTAATTATTTTTACAGTTATACCAAAGATAATTAGTTATACGAGTTTTTGACATGATTCTTATGGCTGGTCTGAGCTACCAATTTAGATTGGCTGATTAACCTGAACATTAGATTAAACTCGACTTTTAAACATTTTTCAATATCTGATTGGCAAATGTCCGTAAATAGACCATATCAAAACTGGGGTTTCTACAAAAGTTCACATCTTTGTGATCATATTTAGGAATCGTGTTGGCATACATTTTTTGAAATCATCATCCCGCTATTTCTTTGGCTGGAAATTGAAATTGCCTGATTAGAATTGTCTAGTGTAATATGGACTTTCAAATCATCTTTCATTGATTCTTGATAATTTTTTATGTGAGTAGCCTATTCAAAAACGGCCAATTCCTCTTCACATAACGTTTAAACAGAAGTATCAGACGAAATAAGGGAAATATTAAAAAGTTTTTTGCATTTTTGCAAAATGGAAAACTAAAAACATAATTGATATTTTTTTTAATAAAATGGGCATTTTTGAATCCAAAAACTTATATGTTGTAATTTTAAGCCTCTTATACAAGTAATGATGTAAGGTATTGAACAAGTGTCTGACCGATGTGTTTGTTGCAGCGGTGAAGTTCGGCCGCATGTCGAAGAAGCAACGGGAGAAGGTTGAGGACGAGGTGCGGTTCCATCGAGCCCAGCAGAGGGCGGCGCTGGAGACCACGCCCGACAGCTCCGTCTACGACCAACAGACTCCGTCTTCCTCGGACCAGCTGCAGTCGGGATACAATGCCGGGTAAAACAGATTGCAATCAGCAACATAGGATATAACAGAAGATAATCAAAACTAACAAATTACATTTATATAAGAAATATGATTTTCTATCATTTTATCAAAAACTGATAGTCGATAGTAGAAAATGATAATTGGCTCAACAAAGTATGAGCCAAATCCTCCAATTGGCTAATTGGCTAAAATTTAAAAAACATCTTCCAATTGTTTGAATATCTAAATGTTCCAATTAAGTTCAGATTTTTAATTGATCTGTCGAAGGAGATTGATAAAAAAGTTCCAAAATCACGGCACATAGTTCTATGGAAATTGGAAAGTTTCAATAAAATCAGAAATAATGTAGAATGATTGATTATATTTTATGTAGACATTGAGCCATCAACATATCGGTGCTCGCTCATCAACGCGTTACACTGAGTGTTTTCCCAGTAAAAATAAAATCAACATTTTCTTTAGAGAAAGGCTGTTGACATTTTAATGTATTTATTTCGATGTTTCGACCACAATTTTGTGCTCATCAGGTACATATCCCACTATGCAAAAAAACTTCTATCAAAACACACCAAAAAGGCAATCAGATAAATTTAGGTACGTTAATATGACTAAACAGCCTTTCTCTAAGGAAAAGTTGATAAATGTGGCTGTGATAATTAAAATTATAATTGTAGCATTGCAATGGTTTGTACCAAGCGTCTGAAGAACGTGGATGCTTGTTTCAGCTACGTTTATAACAGCGAAGTGGGCAGCTACACCCCCTCCTACCCCTCTGTGGCCAGCACCCCCCACTACCAGATGGCGCAGTACGACATCTCCGCGGACTTCGTGGACTCGACCACCGCCTACGACCCCCGGCCACTGGAGGCGCTGGCGTCGGACACTCAGGCGCTCATTAATGGCGCCGCCATCAATACAGGTACCCACCGATACGTACTCAATGCACTTGCTCAGGTGGCAGGCTCGTTACATGTCATTCGTGATGTCATAGTGACTCAAGTTAATTATAAGTAATACATAATCACAGCGGCAGACTGGGATGAAAAGGACCAGGGGGCCAATTCTTGAGATTCATATTTTGAAACCATATAGGTACCTATGTTTTCAGTTTCACTGTTTAATAATGTAAAAAAGGTAAGACTAAGCAATAGTTGTCAAATGTTACTAGTTTTATACAATGCGAACGTAAAACGGTTTCAAAACGTCAATCTCTAGAATTGGCCTCCAGGGGCTGGATTTACAAAAAGTTTTAAACTGTATACAGGCTTAACTTTATTCCATTATACCGTCGTAATAACAATAACTCTTCTATCGTGCTAATACCACCATAAAACTCAATTTATCTTTGTAAATAGGTATTTGTTTATACCGACATTTAAAATCATTAAGTTTTACCAGAGAACATTGTATAGCTAATATTGCTTACCTAATAGTAATAGGTAGGTTTATCAGTCATAGCGAGGTTATAGTCGTATACTTCTTTGTAAATCTAGCTGTGAAGGGTCCGTAAAACAAAGTAGAGACAGAAAAAATGTATGGAAATGAGTAAAAATGCTTGTAAATTTATGAAAAAGGCTAGTAAAATGTAAATAGGGGCTCACAACCGACAGGGGCCTGGGATTGGATTTCATCCCTTCCAGTCAGCCACTGGCTAATCAAGTTATTATTAAAATATTCATAGAAAATAGTAGAAGTTTAAGACATAAACGACAAACGAATTGGTTTACTTAGTATAAAAGATATAAATCTGTATAATAATTTCTTCTCTAGGCAGGCACCTGCACAGTTATTTATACTTCAATAATGTGACAGGTCGTTGATGTGCTTCATTTATATAAAACATGACTAAAGCACTATCCAATATATTAACAAAAGTTTACGTCGTTAGGATAATTATTAACTTTTCTTTGAACAAGCAATGCACAAAGTGCTGAGAACTTTGAAGTTCTAAGATTGTTCTAATCATTTGTTTGCCAACTTCTTAAAGTTTCTTTCTTTCTTATGAAAATATTTTAATCAGCTGCACTTTGCAAATATTTAATTGATTTTTGTTGGAAACTAAATTCTGGTAGACATGACAAATGCTAATAAAGACAGTCTAGTTAGTCACATCAGGTGATGAAATGTTAGCAGATAAATAATGTATTCTTTTACAGATATTTTATTTGATCTATCAAAATCACTTTTCTTCTTTGTCTTTTTGAATGGTTTTGGCTCGTATTATACTCATTGAAGTAACTTGATGTCTAAACCTCCGCCTTCTTCGAATACTCTTCGTTCCCTTCTCATGCATATTCCACGGTGAAGTGAGTTCCAGCTTTAAAACCCGCTGGCTAACTTCCAAAGAATGCCATCAAGTAATTTCCAACATTTAACTTCTTTGCTTGATTTGCTGAACTATCAATAAGAACATTTATTTGTAGACGTCAGACTCATTTCACAATAATTCAAATTCAAATAGATTTATTTTCAACTTACGAGCAGTTACAATTACATGGTAAATAGGAACTCCTTTCGAAGTGCAGAAGAAGAGAAAGAAGAGAGTGCATGAAGATGGCGATGGCTTAAACTTGACTATTTCACCTGTAGAGTTTGTGTATCAAAACCCTTGCAAAAACAGAAAGAACTCCGCCATTCTTAAGATTGTGTAGGTATATCTCATTGAAGGTATAGACAATATGTTGATGGAACAAAATGTAGAAATCAAATTGCTTTTCAATTTTCATGAATCGTCGGCATCATTGGCAAAAAAATTATCTGTGAAGAAGTGAACGGGCTAATCTTTATACTATGGTTATAAGCAGCTATTTTATTACATAAATGTTGCAAATTTCAACATTTGAAAACCGCTAAAACTGTTAGAAGTTAGAAGATTGTGCCTAGTTTATAACATAGTATTCAGCGATTCAGAAAGAGCAATTGACTATGATTGGCTCTTCATATTGTCATCTTCAACGAGATTGTCACAATCTTGGCAATGGCGGTTTAGAAGCTCATCCTTTGCATTAAATTAGCGGGTATCTTACATCTTCATCGGAAAGCGTTCTGTATGATTGTTGTGTAGTGTTGCTGAGGCTTGTGTGGTTGCCAGGTGGTGGGAGTAACGGTGGAGGTACAGGTGGTGGGGGTAAGACTCTGACGCAACCCGCGCGGCAGCCGTGCGTCGCAAGCTGCCCGCAGAGCAGGCTGGCTCTGCTGCCGGTCAAGCAGGAGACTGCTTTGTCGGCGGGCATTGACACGTTGGTGGCGGGCTTCGTAGATAGCACCACCTTCCCCGGCGACGTGGCCGAGAGGGAGGTCGCCGCGGTGACCAGCGACAAGCCGGCCGCTCATCCACGTGAGTAGACCCGCTTCCCGTCCCGCTTACATGTCCGCTGGCCAGAAACCAGAATGTCCGCTGTCCGCTGTTCTTGAGAAAATTATTTTAATGATTAATCGGAAGGCAAATATCAATTTAAAAATCTCTAAATTCGACAGCAAAAAATCTGTTTTTGTTTAAAATTGAATAAAATTGAATTTAACTACATTTGGCAGGTGTTTTATCATAATTAAGGAAATATTTACAGCTCCATATTGAAAATTGGTAGAGGAATAGACTCACTGTTTAATCAAAATGCAGAAAATGAAAAAAAAATCGATTTTTATTTAAAATCAAGTCACATCGTCCTCTCGATCCCATTCACGTCAGAGCTTGTGGAAAATTTGTTTTTGCTAACCAATAAGAAGGTTCATTTTCTCTCGTGTCAAAGCAAAACAATGGATTTGATTGGTTGAAAATGAAGCACTTTTCCATAAAGCAAAGTGCTCTGATGCGAATGAATTCACTAGCATTATCGACTAGGAATGTTGGTACAAAGTACAAGTTCTGTATGAGACCGTTGATGAGACTAAATCCTGCTCATTGCCAATGGAAATGTGATAACCAGCTTTTCACTCGCTCAGAGTTTAAACAAAATTGTGAGTTTACATTTTTGTTCTTTCTTTGTTGCATAAAGATATTACAGAACCACTTGAATAAGGAAAATACTGAGAATACTTGTATCAACTCTCTAAATAATTAATAGCTATTTTTATCCATGATTTTCTAAACTTTCCTTAATTGAGCCAAATTATTCACAAAATATATTTGCAAAATATTAACAAAGGATTATTTTAATGTATAGAATAATACATGGGAATTCGCAGAAGGCCAATTCTTAAAAATTATCGTTTTGAAACTGTTTGCATTTTCATCGTATAAATTTAAAAAATGTAGAATGTTAAGTTTTAAACGATGTCACCGTAAATGGTTTTAATTAGTGCATTTTGAAGAATTAACTTTCCAGCGATAAGTTTCCGAAATAACGATGTAAAAGTGAAAGATCCGTGAAGTAAGTATGACGGGTGGAGTAAAGTGCTATCGCGCTGTCTTGCCAGTGTAACAATCGCTGTCGCAATACATCCGACCATGTTTCAGACCCGGCCCAGATCACCGAGCTGCTCCTGAAGACCATCGCGGACGCGCACGCGCGCACGTGTCTCTTCACGCTGGAGCACATCCGCGAGATGTTCGGCAAGCCGCAGGACCTCAGCAAGCTCATCTACTACAAGAACATGGCCCACGAGGAACTGTGGCTCGAGTGCGCCCAGAAGCTCACCACCGTCATTCAGCAGATCATCGAGTTCGCCAAGATGGTGCCCGGATTCATGAAGCTGTCCCAAGACGATCAGATCGTGCTGCTCAAAGCAGGTAGACAATCATTCCTCAGTCAAATCACTTCTAACTATCTTGCCTGTCTTTTAGAAGGCTTAGGATGATTGTTCAAGGACCAGTTTTTCAATGCTCTGCTAAAAAAAGTTTAATTAAGGGGAGGTAGTCACGAAGAATTTGCCATGTTAAATTGGACGTTTCTAGGAACATTTTTCTTGCCAACCTATAGAGGTAGAGGTTTGAAATTTTTAAGTTGTAGCAACAACTGTAATTAATAAAATAGACTAGAATCAAACATGACACTTTTATAGTTATTTTTTAATTAATTAATGAGGGGACATAGTTTTTTTGACACATTTTTATTGAATTAAAAATTTATTAAGGACAAGATATAAGACCGAGAAGGTTCATTTTAGTCTACCTTGAAGTTTATGCTATAATGAAGTTACACAAAAAAATTCAGCTCTCTATCTATTATAGTTTAAGAAATATATGTTCCGAAACTTTTAAATGTATAGTTTTGAGATACGCCCTATTGAAGTTTCACAGTGCTATTAGAATGGCCGGAGAGAACACTTGAAAATATTTTTTTAGTCAAGATTGGAAAAAGGGATATTGTAGTAGGATGATATTAAACAGTTAGGATCAACTTGAAAAAAATTAATATCAAATAATTAATAAAAAAAAATCTTTAAATCAAAAATTCTTCGTGACTACCCCCCCTTAAGTATATAGTTTTATTAAATTCAAACGGTAATTCAAGAAATGCCATTGGTAGTTGCCATGGCAATATAGTCATAATCAATTGTTTAAAATTTAGCAGAGTATTGGTAACTAGAATATGTATTGTATTTGTCAGTGGTATCTGGCAATGAGCTAATGAGAAAGTGCTACATAAAGCATTTTGAAATTGATCAAGCGGCCCTTTTCTTCAAAAGGTTTTCATTTATATTTGGTCTTTGTATGATACAGAATAATGTGATCAGATTGAATAGGATAGTTCCATCATCCATGGTTGCTATGGTATTCAGGACTCACTCTTGTTTAAGTATGTACACTCCCCCAAATAATAAACGGTACTTGGTACAAAACGGATTGGCTGCTGGGCCGGTTCCTTGACAATCAATCCTTGTTATTATCAATGAAATCAGAGCTCACCTAAAAGAGTTAGATAATGCGTTAGCACTGACTTCATGGGATGATGCCATCAAACCTTTATCAGTCAATTCATTTTCTTTCGAGTACCGTTTATTATTTGGGGGAGTTTACCTATTTTGCTGGTGGACATGCAATAACTAGTTTAATCTTATTTTTAAATACCTGCAGTTTTAAAAGAAATATATTAAAAGAAGAACAGAAATACATAGTATCAAGAAATGTAAAGATAACAAGAAAGATAATGATTTCTTATTAGGTACTTATGTACAGAAAGCATCTCTTCCCCAGTTAGGTTTAGGTTAGCTGTGATTTCAGATGTGATTGCCAAGATATGAATCTTAAGCCCTGTGTCCTCCACCAATAGGAAGCTTCGAGCTGGCCGTGCTGCGCATGAGCCGCTACTTCGATCTGAGTCAGAACTGCGTCCTCTACGCCGACGTTCTCCTGCCGCAAGACGCGTTCTTCACGACAGAGACGCAGGAGATGAAGCTCGTGACGTTCGTGTTCGAGTTCGCCAAGAGCATCGCCGAGCTCAAGCTCAGCGAGACGGAACTGGCGCTCTACTCGGCCGCAGTGCTGCTCTCTGCAGGTAGCTATTCTCTAGAGACAGGCGCGTAGGAACTACGCACATCATGGGGCCAGTTCTAGCCCATAGGACGTTTATAGTATTTAAATAATTTGTAAGTGATTCTGGGCCTTGAAACTTAATTTTTACAATGGTGTTAAGTGGGGTGGGGGGGGGGGGGGAATTCATTCCCTCATTCCCTTCATACGCACCTGTGGAAATGTGTTAGAATATGTTTTAATCTTGTTATCTACTAATTGTACACAAAATAGTCGTGAATATCTTAATATTAAAACCAATGTCACTTAGGCCCGGTATTACTAAAGTTAAATTGTGCTGGATTAAAAATAACTTTTAGATTTAATCAAATGTTTCAATTATTTTGAAGTATGTATCTGATTGGCTGTGCCGCCAATTTAGTCCAATATTTAGTTAATCTGGCTCAGATTAACTTTGGTAAAACTGGCCATTATGTAATTTAATTTGAAATGTGGCCTCATGTATTGACTTAGCGATTACCTAACGGAGAAAAGCAACAGATCCTCCTGGCTATTAGGTCTGGTCGCCTGTCACCACTTTTCTCTACTTGTCACCACTATCTTCCACCCAAATGGTAAAGCAGTTCACAGAGAAAGGTGGAGAAAGTGTTGACGGACGACACAACAAGCTTGAAGGTCTCATGCTCGTCCGATGTTTCAGATCGGCCGGGACTCAAGGGGCTGGCCGAGATCGGAAGGCTGAGCCAAGCCGTGCAGCGAGCCCTGCGCTACGAGCTCGACAGGAACCACTTAATGCCGATCAAGGGAGACGTCACGGTGTGCGACGCCATGCTGGCCAAGGTCTCCACATTGAGGTACGTCAACCAATCACAAGAGCTTGCGGAGTTTAACTCGTTTTGTTTCACTCGTTCATTTTGACCTTGAAGAGTTTTTTAATCCATTTTTATCAATATCTTTTACCAATGTTATTGTTAATAAAACAAGGCTTTGTACGAGTCTTCAGAACAGTTCGATGAAAATAATTTTATAGTTTGAAATGAGTTATTAGCTTTATTTCGTCCTACAGACTCTTAGTGCCATATTTTTACAAATTTTCGGGCACTGTAGGACAAAATAAAACTACATAATGAACCATTCCAAGGTATGAAGTTATTTTCATTGAACTGTTCTTAAGCCTCGTACAAAGCCTTAATTTATTAACAACGACCTTGGAAAAAGATATTAATAAAAATCGATTAAAAAACTCTTCAAGGTCAAAGTCACTACTCGGCCATCTTAAGTACCTACTACATAATCTTTTTCTCAGGAGGAAGAAACTTTTCTTAAAACACCGGACACACTGTCAACTTCTGCGAGAGAGGAGAGTGGAGATTGACGGTCACGTGACAGCTGTCGGCCAATGAGAATGTCGGCTCCTCTCCCGCAGAAGTTGACAGATTGTCCGGTGTTTTGATGGAAATAAAACACTGTTGTTATAAAATGATTGCCACTTGGACTCAGTACCTATAACTAAAACTCAAATACAAATAAAAATTAAAAATACAAATGAATGAATTATTAAAAGCCCTTGTGCACGCCATATTGAATCTCCTTGGTATTCTCCTTTGTATTGTTCTCTCCAACGGATGAGTTTGAAAGTGTAATGATTGGTGATGATAAACCTGTGATAAAAGCAACATCTATCTTTCAGTTATTCTTATCTTAATTAGGCTTTGATAAAAGTAATTATGCAAATTAGTTTTTAACTCTTTATCTTAATACTAGAGAAACTTGACAACTATCAAATCTCACAATTAGGTTCCTCAAAATTCTAAAGTAGAACTATAAATTATGTTGGAATATTTTGGAATTGCTGTAGATGTCAGGGGGGTCTTGTACAAGCGTGGAATAAAGTAGGTAGCTGTGCTGGTTGTCTCTCTCTGCTCCATATAAAAACATGTTTAAATATTAGGGTTGGGATTCGATTTGAATTGCTAAATCGATGTCAAATTGAAAATTTCGACATCAAATCGAAATAATTTCGACATCGAAATAATTTTGACATCGTAATAATAAGCCACATCGAAATAACGGCGAAATTTGGCAACACTGCAGTTGCGTCTACCGAAGGCCACGTTCCTAGCGCGAGAGATGTCCCTCGCACACACCCCCTCAAGGCAACAATGACGAGGAAATGATTGAAGTAGTAAAGTAATGTTTTCATTTAAAATAAACTACACCATTTATTTATGTAAAAGGGAACAATTAATGAAAAAAATTCGTTGCAAATCCAGAGTTGCAAATTCATGGCTTTATTAGACTTGTTGCCGGAATATATCCCGTGAAGCAAAACATTGTCTGCATTCAACATCCTTTAGCAATGTTGCCCGTAATGTTCACTTCAAATCCAAACACTTTGCACAATTCACTTCGTCTCCACGGCGGGATTATTATTTTTTTGCGTAAAAACATTCTTTGATGAGAGAATAAAAACAATACGCGCTGAAATGGCAAGCGACAACTAACCAACCCACCCACAATTGTACACGCGGTATGCAGGAAGGACGGAAACAGGCCACTCAGCTGATCTTGAGGGGCACGCGGCACTGTTGCCAGCTCTACAATACTGCGCGCAATTTCACGGATTTTTTTAAACGATGTCAAACGATTATTTGATTAAACAATTCAAATCGATGTCGAATCGAAACTCAAAATATCATTCGACATCGATGTCAAATCGAAAAATCGATGTCAAGTCCCAACCCTATTAAATATTATAAGTCAGAGAGAGGCAGAATAACAGGGTCTTTATTCCACCACTGTACACATTTTCACTTCTCAGTTCTCGTATATAAAATAAATCCTTAGTAGTTTCCAACTATTCTATATTAGATTTACAAATTGGAAATACTTTTGTTAGCTATTCAAATTTTTTTTTGCACATCTCTGAATAAACCCACCTACTTGTACGTAACATGCTCTGTACTGATCCGATGAACGTTGCGCTTGCTCTGTACTGATCCGATGAACGTTGCGCTTGCAGAGAGATCAGCATGCTGCACATGGACGCGCTTGCCAAGTTCAAGCGGTCGACGCCGCATCTAGAGTTCCCCGCACTGCACAAGGAACTCTTCTCCGTCGACAGCTGAGTTCTGCGCCTCTCTTCTCCTCTGGGACCGGTCAGTCAAACACCTGTTGAGTTCAGTCTCACAATCTACAGCTTAAGATGCTTGGGGAAGATGTGCTCTATTTTATTCAGTCTACATAACACATTTAAAAATGTAACACTCACTAAAGTTCTACTAATCTAAAGAAAGCCAATCACTGGAGTCTTTTCCACTTCTGTGTTCTCAAAATGTTATACAGCTATTTTCTCATTATAAATTATTATTACCTAACATTCTAAGAATGTACCAGAGTTTATAATGTACTCCAGTGTGGAGAATAATTTAGTTTAGTGACCTTGAATTGTTATGCTCGATTTGTAATTTTCTATCTGTGTGAAGACTAAACTAAAAAAGAACAATTTGTAGAACGCTAAGTCCTGTTAATAGTCAAAACCTCTTATTTATGCTGATTCGATTCAAATTGTTGAAACTTCATGCCAAAACTATGAAATTTATATTAGTGGTTTTTAACTGATTGCCGAAACATTTGCTAAATATCATGAAAAACACTTATTACCTACGTAACGTAATTACATAATTACAAATAAATACATACCTACATGTTTGGTTGCAATGTAACTTGCCTTGTAGAGCTTACGTACCTAAGATCTATGAAAGTAATTTTATTCTACCTCAATTCTAGATTTATTCTTCAATACAGTCTAGTTCTTATGTCATGTTTTTTCTCCCGCAGATGTGGAATTGACCCAACGCCTGTTGTCGTAGCAACTGAAGACATGGCAAGATGATAGAAAATTATTAAATTAAATTAATGTTACACTAAAAGATGAATACGTAACTACAAATACGGTGCACTTAAAAAAAGTTTCTTTGACTTATACAAAAATCCGCCGGACTTTTATCAACAACCCGAGAAAATGACATTACGTTACCTTTTGTGCTTGACATTTCCCTTCATCAGTGTGTATATATCCATATATATTCTAGTTGGAGAGATTGTAGTGCTGGAAGGGATCGGGATAATGCCTTATTAACGTAAACACTAGCCACTTCGCGAGATGTGAGACGAATCCAGACGAAACGCGCTGGCATCATACTTATTGATGGGTTCATATTTGTGGAGTGGGTAATAGCTATATTAATTGTTATAATATTAAATGAAACGTATGCCGCATTGCTTTGTTGCTCCGACTTGGGAATGTCAACGTTTTGTTCCGAAGATGACAGTTTCTGCAACATTGTGACGGTGTGTTTTGGGAAAAAAATATAAATTATTTGATATACTATAAATGAATATATCTGATGTTGATGGTTGACAAACGAGAGAAATATTTGATGTGGATGTAAATACATTTAGAATAATACTGAAGTACTTTTCACGAGCCCCATCTTGTATAGAAAGAAAGATTCGGACAACAAAGCACTACGTTGCGTATGCGATGTACAAACATTATTTCAATTATCATTATTATTATATTATTATGTATTAAGATAGTTTGTAGTTAATAATATGTTAGATGTAATGATTCTAGATGTTTTTCTATATTTTTTGAAATGGTTCGGGAAAAACAGGTGCTAAGTTCTTTGGAAATATGCCAGACAATTTCCTCGCGATCTTTCGGTTTAAATGTAGTTTATTTGTAAATTACTGGTTATTTATTCTCTATATTGTAATGTAGTACTACGAAATAACTTCTGCTCCAACAATTACATCACTTTTAGTTCACTTGAAATTGTCTACCTATTTGTTCGGAAACTTTTTACGTTGACGCATGGTTTTTTATTCATAGTCGGTGGTTATTTTAATTCTCTAAAGTTAAGTTACAATATTTGTGATATGTCATATGAGCCGGGCATCCCTCGGCTTCTAGTATAACCTGTCCGCCATACTTAGAATGTTGAAGACTCACCCCTGTGCAATCCATTCGTTTTCTCTCTCTCTCGGGAAAGTAAATACGTATCGTAAGTTTTATTGTTCTTTAGCTATGTAACGGGGATTCGAGTGAGCGTGGTAAACTAACTCTAACCGAGGTTGTGGGCTGGTATTATTTATTTACCTAACTATCATTTTTGGCAGACCGGATTAGTAATAATGTCCTGTCAATCAATTTGATTTTTCCCTTGTTTTTGTTATTGAATATTGTGATTTTGTGTTTTGTAATGTGTACAACAACAAATTATTAGGTATTATAAAATGTCACTTTGTTTTCGTGAAGAATGTTTTGGTAAGAATATAAAATTAATGGATGTTGCTGTGTTTTGGCAAGTAACATTTTTTCAAAAACTACTTTACAATTCTGGACGTATTCTAACTTGAAATAAAATTATACATCTTATTATTGTGTTTATTTAAAAAATAAAACAATGTTTTTTATTGGGAAGAATTGAATTATATCAATATTAAAAATTATAATTTTGTATGTTTCTCTGCATGGTTTTGACTTTACGTTTTCATTTTCAATCTCCATCACCTTCCTTATTTATGTCCTTTTATTCAGTTATATTATTTATTTTTAATAATTCAAAGTTATATTTCTCAATTACGTATATTTTGTGATCTTGACATTATTTCCCGCCACATTTTAAATTCTGTTCGCAATAGCACGGACCGTCATACATTTGACGTTTTCAAGTTGGCGTAACTGGGTACTGCCTGTCCGGAGCTACCATCACGCACGCCCTACAGTCATGTTTTTCTTTTTTCTCTCTCTTCTGTCATTATTGTAATGGATGGCTGCGTGACAGGTCGTCGTGTGTGGTGCTTTGTTTATTTTTAGTATTATAATTTCGTTAGTTTTACAATGGCGAAGTTAACTGAAGATATGGTGACGGCAAGAGCAAGAGGAGCTGACATTACTACGCTGAAGAAGTTAAACTGTTGGTAAGTTCGGAAAACAATCGCTTTTTACCCATAACCCTACAAACTGGCTTCACAGTTTCCCGTTGTTTAGAAACTTCTGCGGCTGCCGAATGAAGAATAGTCGAATATTGATAAAATGCTTATCTATGTCCGGGTACGTCTGCATAATTGTGTATCGAAGTAGCTAGGTAGGTACCTAGGTAATGAAAAAGTAGGTAATACACTTCGTTCTTTTGCATAGGGGTGCCTGCCTGGCCGATGTCAGCCTTCTGCAAAGGATGACCAAACTAGAAGTGATCGCCTTCAGGTAGGTTACTTATTCACAATTGATTATCTTTATTGCTTATTACTCGCTTTGTTCTCCCAGCTATTATGTTTATGCGCTTGGCAGACTGCAGAGTAATGAATGAATCTTGTTTTCACACCTGGCTCTTCCCTTCCCACATGTGTCCGTCCGTCTCCAAGAGAATGAACTTTACTGTTGCTTTCTCGCGTGCGTGAATGGTTTGTGTTCTGTGAAGCGGGACGCACTTGTTGCTTGGTTGGTCGTGAAATAAACCACAATCTCAACAAATAATTCCCATCCCAGGCGGCTGGTTTGTTCACATAACTGTTTCTGTAATGTCCGTGTTGAAGACATTGTGCTCATCTTTCTGTGTCTATGTTTGAAAGCAAGGATGTGCGATGAGTCATGATGCTTAAGAAGGCAAGGGTTCGACTCTCTCCCACGTGTGTGTGAGATGATGTCAATATGGTTTGGTACCTGGTGACCTTGGTGCTCACGCAAGCAACCCACTGTCATCTACTCAAGGTCAACTTCACTCTTGTCTCTGTATCTTATCTGTCAGAGGTATTTCAATGACAATGTGTTGTTGAAATAGGAAATGACAGAGTTATCCACATATTTGGTCCTTAATGATGGTTTTGATGATTTCAACATTTATTGACCTAGAAGACAAGTTAGTAACATGGACATTCCCACTTACACATTTTTTCCATCACCTGAGCACTTGTTGTTGACTTTTATAGATAGTGTACTACCTATAAAAAAAATGTTGTGACAACTTTCCGTTTGTTTTGTTGTCAGGTATTCATTTAGCTTGCTGAAGCTAAACTTTAGATGAACTTACTTTTTAGTTTTTAACACACCTACTAAAAGCTTCTTTGTAGGTAGTAAGTACCTTAGAGGAATTAGCACCACTAATTCCTCTAAGGTAGTACCTAGTATGTTAAACAATTGTCAATTGAGTTCCCAGCAAACACTGTTACATGCCAGGCAGCTCCCATGAGATTTGCCAGTTACATGCCAGGGAGGTGCCAGGCATGTAACTATGACTGGACAACGGGATGCCAGGCACCTCCCAAGGTAGCTGCCTGGCACATGTCTGGGAGCTGCCTGGCACATGTCCATGGGAGCTGCCTGGCACATCCCAGCAGGTGCCTGGCAAATCTCTGGGAGCTGCCTGGCACATCCCAGCAGGTGCCTGGCACATCTCTGGGAGCTGCCTGGCACATCCCAGCAGCTGCCTGGCACATCTCTGGGAGCTGCCTGGCACATCCCAGCAGCTGCCTGGCACCTCCCAGGTACATCTCTGGCACATTCCAGCGAGTTCAGCTGCCTAAAATTAACGGTTATTTTGAATTTAAACTGTAAAAAGTAAACTATAATTGCGATATCTACACGGGTTTTCATCATAATTACATTACGACAAGATATTCACAGAGATTATTACAATTGCGAATAGAATCTGAAATAAAACGCAAATGGATTAGACGTGATTTCGATGGCAGGACCTCCAGGTGGCAGGCAGACGCGCTATCCAAGGGACCACGATGGCAGCTGAAGGTTTGGTGCGTTGAAACATAGGTAGTTGAAACGAGCATTTGAAAGGAGATAGGTTGCGGCTGTTATGCTCACGTAAATAATTGATCCACAAAATTAATATGAAGTTAAACTAATAGGCAAATTAAAATGTATTATTTTTAAATAAATCAATGTTAGCCTGGGATTGGCACTTCTAGTGTTATCACTATACTTATAGTAATACAAACACTGGGCTATTACGACGAAGGAATAACATTACTAGTTCACTATAGTTATGTTATTATAATATATAAAAATTTAAGAATGTTATGTAAAAATGGGTTCCTAATCTCGAGTTTGTTGAAAATGTTCACCATGCGGAAATGACCACATTACTTTATCTTTGATAAAACAAAAGATTTCCCTTGGTATCGCATCTAGTCTCATTTTCACATGCGGTATCAACTCGAGAATAGGCCCCAGCTGGAGCGCCTCTCTTCTCTCCTCGCGATCGAATTCATTTCACTTCTATTATAAGATTTACGCTGAATGAATTACGCCGGTCACGACGAAATCAGAAAAAGACTCCATGGTGCAATGGAGTGCTATCTACTTCTATCTATTTTCCTTCCTTGCAAATATATAAAACCTTTTTTCCGTCGCCATTAGCCTCGCTGCAGAACAGTGCGACGTTAAGCCCCAGGCAAAAAAATAAAACCTTGAAGTTCGAGGTGAATAGGTATTACCTAATTAAGTTTAGGTTATGCTTAGTTCTTATAGCAAACTAATTTTAGAATTATCTAGCTACTTGTTATTTTAACAAGTACCTATAGTATGGCAGTACCTCACAAATATTCAAACTAACTTACAAAATGAGTTTGAACATTTGGGAGGTCCCCGCCATGTAACAGGGATGTGCCAGGCAGCTCCCTGGGATGAAACTGGCATATGCCTGGCACGTCCCTGGCACATGCCTGGCACATCCCTGTTACATGGCGGGGACCTCCCAAATGTTCAAACTCATTTTGTAAGTTAGTTTGAACATTTGGGAGGTCCCCGCCATGTAACAGGGATGTGCCAGGCAGCTCCCTGGGATGAAACTGGCATATGCCTGGCACGTCCCTGGCACATGCCTGGCACATCCCTGTTACATGGCGGGGACCTCCCAAATGTTCAAACTAACTTACAAAATGAGTTTGAACATTTGGGAGGTCCCCGCCATGTAACAGGGATGTGCCAGGCATGTGCCAGGCATGTGCCAGGCATATGCCAGTTTCATCCCAGGGAGCTGCCTGGCACATCCCTGTTACATGGCGGGGACCTCCCAAATGTTCAAACTAACTTACAAAATGAGTTTGAACATTTGGGAGGTCCCCGCCATGTAACAGGGATGTGCCAGGCATGTGCCAGGCATGTGCCAGGCATATGCCAGTTTCATCCCAGGGAGCTGCCTGGCACATCCCTGTTACATGGCGGGGACCTCCCAAATGTTCAAACTACTTACAAAATGAGTTTGAACATTTGGGAGGTCCCCGCCATGTAACAGGGAGCTCCCAAATGCCATATCCCAAATGGTCAAACTGGGATGTGCCAGGGAGGTGCCAGGCATGTACCTTGTTTGCTGGGTTGTGACCTATTTATTTTCAAAATCTGGTTTCCTTGATATCGGTATGTAGATAATACTTGTGATTTGCGTTTAAATCTTTGATCATATTTTATTCTATGCACCAAGTAGCACATACATAAACAAACCCTGTTAATTAGTTTTTGAAAGCTATGCAAATAATTGGATATGGTTGGCAAGATGTTTGCTTTCTCACCCACTCACAAAGGTCTCACTTGCACTCTCACTTGCACCTTCTTTCATTGGTGATTTTCCTTTTTTGGTAATGCTAAATGTTTCTTCTTAGAATTTGAGAAATTGTCTAGTTTAGAGTTCTTGTCTTTGTTTGTCATTTAATATTTTTCTATTTTGTTCTCTGCCTGACAAGTTGTATCAATTTTGGCCATTGGATTGAGTGTACAAATTTTACCCACGAGTCCCCACAGCGAGGGCTCTGGGGCCCCAAGAAGTTTTCTAACGGCCAGTATTGCCATTAGTTTAAGCTCAAACACCAGTTAGTTTAAGCTCCACTTGGAAAATGTGGTGTATCCATTTTATTCTGCATTGACTCGGACTGTCAGTTTATTTTTAAGCTCTCAAAATGGTATGGTGTAGGCACTAGTAGGTAGGTACACTACATTTCCTAAGTAGAGTTTAAACTAATTAAAGCTTAAATAATGGTTATACCTAGATGATGGCTCCTAAATTGGTGATTTGTTGGCATTGATTGTCATGCTACCTGCACAATCAACATTGTTTTGTGTTGAGTTGAATTTCTTTGGAATTAAAATTAAAAAGAAATTATAAGAGTCATAATGACAAGATAATAATTGTATTTTCAATCTTATTACCTCGATTTTGATTCCCTCAAATACTCAATATTTTAATTTAATCATTCCATTTTTCATTATGATCAATATCTCTAATTTAATGAGGATTAATTGATTGATTAATTAATCAATTAATTAACATTAATTAACATTGATGTTTTTGGCAGCAATTCCATTTGTTTTAAAACAAGTAATTTTTCTGAAATATGGTGATACCTAGGTAATTTGCATATTGTAGCAGTCAAAGATTTGTTCTTAGTACTTAGTACAACATTGATGTTTTTGGCAGCAATTCCATTTGTTTTAAAACAAGTAATTTTTCTGAAATATGGTGATACCTAGGTAATTTGCATATTGTAGCAGTCAAAGATTTGTTCTTAGTACTCAAGGTGTGAAGAATATTTGGCCTCCTATATCCTGAACCCCCCCCCCCCCCAGATGTCCCCTGACTTTGTTATTGATGTGGAGAAAGAAAATTGCGCTATGCTGATGTGGTGGCAATTGATTAGGGCCAGTCTTACAAATTTCAATACTCTTGCTAACTTTTAATCGGTTGATTGGGACTGTATTGTCATGGCAACAACCAATGACATTTCCTGGATGACTGTGTTAACTTAATTACCTAGAACTTGTTTTAGCAGAGTATTGACAAACTGTACCTTTATTAGACCTTATTAGCTAACAGCTAATTAGTTGAATGCCATCTCAAATGGGTACTCGCAATTCAAATTGGAGTTTAAAGTAGCAACAAGTGATTTAAGAGTAGGAAGGATTTGCAAGAGGGACTTGAGAGTTAAAGAAGCCGGCGGATAAAAAGGAATAAGTTGCCAAGGCCGGCAGTTAGAGAAGTCCAGCCCCTAGTAAATATTGTCTTGGTGATTGAACCAACTTTTAGAACCTAGAGATGGATTATTATCAAATATGTGTCTTATCACTAATCAGTACTAATCATTTTGACAAACTTCTGACAAGTCTGACATGACAATCTACTTAGGGTTGCCAACTTTAGAAGAATCGAAATCCAAACATAACATTCTTGGGGAAAAAGGTATCACTAAAACGGTATTTTTGGGGGAACCACGTACCTTTGCGTACAAATATACGGTCTCACACGAAATCAATGGGGGAAGTATATTCAAATTGACCCAGTAGGTACAAATTTTGAATTTCGAAAGTGTATTTGGGCCATTTTCTTGCATTCTGGAATACAATCTAGAGCGATTTGATATTTCGTAACTTTGTAGGTAAATGACTGCACAATTCTAGAATAATGACTTAAATTTCATTTGAAAATTTAATTTATTCACTGAATATGTAATTATGTATAGTGTTTAAGTTTCATATTTTCTACAATTCCGGACATTATGCTGTCCGGAATGAGGTAATTCCGGCATCCGGACAATGTTGTCCCAATCAGGAGTGTCCGGATAAAATCCGGATGGTTGGCAACCCTAAACCTACTTCTAAACGTCGTGCTACTGAAGCAGTTGTTGACGACGAAGTATTGTTCTCGTATTGCAGTGTGAACCAGATCTCCTCGCTGGCGGACTTTGCCAACTGCGTGAAGCTGCAGGAGCTGTATCTCCGTGACAACCGCATCGCAGACATCAACCAGCTGTGCTATCTGCAGGTACAGTTCGCCCAGCGAGCGTGGAGAAACTCCTTTCATAAGATGAGCAGTATTGTTCGACCCTTGTTCGACATTAAGCTCTGACAAGATACAACTCATTTTATGACCTGCCACCCCTTCCACCTACACTGTTGCCATTTTAAACAACTTTCCTTGAATTTTAAAAGCAATCTGCATTGAAAGATATTTGGCACCACAACAAAACAACCCTGTCCCGATTACCTGCAGTGGTTAAGAGATATTTACAACCGGGCACGCGTCAAAACACTCCGGATTACAAGCTAAACCCATTGTTGAATTTTACACAGCATTTGCTGAACTTTCTCTACGCTCGCTGGGTCGACTATACGCCAACCCGACACACAACACGTCTCAACGCGACAGTTTGCTGGCTTTCGAACACAGATAATGTTACCGCCGTTCAGAATGCAAAGCCAGTTGCGGTTTCTTCGGCGTGATGCTCGAAATATTCTACCTTATTTCCGTAAATCTGAATTATACTTCAAAGAGCAGTTAGTATCCAAATTCCCGTAAGTACTAAGCATTGGAATATAGAATTATTTTGAAAATTATGACCTTCTCGTTGACGATAGATAATATGTGGATGTGACAAAGTTGCAGAGAAATTAATTACGTAGGCTACATATTCTTTGAAATTTGTTCACCGCTTTGTTGAAAATCTTATCGACATGTTATGAACGTTTATATGTTGAGTAAAGTTTGCTTTTAATTGTTCTGCTCGTAACTTTTAGAAAAAGTTCTTTCAGCAAGAGTTTAACGGATGTCAAAGAGCAATTCTTTGATGTCTCTTTGCTATTTGTTATTTGAGTGATTAATTTCCTATATTTTTCCATGAACCTACATGTGTATTTACTTTGAATTATTGTTGATCTCGACTGTCTAGGAGCTGCCTGCACTGAAGCACCTTCTACTGAAGGAGAACCCCATCGAGAGCAAGCCGCATTACCGCGAGACCGTGCTGAGAGTTCTGCAGGGATTGGACACCCCTGTACATGTGTCACATTGTTGATCTCGACTGTCTAGGAGCTGCCTGCACTGAAGCACCTTCTACTGAAAGAGAACCCCATCGAGAGCATGCCGCATTACCGCGAGACCGTGCTGAGAGCTCTGCCGGGATTGGACACCCCTGTACATGTGTCACATTGTTGATCTCGACTGTCTAGGAGCTGCCTGCACTGAAGCACCTTCTACTGAAGGAGAACCCCATCGAGAGCATGCCGCATTACCGCGAGACCGTGCTGAGAGCTCTGCCGGGATTGGACACCCCTGTACATGTGTCACATTGTTGATCTCGACTGTCTAGGAGCTGCCTGCACTGAAGCACCTTCTACTGAAAGAGAACCCCATCGAGAGCATGCCGCATTACCGCGAGACCGTGCTGAGAGCTCTGCCGGGATTGGACACCCCTGTACATGTGTCACATTGTTGATCTCGACTGTCTAGGAGCAGCCTGCACTGAAGCACCTTCTACTGAAAGAGAACCCCATCGAGAGCATGCCGCATTACCGCGAGACCGTGCTGAGAGCTCTGCCGGGATTGGACAACCCTGTACATGTGTCACATTGTTGATCTCGACTGTCTAGGAGCTGCCTGCACTGAAGCACCTTCTACTGAAGGAGAACCCCATCGAGAGCATGCCGCATTACCGCGAGGCCGTGCCGAGAGCTCTGCCGGGATTGGACACCCCTGTACATGTGTCACATTGTTGATCTCGACTGTTTAGGAGCTGCCTGCACTGAAGCACCTTCTACTGAAGGAGAACCCCATCGAGAGCATGCCGCATTACCGCGAGACCGTGCTGAGGGCTCTGCCGGGATTGGACACCCCTGTACATGTGTCACATTGTTGATCTCGACTGTCTAGGAGCTGCCTGCACTGAAGCACCTTCTACTGAAAGAGAACCCCATCGAGAGCATGCCGCATTACCGCGAGACCGTGCTGAGAGCTCTGCCGGGATTGGATACCCCTGTACATGTGTCACATTGTTGATCTCGACTGTCTAGGAGCTGCCTGCACTGAAGCACCTTCTACTGAAGGAGAACCCCATCGAGAGCATGCCGCATTACCGCGAGACCGTGCTGAGGGCTCTGCCGGGATTGGACACCCCTGTACATGTGTCACATTGTTGATCTCGACTGTCTAGGAGCTGCCTGCACTGAAGCACCTTCTACTGAAAGAGAACCCCATCGAGAGCATGCCGCATTACCGCGAGACCGTGCTGAGAGCTCTGCCGGGATTGGATACCCCTGTACATGTGTCACATTGTTGATCTCGACTGTCTAGGAGCTGCCTGCACTGAAGCACCTTCTACTGAAAGAGAACCCCATCGAGAGCATGCCGCATTACCGCGAGACCGTGCTGAGGGCTCTGCCGGGATTGGACACCCCTGTACATGTGTCACATTGTTGATCTCGACTGTCTAGGAGCTGCCTGCACTGAAGCACCTTCTACTGAAAGAGAACCCCATCGAGAGCATGCCGCATTACCGCGAGACCGTGCTGAGGGCTCTGCCGGGATTGGACACCCCTGTACATGTGTCACATTGTTGATCTCGACTGTCTAGGAGCTGCCTGCACTGAAGCACCTTCTACTGAAAGAGAACCCCATCGAGAGCATGCCGCATTACCGCGAGACCGTGCTGAGAGCTCTGCCGGGATTGGACACCCCTGTACATGTGTCACATTGTTGATCTCGACTGTCTAGGAGCTGCCTGCACTGAAGCACCTTCTACTGAAGGAGAACCCCATCGAGAGCATGCCGCATTACCGCGAGACCGTGCTGAGAGCTCTGCCGGGATTGGACACCCCTGTACATGTGTCACATTGTTGATCTCGACTGTCTAGGAGCTGCCTGCACTGAAGCACCTTCTACTGAAAGAGAACCCCATCGAGAGCATGCCGCATTACCGCGAGACCGTGCTGAGAGCTCTGCCGGGATTGGACACCCCTGTACATGTGTCACATTGTTGATCTCGACTGTGTAAGAGCTGCCTGCACTGAAGCACCTTCTACTGAAAGAGAACCCCATCGAGAGCATGCCGCATTACCGCGAGACCGTGCTGAGAGCTCTGCCGGGATTGGACACCCCTGTACATGTGTCATATTGTTGATCTCGACTGTCTAGGAGCTGCCTGCACTGAAGCACCTTCTACTGAAGGAGAACCCCATCGAGAGCATGCCGCATTACCGCGAGACCTTGCTGAGAGCTCTGCCGGGATTGGACACCCCTGTACATGTGTCACATTGTTGATCTCGACTGTCTAGGAGCTGCCTGCACTGAAGCACCTTCTACTGAAAGAGAACCCCATCGAGAGCATGCCGCATTACCGCGAGACCGTGCTGAGAGCTCTGCCGGGATTGGACACCCCTGTACATGTGTCACATTGTTGATCTCGACTGTCTAGGAGCTGCCTGCACTGAAGCACCTTCTACTGAAGGAGAACCCCATCGAGAGCATGCCGCATTACCGCGAGACCGTGCTGAGAGCTCTGCCGGGATTGGACACCCCTGTACATGTGTCACATTGTTGATCTCGACTGTCTAGGAGCTGCCTGCACTGAAGCACCTTCTACTGAAAGAGAACCCCATCGAGAGCATGCCGCATTACCGCGAGACCGTGCTGAGAGCTCTGCCGGGATTGGACACCCCTGTACATGTGTCACATTGTTGATCTCGACTGTCTAGGAGCTGCCTGCACTGAA
This sequence comes from Leuctra nigra, assembly GCA_934045905.1. Lineage (NCBI taxonomy): Eukaryota > Metazoa > Arthropoda > Insecta > Plecoptera > Leuctridae > Leuctra > Leuctra nigra. The sequence continues at coordinate 181,873 of OW203768.1, read as the reverse complement.
GCACCTTCTACTGAAAGAGAACCCCATCGAGAGCATGCCGCATTACCGCGAGACCGTGCTGAGAGCTCTGCCGGGATTGGACACCCCTGTACATGTGTCACATTGTTGATCTCGACTGTGTAGGAGCTGCCTGCACTGAAGCACCTTCTACTGAAAGAGAACCCCATCGAGAGCATGCCGCATTACCGCGAGACCGTGCTGAGAGCTCTGCCGGGATTGGACAACCCTGTACATGTGTCATATTGTTGATCTCGACTGTCTAGGAGCTGCCTGCACTGAAGCACCTTCTACTGAAGGAGAACCCCATCGAGAGCATGCCGCATTACCGCGAGACCGTGCTGAGAGCTCTGCCGGGATTGGACACCCCTGTACATGTGTCACATTGTTGATCTCGACTGTCTAGGAGCTGCCTGCACTGAAGCACCTTCTACTGAAAGAGAACCCCATCGAGAGCATGCCGCATTACCGCGAGACCGTGCTGAGAGCTCTGCCGGGATTGGACACCCCTGTACATGTGTCACATTGTTGATCTCGACTGTCTAGGAGCTGCCTGCACTGAAGCACCTTCTACTGAAAGAGAACCCCATCGAGAGCATGCCGCATTACCGCGAGACCGTGCTGAGAGCTCTGCCGGGATTGGACAAGCTCGATGACGACCTCGTGACCCCCAGCGAGGTGGAACTTGCCCGGCGAATCGGAAGAGAGCTCGTGCATCCCTTGTCCATCCGCGACGGCTCATTGGACGGCAGCCGCTCGCCAAGTCCACAGCGAAATGTGGTGAGTTGACTCATACTTGTTAAGAATGGTCTCTTTCAATCTCACTCGAGGTTGAAATTAGTCATTTAACATGGGATTTATGATGGAAAGGTCTTAAAGTAGTAAGAAAGTCAAATGCACATCACCATTTGCCCTGACAGTATTGGCATGAAAACATTACTTTGAATAGGTAATCGAGGTAATTCTTCTGAACCCTTCTTGACTCTAATTTAATACTTAGTACAGTCCTCTAAAATGCCGTACATAATCAAGTTTCCTAACATTTATGAAAAAGGAACTAAGAAAGGAACTGGCAAATTCTCCGATTTGCATCTCGTCCGACGGCATCATTTGATGGTCAGATACTCTCGGTCAATTGACATTCTGTTAAATTGTGTAGCTTTGCAGCATGCTATGCTATGTTTAAGTGTATTTTCTGGATTTGTATATGTTTAGGTCTGGAAACCGGCCCCAAGTAACCCAATTTGTCAAGTCAGTGTACATGTAAATGGTTATGGAAACCCTGTCCGTCCAATAATAACGCTTCCACTGTATTTGACAGGTGTATTACGAGGACTACAGCGAGCCCACGGAGAACCAACGAGTCAGCAGCTACGACGACGTTCGGGTGAGTCTTAACTTAAGCCTTTTCATGCAGCAGAATGCGAGGTGTGAGTTGCATCAACTTGGTTACTTCTCTGAAACAATTGCATTGGATATAAAGTGAACTCTACAATATCACACTGCATACATTCTGTAGGACAGAAATGTCTAAACCTCTGACCATAACTGTCAGATGAATATGAACAATGTTTTGTAGTGGTTATTTGTGCATCATTGATGACCTATTTTATTACAAAATGTATCTGCCTAATGGTTTTGAGTGTTTTTACAATATGTAAAATTCACTTTTTATAATTCACTTCGTATTCAGAAACTTTGTGCAAAATAAAAACTTTGAGACATACTTTTAGACTCTTAGAATGGTGATTATTTTAGTTTAAATAATTTAGTAAATTAGCCTACATTAAAATTAAATGAACAGCAGAGGGGAAAATTAAGGAATGGTTTTAAATTCAATAATTTGTTTTGATTAGACATGAGTGGAAATCATTGTAATGTTCTATCTGATATTTCCTTGTGATTGTGATGTACTGTCGGTTTACGTTCTGAAGTGAACTTGTGAAACAGCAAGGAAAGCTGAGTGAATAGCGTCTGATTGTTCCCAGGCCGAGTACCAGCAGACGTCCCCCAAGCAGTCTCAGAGACAGTCTCCGCCGCAGGACTACGAGCAGCGACGCAACTCGGCCTACGAGCAGGAGTCTGGATATTCCAGCTCCAGGCGGGTGTACTCGGACGAGGTAGAACTTCATACTAGATTGCAGACATTATATCGACAGCTTTGGTGCGTTCACAACCCGATAGATGAACCATAATGAATCTGTTTTCATGGCTTTGGTGCCGTGAAATCCAAACTCTTCTACCTTCTGCTTCCCAGTTTTGTGATCAACGATATTCATATTGGTATTGATTATCAAAAGAGGTATAAATCGTAGCAATACTAGACAGTAGACACCCAAACACCCTAAAGGAGAGTAACAATTCTTCTGTTGGCCAAACGCAGTGGGGCATGATGTTTGTCCACCCGCTAAGTTTTAATCACCTACTCTTGCGCATTGCCTAACACTCGTCTAACTGTGTCTTGCAAGCCGGCATCGACGTCGCCGGAGCTAGAGGCACCCGGCGTAGCACCCAACACTGACATTTCGCCGGAGGTAATCGCAACTGCATGCGCATGCGGGATGGAATTTCACTTCACGTTGTTGTCTCGACACTTGGCCGAGAATACTTAACGTTTGCCGGACTGGAAATATCTCTGAATGTTATTAACAATAGTTTTCTTTTATTAACATAAACCAAGCTTATAATTGGGAGAGAAGCAGTTAGGGTCAGATTTTCAATGCCTCGCTAACTTTTAAGCAGTCGGTCAGGTCTATATTGCCATGGCAACATCCAATGGCAATGCTGAAATGACTGTTTCAAACTTAACTACCTACCTACTGGTTTAGCAGGGCATTGAAAACCTCCAAGGGCCGGTCTTTCAATAGTCTGCTAAACCATTAATTAAGATTTAAACGGTCATTCGAGGATTGTCATTGGTTGTTGCCATGGCGATATAGTCCTAATTGACTGTTTAAAAGTTAGCAAGGCATTAAAAAACCGGCCCTAACTCTGTATTTTCTTCATCTACTTATTCGTAAACAGTGAAAAAGTGCATGCTGATTTGGAATTAGGAAGCTAAGAGAAACATCTTGGTTTGGAGAAAGTTTGCAGAACCCAAGGATGGCTGATATAATTCGGCTGAAACGTTGGTTTTATTAAATATTGGACAAAACTAACTGCAATATTGATTATTTCTAAAAGCCAATTCATAGATGAATTTCTTTAGAACGCATTTTAAACGATATAAAAGTTGAGCTCAAGTTCTGTGACAAGAAGTTGCTTTGTGTAAATACAAAAAACTGTGTTAAATAGGGACACAGAAGTTGTTCAAGAGATTGTGTAGGGGTGTGCGAATAGTGAATTTTGATGTCGAATTCGAAGTCGAATAGTTGCCCATGATTTTCTCGAAGTCGAAGTCGAATTCGAATATCGAAGTTTCTCGAATAGTTTCTCGAATAGTTTCTCGAAGTCGAATATTTTTTGTAAATAATGCTATTTTTATTTACACTCTACCAACAAATTTAAAATAGAATTCAAGAAATTTTGATTTATATTTTTTAATTATTGTAACAGTATCAGACATAGGTAGCCAGCATGGTAGGTATTGTGCCTTTAAATAACAACATACTTTTTACAATGTGGTATTGAAGTTGAACAGTAAAAAATAATACCTAGGCACCTAAAATTGAAACAATATCGAAATATTGTATGTAATCTCAGCAATTAACGAAAGGAAATTACTTCCTGCTCAATAAGCTTGTAAGTTGTAGATAAGGCGTCTTCAAAATGCTTTGACGCGTGTTGCACTTCGCCCTTGCCAGGGGAAAAAGAGTTTCAAAGCCGCTTTTCTTTGCTCTAAATTTGCGTTAGCAGATTCCATAGTTCGACTTCGTGTCGGAAATATTTCGCAAAATTAAAAACACAACACAAAACACAGGAAAGACTGGCACGGCGAATGCAACAAATTGAAATCGGCTGTCTGCTGTTGACAAAGACGAGTGTTGGCGTTGGAACTTGGAAGGGGGTGTGTGTATTGTGCGCGCGCCGCGCGACCTTGTCCTTGGGCGAGATGTACGCTGATTGGTCAAATGAAAACTTCTTTACCGACGCGCGCGCACTATTCGAATTTGAACGAATACTTCGACATTTCGAAGTGTTCGACAAGTAATAAATCAATATTCGACTTCGAGATCGAATACTTCGACTTCGACTTCGGCCGAATACTTCGCCTAATTCGAATATTCGCACACCCCTAAGATTGTGTTAAGAAACATCTGGAAGCCAAGTCTTGAAACTTACGCTTTCAGGACGCAAACGCTCTCGGACGTCATAAAGTCCCATTTACTGTAAGAATGATGACCTTGAAATCTACCTTGAACTGTTTAGCTTAATTTTGAATAAGGTTTTATCACTGTATAATATCTGTAATAATTATTATATTATTAATAAATTGTTTCCAATAGATTGCTGGATGGCAATCAAATACGTTGCTTGACTTTATGTTTCAATGTCAATCACTCTTACAGTAAATGGGACTTGTTGACGTCCGAGAGCGTTTGCGTCCTGAAAGCGTAAGTTTCAAGACTTGGCCTCCTGATTGAACTGAGATTGATCCTACTTGGGTCTTAGATTGCAAGGGATGTGTAAGAAGGGTTTGACGTGATCATCAGGCGGAGGACGAGGTTGCCATGGAGCCGAGCTGCGCGAGATCTTGTCGCCAAGTAACAGACACCGGAGCCAGACTTTCCGTCGGCAGCGGCATCAACCACAGACCTCGACAGCCAATCAGGGTGAGCGACATATGTTATTGATAGCATGATGAGAAGACAAACTCTTGGAAACTGAACTAAAAATATTCATTATGATTCATGAATCACTCTCGGGGCTTCTGCTAGCGAACAACTAATGGGATCCTGGATTTATGCACTAGACAATCCTTGCAGATCATATCTACTCTGTCCAGTTCCAACTTTCTCTCATCTTTGCTCGATTATTTTAAGACTTCAATGAAGTTATTGTGTGAACTGTGAGGAACCTAAATGGAACCGATATCGTAGCCGGCATTTGGGTTTTGGGTCCCTGCTTATAACGGCCGAGTAGTGGCGTGACCTTGAAGAGTTTTTTCATCGATTTGTATCTTGATGAAATAAGGCTACTCAGAACTCTCTTCAGAACTGTTCAATGAAAGTTATTTGATATTTTCGAATGGTGTATTAGTTTTATTTTGTCCAACATACCTGAAAATACCTGAAAATTATTAAAAATGTGGCACTAAACGTCTGTAGGGCAAAATAAAACCAAATATGTAAACTATTCCAAACTTTGACATTATTTTCATTGAACATTTCTGAAGACACTTGTGCAGCGTATTTTATTAACAATTACCTACACTGGTAAAAGATTTTGCTACAAATTGATTAGAAAACTTATCTAGGTCACGCTATATAACTCAGCCATCTTAAAAATGTTAATATTATTAAATTATTTATTGGCAATGTCACCCAGAGGTCCCACAAAGTTAGCTGGAGGTTTGTCCGTTGATCTGAATGGCATTGTTTCTGCTCCAGAGCTCCAACATCCTGTCTTCCGTGCTGCTTCTGATCAAGGAGTTGGACATCAGCAGTCTGGAGGTCGTCCACGTGGCCGTGCAATCTCGAATCAACGAGCTCATCGGTGACTAAACACTCCGTGCAGCGGGCAGGGCTAGGATGGCAGGGTAGAGGCGGGCGACTCGTTCATTTGTTTTTAGAACAAATTAATTCAATCCGGATGGCGGAAAATTGATTAGAAAATTAGTTGGGTGAGCAAAAGATTTATTTTTTTATCAAAATCGAATGTTTGCTTTCCCATCTAATTTTTAACCCAAATGACGACGGATGATTTTTAAAGATAAAACATTGTCTGGATATTAGGATTTAATTTTTAAGGTGTGCATAGAAGTAGATTTCCTCGGAAAACTACAAATATGGCGAGTTGTGTTTGTCAAAATACTACAATGGATTAATCCGATTAATTCCGATTTTTACTCCGATTAATCAAATGGCAGAAAATCGATTAAAAAATGTATCGAAAGCAAAACCTCGATTTTCGATTTGAATCGGGTCGCCCACCTCTACCTAAAGGCTCATGGGGAAGGAAGGATTAGGAACACTTTTGTGAACGACGTAAAGCTTTCCAAGCGTCGCTACAAAGTGCTTCAGGGTTTCCGTATACTCGAATTGGCAATTGAAATGTGATAGCTAGACTGTTTTCTATCTCATTCTTACCTGGGTTATGTAGGGTATTGAGAGTCCAATTCGACCCACTTGTAAGAAAACTGTCATTGGTGTTATTCAAGGCAATTGACTTAGGTGCATCAAATTGTATATTTTCTCAAAATAAGACTAAATACTAAAAAGCTAAAAACATGGGAAGAAGTTTTATAAAGGAATTTAAAAGTGTGGATTATATGCAAAGTAGCCTGTATGTATATTTTGTATTGTGGGACTCATTTTCCGTCTATTATGCAGATGTTAATATGAAGCGACTAAACATCCTAGCTCTTAGCCCTGCACATTTATCTAGTTCTTCGTAATTCTCACAAGTTGGAGTTTTGTTCAGAACATCACTTGGGGGATCGTTCACTCACTTGAGCCGAGAACGTTCACTCACTGGTTTTGTCGTGAAAACCGACTGAGTGATTCGAGTCTTCTGGCAACTTAAGAATTACCGTAATTACTCGCATTAAGACGCACATGTTTCATCGTAATATTCCTGCTCAAGCTTAGAAACAACTATGTGAGCCATTTGTTAGCTCAACTGCCTTTGCTGAAGCTACGGTTTGTTTACTCACAAAATTATTACTTGGTTCATGTAAATTTGTATGAATTTGGCAAAACCCAGTTGTCTTCAATCATGTATCTTGTAGGATGCAAAGTGCTTTTAACAATAGAGTTGCATTGCATCTTGTGTTTGAGTAAATACGGTATTCCGAATGTCACATTTGCTTGCTATATAATGTACTCGCCGATGTGTGGGTAATTCCATGTAGAACCTAGAGTAGAACCAAGATGAACGTACGGACCACTTTTACCCATCACTTAGCACCGGCTCGGCTCGATCCTAGCCAATGTAACTTGCCAGAGAGACGGAGGCCGGTGCCAACATTGTACTTAATTCCCGCTCATTCAACACTGTCTCGGAAGCAGAAGGCCCCAAGTCCACTCTCTCTCACTCATGGGATCATTTTACGATGCTCTTTCAATAGCTATTTGACTGAAGTCAACAATAAAGTAAACATTGAAGTATTCTCTTACACAATGACAAATGTGATTAAATGAAGACAGAATGATTCATTTCACCTCGAGCGTCATTGAAATGGACTTCGGGCCTTCTACCTCAGAGGTATAGAGTTGTAGTCTTGTTAGGAACGGAGACGTTTGGTCGGTCAATTATTCTCACAGTTGTTGGATATGAAACTGGAGTAGGTATGTTTATTGGAAGTAGAGTTTTATGTGATATTAAGAGGAAGGTTCACCGCCTTGTTTGGGATTGTGACCTTCGAATTGAAGCAGATTATTTGTTGAAGCCACAAATTTGTTGTTAAAGAATTGCTGTTTGTAACGCGTTAAGGGCCGGTCTTTCAATGCCTTGCTAACTTTTAAACAGTCAATTAGGACTACCTATATTGCCATGGCAACAACCAATGACATTCCTAGAATGACCACTAACTAACTGTTAAGAGCTAATTGAGACTTTGGCAGAGTATTGAAAGACCGGGCCTAAAACCGCTTTTAATCATTTGATTCTATACGTAACGAGTGGTTACATGTTGTATTAAGTCACTAACTGTCTGTTAAGTCGCGAACCATATTGAGTAGTTGACTAATTTTAATGAGATTTTAATCTACTTAATCTTCAGCATTTTGAGACATCAGAATCCCTAAAGAGGCAGTTTCATTGTTGATTGTTCACAAGTTTGGAATGGGGCAAAGAAACATGGCTGCTATAAAATTGTGTTGTGATGTTAAGATTATCCGCAACAAGTCTGTTAAGTTTGACCGATCAGTCTCTGTTGAAACTCACATTACTTGTTGACATTGTCGGTACTTACTTAGGTTATTACTAAGTTTAGTTAGTCTCATGAGGTTGTTTTGTTATACTTATTACTCATTACCGTTCGAGGCAGCAATTAACACTAGTCTGTTTATTCATTAATGTTTTACACATTTTTATAACGAGCAAGAAATTATTATGTAACATCGGCCACAGCTTAGCTTCTGTGCAATATTATATTTTTCAAAACTATTATACAATATTAAATATTGATTATGTAAGGAACTTTTACATTGACATTATTTACCAACAAACTCGTGCCTATATTTCCTGGAGCAAAATGATTAAGGGCAAGTGATTTTGTTGCCCATGTCTTGACGTCAATGCCAAACTATTTAGGTTTTAAGTGAGGTTTGTTTCACAACTATAACTTCTGAGCTGGTAGAATTACTACATCTCTTGTTATCTTATCCTGCTTTTGCTTGACAAGATACAATAATCATCGTGTGCCAGATCAGTTGTTAGTTTGCAAGAAGTTGACGCCATTGCAAAATAGCAAAAATTATAAATTATATAAAATTTTAAGCTTATATTTCAGCTGATCACAGTCATGTTTTGATTTATATCAAAAATGAAAATATATGAGAAATCAACTTTTGTTTCATGAACAAATCTTACAAAAGCTATGGAACTTGAACCAGTGGCGTGCCGACCTATCTGAGTTTGGTGCTAAAGCACAGTCATTTTTGGGGGGTTTTGGGGGGATAAATTAAGGACTTTTCTGCTTTTCTTAAAAAACAGAGTAATGTGAGGGGTAAAATCATATTAAACCTGTCCTAGGTAGCCGAAAACCAAAAAATTCGCTGCAATTTATTATTATGTGTGCTTTTCTTTTTATAAATAAATCACTTTTTTGTTTTATTTAAAAAATATAGTACCTGTAAAATCATTTTATACCCGTTCTAATGTGGCCAAAAACAAAAAGTTTCGCTGCGCAGCTATTTTATGTGTTATTTTATTGCTAATGTTGTAATATCATTTTAAACCCGTCTTAAGGTAGTCAAAAAACAGAAAATTCGCTGCGCGGCATTTGTATGTGTGCATTTTTTATATTAATTAATAATTTTTTTGTTTTCTTTCAAAATTATACTTAGCAGGTTGGCTGTAAAATCATTTTAAACCTGTTCTAATGAAGCCAAAAAAAAAATAGCTGCGCGGCTTCTATTTGTTCTTGACCACTTGTTCTTGACCATTGGGGGTGGGTGGGTATACCCACCAATGAATTAGCACCGGTCCTCAAGATAGGTTCGGCACGCCACTGACTTGAACCGAAGGCTTGCGGCACGAATGAATGAAAATGTTTAAGGAGTATTTATTGATCACTGATGACTGCTTGGTTTCTCCATGAGTTAAGATTACGGCACTGGCGGCAGGGTTTTGCACACCTTCTCCTCGTAGCTTTCTCCCGGGTTAACGGTCCCGGGCTCGTTGGTTGCAAATCCATCGGCGTCGACGCAATACCATTTGCCGCTCCTGCAAGTCGGAAGTATCCATACATTTCACAAGTAGTGTCTGGCATTGAACAGGAGGAGAGCACTTTCAACTTCGTGTCACTTCTTGATGCAAGGCAAATACAAAATTGTGTGAAATAGGGGAATGAAATGAGTCACCGAAGTTGAAAAAGAAATTGTAAACTTAGATAAAGTAGAAACTATCGAGACCTGAAATTAGAAACAAGGGCAAACATTGAACATTCGGTTAAATTTAGGAAGGTGAAACGTGTTTGGCCGAACGTTGGCAATCAAATGAAGTTCAAGTATTACTCATTTCAGGACAAGGCTATCCCTTGGAGTTTTACTTATCTTATTATTCACGTACTACTTTCTGTTTTTGTTGAAGTTAGAGGCCAGTGTTCTATTGAAAGCAGTCACCACTTATCATGGAGTGAACTTACGGGTCGAACTGAGCCAGCTGGTAGTTTCCTGGACCTTGACAGACCTTGTTGAACTCCATGTTGTCTTCAGCGTAATATCTCTGATCGCGCGCGCAGTCTGCAAAACATTCCGTTCAGTTCCGATTCCAACCGGGAACAAATCCCTCATCGTAGAAGCCTCGGTTAATGTCACGCGGGGTGGAGTGTTTAGTTTAGTTTTGTCTTCACTTCAACAGTATTTTAAAATATCAAGGAGTTCCGTACAAGTCAAGCTTACGAAACTAAATAATTCCGCACACTGGAGTGAGAACATTACAACCTCAAAGTATTCAAATATCAGAATATCTGAACCACCTCGAACAAGGGATGGGCAATAAATGGTTGAGAATACAAAGAAAATGATTTTACAGTCGGAACAAAGTCCTGCAATTCAGATGGAGTAGAGGTTTTAATGTACTCCATTGTGTGTCATTTACTTAGAAGAGTGAGCGTGAATTGTGCATTGCTCCTTGATTTGTTGAAATCCAGTTAGTGTCGAAGCTCTAAAACACGTAGAAACGTCTGCGCTTGCCGAGGCCTCTAAGTAAACGTCAAATGTGTACTCACTGCAGTTCATGGATTGCAAGTTGCTGACTTCGCTGGCGTAGGAACCCAAAGTTGTGCCGTCTTTCCACGTGCAGAGAACTCTGGAAACATATTCCTTGGTTATTTACGTGTCAGGAGGTCAGCGGACAAATAGTTCTTCAAAGTGTGGCTTGTTAAAACATTGTCTTCTGCACAATTATATTCTTTGCGGAATACCAGAGGTCCTAATGTACTTCAATGTGTGGCATTAAACAAGTTCAGTAAGCTCAAATATATGCAATTGATAGATTTTTAAAAGTTTTATAGTGTGAGTGAACGGAGAAAACTAGAAAGACTTTAAAGCAGCACAAGCGTGCTAATACCTTCCACAGACCTTGAAATGAAAACATGGCGACATAATCGGAATCTCTTGAAAGAAGAGCAACTTTAAAATAGTTGAAATGGCTCTTTAAATTTAAATAGTTGATAGGAACTCGATTGCCATGGCAACAACCAATGACATTCTAGAAGGATCATAATAATTATGTCAATCACTTTAAATCTTATAATTATTAATTTCTCTGGGATTTCATTTATTATTTTATAAAGTCAACAAGTCAACTCCAATGTCGGATCATAGAGATCTTACTGAACTCCAGTTATCTTCTTCAGGGCAAATTTTTGATATAGTAAAAGCAAAGCACCCAAACAATTGAACAAAGTTAGCAAAAGTTTCCTGGATGCTATACAAATCACGGACAATGTGTCTATTTTATTTTCTGCCTCGAACTTGGCTCTCTCACGCCAAACCTTGCTTCATCTATCTATTTCTGCTTCTTTATTTCATAATTTCTTTTCTTTTCTAACAGTCTTTAGAAACAAAGTGTCCCTTGTTTTGAAAGAGTTGATTACGAACCGGTTGTCGTCGGTGACTTGGAAATGCCCGTAGCTTCCGTCCGCGTCGCACCTCTGTTTGATCGACCTGCGGAACTGCGTGCCGTGTTCGGTCATTCGGATGCCGATGCGCGCCGCCGCGATGTTCCGAGACTCGCACTTGCGCAGATATTGCGCGCCGATCACCGTAGCATTGTCTGCGGGAAACATACCACTCATTGGTGTCATTGGTTGTTGCCTCGACTTCTACAATACTATTGCATTGTATTGTATTTATTATCTTCCCGTGGATCTGTACATTATGTATACAGATATGGGCAAAGTCAGAACTATTTACATGTAGGTGTATACAAATGTATTTACAGATTAATTTTTAAAGAAGTTTAACAACACATTAAAATTAGAATAATACTACATACTAAGTTGTAGTATGATAATTACTTAATGATACCAAATGAGTAATTACTAATTATGATTCAGATTATGGAAAGGCTATTCTAGTACAGACTGACTGTACGAACTACAACGGCATGACGTATTGTTAATTTAGATTATTAAATTATTGAAAAAACTGGCCCTTAATCAATGCCCCATTTCTGGCAATTCCGATTCTTTTCAAGTTTCAAGTAATTTTGTTATGTAAAATAGCTGTTTTTAGTCAATTAATTAAGTGATGTTTGTTTTATTCTTGCAAAAAATAGTTTATTCCATAAGAATCGAGTGTGAAATGACACTATGTATTGAAGTTGTTACTTTTAAATAATAAATTATTATTATTTCTAAATTAGTATATACATAAGAATCAGAATCGCAAGAATCACTTTGAAGAATTGCTATCGAAATCGTTATTGTGAAAAATTGGAATCGTCCCATCATTAGGTTCTTATGTGGAACCTACCAATAAATAAATAATTAGTGGCCATTCTAGGAATGTCATTCGTTGTGCAACTGTTTAAATTTAACAGATAATTGAAAAACCAGCCTTTAGAGAGACACTTAACTCTAACTTATAAATTGAGGGTAATCATTGGATGTTTAAAGAGAAAATGTGTTCTGCTCATGAAAGATTTCTCCGGAGCACCGGTAATGCGTGCCAACAAGATGGCGCCACTCACAGCAAGGCAGGACTGTCATGAGGTCCTCGGGCATGACGGCCGTGATCGGGTCTCCGGTCTTCTCGTCGGCGCACCAACACATTCCGTTGTCACACTGAAGCTCCTCGAAGTTGCCCAGATTGTTGCAGTGCAGAGTCACGTCGGTCCGTCGGTCAGCTTCGTTTGCCGCGTTCTCCAGCTGCCAGCCCAATCGGCTGCAAGCTGAAACACACGAGCCTCATTGGCTGCGTTCTCCAGCTGCCAGCCCAATCGGCTGCAAGCTGAAACACACGAGCCTCATTGGCCGCGTTCTCCAGCTGCCAGCCCAATCGGCTGCAAGCTGAAACACACACGAGCCTCATTGGCTGCGTTCTCCAGCTGCCAGCTCAATCGGCTGCAAGCTGAAACACACAAGCCTCATTGGCCGCGTTCTCCAGCTGCCAGCCCAATCGGCTGCAAGCTGAAACACACAAGCCTCATTGGCCGCGTTCTCCAGCTGCCAGCCCAATCGGCTGCAAGCTGAAACACACAAGCCTCATTGGCCGCATTCTCAAGCTGCCAGCCCAATCGGCTGCAAGCTGAAACACACAAGCCTCATTGGCCGCGTTCTCAAGCTGCCAGCCCAATCGGCTGCAAGCTGAAACACACAAGCCTCATTGGCCGCGTTCTCCAGCTGCCAGCCCAATCGGCTGCAAGCTGAAGGACAATGACATACTCAAGACACTTTGTTTTTCAGAAACGCGTAAGAGGAGACAACATTTCAAGGAGATCTAGAGTTGTGAAATTTACTGTCGACACTTTTCTATTTTTGCCAACATTCTTTCACTAAAAGTAAAATATACAATATATTATCCAATTTTAGTAAGTAGGTAGTTCTTCTTTCTTGAGGAATATAAATAGAATAATACAATTCAAAGAATTTAATTTCAAGATTCAATGATTTTTTAATGAAATATTTCGGTTTTTAACAAAAACCTTTGTCAGTCAATTAAACATTATTGTTTAGGTTTTTAGATTTTTGTAAAAACCAAATTATTTAATTAAAAAATCATTGAATCTTGAGGGTAAAGTATTTGAATTGTATTTTTCTCCAATATATTCACACTATACACTATATTCAATATATGTATTCTGTCTTTTATACTTTCGGTATTCATCAGTTTTTTTGATAACTTTCTTCAAAATATGAAGAGCTTATGCAATATTTCTTGAATGCAACCCAAGTAAATCCGCAGTATTGAAAATTCCATCTTTTCGGACTTGATTTCGATCGATGATTGACATTATTATAAATTATTTATGATTAATAAATCAATAGAATCACTTCGTATCTTTCTACTTCTCAGCATAAAGTGTTTGTTTTACTCACAGCAAGTCATATTCTCCGCCAGGGCCCACCACTCGGCTCCGAACAGTTTCTTGCCGTCCGGACTGTAGCAGAAGCATCTGAAACCAGCGACATTGAATCACTTTCCACCGAGAACATTCGGGATGATCAGCTGTCAAACTGAACAACTGGTCATTGGCAACAGAATGTGTGAATCTCATTTGTGCAGTCAATGTTTATTCTGGAGATAACTTTAAAAAAATATTATCATAAATTTGATTGCACAGTTTAAATTTAAAGAGTAATGTGGGTATATTGGAGTTAGTGTAAATAATTCTAAGGATTTCTGTGACTGTCAGATGCTATCATTGTTCACATCTTGTCAATGTTTAGCAAGCTTTCGAAAGGAAATCTGAAACTTTGGACATATAGCATCAGTTCTCGCTCGTAATCGTTGCTTGGCTTTCAGCAGAGCGGCGTCGGCCCCATAGTGCGGGCGTGATCCGCTCCTCCGCTTCCACCGTGCACCGCTCCTATCCGACAGCCGCCTCCGCTCCCATCTCTCCCCGACGCCCCTCCGCTTCCACCGTGCACCGCTCCTATCCGACGGCCATCTCCGCTCCCGTCTCGCCCCGCCGCCCCACGCTCCTTCACCGCTGACTCACCTGCCCGTCAACTTGGTGCCCTTGCATTGGCGGGCGGCAAAAGTCCCGTCAGATTCGCACGTCGGGTGCCACAAAACCCTGGGGCTTTGAAACGTCAAACACGTGGCGCCTGGAATCAAATCAAATGCAATGTAAATCACACGTTATGTATTAAACTTTATCACAAGATCTTATTTTTCTTTGTATTTCGGTACGTTGAAAGCAGAAGGTCGGAAGTCCATCTTCTAGTTTGGACTGAATAACTGACATTCCAATGATGTAATCAAGCTCGTTCAATTGCCATTTGACTGCTGTCAACAAATACAGTTACATTGAAGTATTCTCTTACACAATGACTCATGTCACCATTACAAATATGATTGGATTAAGGCAGAATTACTGCGGTTTTTAAACTCACCTCAAAAATAAATAAATGGACTTCTGCCCTTCTCTGTCTAAGTAGGTACAGATTTTATAATAAATAAAATAATAATTGATAATAAATGATCTTTGGATTAACGATTTTCTTTTGATTTCTGGTTGTGTCATAATTTTCAATTTTTTGACTCTTCGAGAGCTCTGATTTTGATTATTGCTCACCTGGTTTTAAAACGCATGTCCGTGAATTTGGATCGCACTCGAGGCCGTCTTCGCAGCTCGGCCCGAACGTCGGATTACACGGCTCGTCGAGACCTGAAACCATCGGGAATGTCGAAATGTGTCACAAACAGCCGCCGAAGGAGTCGAAGGATGAGACACGACACTTTGAGATGCTGGGATGTTAAGAGGAAGGACCTCTTTATAACTGACAGAATGAAGATTGTGTCCGTATCGTTGAATATAAAGTTGTTGTAAATTAATTGCTCTTGTACATCATTGAGGCATACTTTTATTTTAATTCAACAACTATATTCTAATTCAACAAACAACTGTTTTCCATAAAAGTCGCTCATAACTTTTGAATAAATGTTTAAAAAACGGTTTTCAAGATTTGGAAAGAGCATTTCTTTGTCTCAGCTTGGTGCTTTGTGGCGGAGCGATCTACGGACTGACACTATCTGAACGATAACGCTAGATCTCCACCTTCTTGTTCTTGGCAAGGATCTTCTAAAACTGTGGATCTCAACAAGTGGGGAATTATATGGGATTCCAGTACAAAACAAATTATTAAACAAATTCTCATTATTGTGAAGACATTTTCTGCGTAATTAGTACCAAATATCAAATCGATAATTATTGTCAACACCGCATAGAAATAGTCCAAATATATCTTTGAATTTAAAAATGTTTTAAAAATTGATTTCTTGCTTTTGATATTATTAAAAGATAATATGATAAAAAGATGATATTGATATTACCTTTCCGATTTAACATTGAATCGATTTTCTCTGAAAGGAAATGTAATTGCTGAACAATATCTTGGCCTTGCACTGGTCAAGGTCTACGTACTCACCCAGCACGATGACGCAAGCCGGACAACATCCGCACACGCTCTGTTTCTCTCTCAACACTTCTCCCGGTCGACAGTCGAGGTCCGTAACGCAGAGTCTCTCGTCGCACTCGGGACATTGCAGCGGTCCCGACGCCTTCGTCTCGTCGCTGGAAGTGAAGCTGCAGGCGAGACAGAGGGACAAGAGAAAACACAACCAACGCGCCGACATCCTCGTTTATCACTGGCAGATAAGCCCTGATAACACCGCATTGCACAAGCAAGCTTATCAGTTTCATTTACACCAGATTATACATTGATTTTGTCATTTCTTGATGCAATATATTTTCCATTCCGAGGTAATCGCGAAAAGCCTGTTCTGTCTATCCTTACGGTAGTGGAAGCCTCACATTCAAATATTATACCGATTGATTTTTTTGGTGCAATGACAGCTTTTTACTGATAGAGTTGATTTGATGCATACAATGCTAATCATAATTTTGAACTTTTTGCATTAGTTAGTTGTATTTTGTTTCCAAGCTCCTCAAATATGATAGTTGGAAGTATATATTGAATGTTGAGTGGCAAAGCTGTAATAAATTAATTGCTATTTACTTGCTATTTACCATTATTTACTTTTTTTTAAATTTTTATAAAAGTTACAATTTGACTTTAAAATTTTGAACTAAATTTTACATTCAAATTGTCTGTAATCAGTAAGAAAGGTATATTCTTATTATTATTATGTCTTTATTTTGCACGAAGAATACATTACAAAAGAGGCGATATTCAGACACATGCGTCTGTTCTTCCATATAACCTGTAAGAAGAAAAAAGTTCTAGCCTATAGTTAAAATTAAAATTAAGATATAAATAATAGTAGGTGCCTATAATGGCAAAGTAACATACACATTATGCATTCAAAGCAAATAGACAACTACCTATGCATTAATAAAATCCTGCTGTCGCATGATAATGTGGTAGGCACCTATTCTTTTAAAACTAGGATTGATCACATAATAAGTATAACATTGTAGAACCTTATAGAAGAGTCAATTAACATATAATTATGTAAAAGATGAGATAAAAATAAATTGCCATGAGTAATATGGGCCAGAGAGGTTTAATATATTTTGGCTTTATCTTTAATACAATATTATTTTCTTGTTCTTTAAGAAGTACAGCTTTATATTCCCACTTAAAAATTTTTACAGATGAAATTTCTTTAAGCGTCGCTGGTAACCTGTTCCATATCCTTGGACCATGAAAAGAAAAAGAGTGAGATGATAAGGAGTTGTGGTGGTTGAAAACTAGGTTGTTTCTTTGTCGTGTGTTGTAGCTATGCAAGTTCTTTGTTAACTGTAGTTTTTCATATAAATATTTTGGAGACTTAGTGTTAATTATTTTGTGAATGAAAGTTGCAAAGTGTAGAATCCTGCGGTTCTCCATGTTCAACCACCCAAGTTTGATGAGTTGTGGAGAAATTTGTTGCCTGAAGGGCGCATACAAAATAAATCGCACACAAGCATTTTGGACTTTTTGAATTCGACGAGAAGTACCTTTGTTTATACCTATATAAACCAAATCACAATAATCAAAAAAAGATAATACAAGGGATTCCGCTAGAAGCTTTTTAGTGTTGATAGGCAAATACTTTTTAAACCTATTTAGATATCGGATTGTACCCTGTGCCTTATTGCAACATTTTTTCATGTGTTCTTTCCAGCTCATGTCAGTTTGGAACCAAACTCCTAAGTTTCTAGCTACGTTTTCTAATTTAATGTCTACTTCTCCTAACCGGACCTTATGAGTGGAGTTTACAAAAATATCTACGGATTTGGGTTTCCCTAAATCCCTAAATTTTTCTTAAAATCGACAGTTGATTTCTTGGAGTAAGTACCTAACACACAGTTTGAGATAATCCATTAGCCAGTAACAGCATTTTCACTTCTCTCTTCAGCATAAAGCTCTGTTTTCAGTTTACTTGGAAAAATGTTCATTTCGGTTCAGGTCTTAAAATAAAGTAGACGTAGTTTATTGCAATAGTGTTAGAGAAACTGTTTATTTTGAAGAAATGTTCAATGATTAACATTATGTTTATATTATTAATAATAGTTACACATTTTAATGATAATCCAAAATTTACAAGTCAGAATATTTCATAAAAGCATTGTTGCAACTCATGAAATTGAGATCTCGCTGACTTTATGGTTTTGGTACACAAAACAGGAAATGGAAGACATTCAAAGTGACCTAAACATCAAATTTTCACTAACATTAAAGTCATCAGGTAGGTACAATATTACAAAAAACAGCCTCATAAGTAAATACGTACAAAGAAGTTATCTCAAATTTGAGACTACTCTGAAATGGAGGAACACTTGGTTTATCTTCAGTCTTTAATCTTGAGCAAATATGTCGAAGTATAAAAATGGAGATAATGTTCTTGTAAGAAGGAATTCCTGGTCCGTAGCATCGGGTCAACATTCTGGCAGACTTAGTACTTGAAATCCAAATCCAAGTGTCTGGAAATAAATCAATGAAATAATTAAACTTTGCTCCAGTGCGAGTTTTTCAATGCCCTGCATTGGTTGTTGACATGACGATATAGTCGTAATCAACCGTTTAAAAGTTAACAGAGTATGTGGAGATACTCGCTCAAGCCAAGCTGAAAATTGAGCCATACATTTATTTGTACGTACCATACCTACTTATTGCTCTAAAATTAAAAATTTAGAACTTAAGAATTTAGAATAGACCAATTCAGAAATTATCTGGACGGCTCTGGAATCTACTGAATTTCACATGCAGTATGATTTTCCAAGTGTGTATTCATGTTGTAACCCATTGTTGTAAAACACTAATAGATATATGGAAAACCAAACTGCATGTGAATTTATCTAGAAACCAGAGCCACCCAGATATTTTCTGATTTGGTCTATTAGAATATAGATTTAGAATTAGATTTAGAATTTAACGGAACAGGTTGGGTGAGTGGTTAACGCTCTGAACTTGTATTCCGGAGGCCCGGGTTCGATTTTCACGGCCGTCCTTCCTGACTGGGGTTTTTTTCGTGGTATTCCCTCAGTCGACAGGCAAATGCTGGGAAGGTACCCTACTAATGGCCACGACCGCCTCCTTCCCACCTCCATCCTCACCTACTCTTCACCATCATCTCTCAATTATCATCATAATCATTCATCCGTCGCCATTAGCCTTAAGCCCCACGCGACGTTAAGCCCCAGGCAAAAAAAATTTAGAAAAATTTATTTATTGATTATAATTATAGAATACATATTTCTTCTTATGAACTCAATTTTAAATTTTTTTTTAAGTTTGCATCAAATATCGTCGAAAGAGAAGATTTTGAGAAAATCCTAATCGAAATTACTCATCTCTTTTCTTATTGCTTGGACGATCATCTAAAGTGTGAGGAACTAATGTCAACTCACTGGATGCAATCCATCATGGCGTACTTGGCAAGCGGCATGTATTCTCCGCTGTAGGAAGCGGTGATGAGCGTCTTGCGGCCGTCGCTCCAGTCCTTGAACAAGTAGAGCTGCGGGGCTTGGTAATACGCGACGTCACGGCCTCGAGTCACCCCTCGGTTGAACAGCCGGAAGCTGGGGTGCTCCCGTTGCGTCGGAAACAGATTCTGATACTCCCTGAATATCAAGAAACAGTTCAATACGATAAATGAATGGCAACTAATAGTTTTAATTGGAATTAACTGTAAGCTACTCCATTTAATTCCGATAAGAATTATACTTGAGCTATTCAGAGCTTATTGCCATTAGAACCAACTCTGTATCTCAGAGGTAGAAGGACGGAAGTCCAATTTCTCGATTAAGTGTTGCACACTTTTGGAATGATGTAATCAAGCTCGATCAATCGCTATTTGACTGATGGCAACAAATACGTTACATTGAAGTACCTATTCTCTGACACAATGACTCATGTCACCATTACAAATATGATTGAATGAAGACAGATTTACTGGTTTTTGAGCTCAACTCAAGAATCATTGGAATGGACTTCCGCCCTTCTAACTCTGAGGTACAGTTTACAATAGTTTTCAGTTTCACTATTATGGGCAATAATCCGTCTAGTTAATGGGATTTTATTAGAAATGTAAATTTAATTAATCTTATTTTTTAATCAGGACTTAAAGTTCTAGAACTTTTTCCCAATTCCATTCTGATGGAATCCGGTTCCGGTTGAGGATTAACATTGCATGAAATCGAATTCCAGGTACAGGGAAAGAACGCTATGAGTGAGTCCATTTTTATACCCTCAGTTTTTAGAAAAATTGATACAAAGTCTTGAAAAACGCAATTGAAATATCGATTTGTATGGAAGATAGATACAAGTTTCAACATAAAACAGCTTCTTTTATCTCAGTTTCATCCGCATGTGACTCCTAGCATTCTTTCCCTGTATCCTACAATTGGGAATTGAAGCGTTCTGGAATCGGGCCTGGAAACACCAGGCGCGGTTCGAAGACCAAAAATGTGGGTGGACAGACGAAATTTTGTGAAAAACACGACCCGCGGGGGATTTGGGGGGCAAGAACCCCCAATTGCTCCGCATGGATTTTTTTGAAAATGGGTGATCCTAGAAGCGTTTTTGAGTGTTTTCGGAATATTTCCCTGCATCTGAAACTAAATTTAGAGACACCTTTACATTAAATATAAAACAGCCCCATAATCTAGCTTAGGGAGGAAAATACCCAACTTTGGCTGTGATAATAAAATATAATTTGTAGTTTTAAGCCGGATATTTATATTTAATTTTGTTGTAAATTGATTTTTTAATACAGAATGATACTAATTATAAGCAGGAAAAGAAAGCCATCCCCTAGAACCGCGCCTGAGGAACACAGACCTGGCGTAACTCCGTCTGTTGAAGTCCGATGGCGTTTGTCCGTTGAAGTCGAATGGCGTTTGTCCGTTGAACTGCTGCGGCATGAGTCGATGTTGCGTGCTGTTGATTGGTCGAACTGCGGGCAGCAAGGGAAACTTGTTGCCCCTGTCGAGGATGGCGATGGCGTTGTCGCGTAGACTTGTCGTGACCGGGTTCCTCACGTAATAGGCGAACTCCATGCGCTCCATCAGCGTCGGATAAACCCACTCCATGTGGCGACGCAGCTCCAAGCTCAGATCGCGCACAGACGCGTTGTCGATGAAGTACGGACCCAAGAAGCAGATGTCCGACGATGCGAGATCGCTCAGATCCAGTCGGTAGCTCGGATCCAGTCGGTAGCTCGGATCCAGTCGGTAGCTCGGATCCAGTCGGGAGCTCGGATCCAGTCGGTAGCTCGGATCCAGTCGGTAGCTCGGATCCAGGCGATAGCTCGGATCCAGTCGGTAGCTCGGATCCAGGCGGTAGCTCGGATCCAGTCGGTAGCTCGGATCCAGGCGGTAGCTCGGATCCAGTCGGTATCTTGGATGCTGCAATAACAAGATCAACTCAAAGTACCTAGTCTTCAGACATTAAAGTACCTATAGGTGATTAACATTTTTTTAAGGGGATGTCACTTAAAAATTGGTTTATTTGGGAACTTCCCCCCCCCCCCACTTTTAAACTGTATCACACTTCCCTCCCCCCTTTTTTTAATAGAATTTTTCTGACTAAAAAGCTTGCAAGGTGCTTTAAATGTATTAGTTAGAATTGACTGTTTTTAGCGAAATTTCAGGTCCTGACATAAATTGAAATTGCTTGAAATTAACGTGACGTCCCACTGCGCCCCCCCTCCCCCCCCCCCCCCCGGCCATTGAAGAGTGACGTCCTCTGCCGGTTTTGTGATTAAGACCGTCTCATTGAAGATAGACCGTTTTGCAGCAAAAAGCTATTGTAAATCACGTTGCATGTTCTCTTTGAAATCCATTTACGTTTTTTTTCTGAATTCTTATCTAAAAGATATGATTGATATTGAATGTACCTACCTATAGTTATTTTGCATACGAGAGCTGGATTGGAAAAATTAATTTGAATGCCTCTCATGTCTTTAGGAAATAATTATTGAAAATGGGGCCAATCAAATATCAATTCATTTACAATTTACTACAAATTGAACTTTGTATCGGCAGCTTCTTGAACATTCAATAAGACGGACGGAACAGGTTTGGCTCTGAGGTGAGCTCAGAACTTGTAATCCGCAGGTTAGGGGCTCGATCCCGCGGCCCTTCTTCTGACTGAGCTACATCGTGTTTCCCTCAGTCGACAGGCAAATGCTGGGAAGGTTCGCTACTAATAGGCCAAGACCGCCTCCTTCCCACCGTCCGTCCTCGCCTATTCTTCATCATCATTCATTAGCAGAACAATGCGACGTTGAATACTACTGCTTAAGACAGTCACAATCTCAAAAATATCGATTTAAATGTTCGTCCTCCTTCTTAGAAAGTGTGGCCTTCTCATTCAAAATCCTTCTTCTAAATTCCGATGGTTTCAAAATTTGGTTCAATTCATAACTTATGCATACTGTAAAAAGAAAAAGTTGATAAAAAATTATACTCTTTCATGATTATACTAGGGAAACGCTCTGAGTAACGCGTTGGTAAGCGAGCATTCGGATTGCATGCGATTTGATATGCATGTGAAATTTGTTCAGACCCTGGTAACCCCTTTCAGCCTCATGCTCTGCAGAAGTTGCGTCCGCAAGTAGATATTTGCGGATGTCAGTCCTCAACACCACAAGACCGTGAGCTAATAATCTTATGGACGGAATCCAGTAGACTCTGGTCACTTGCGTCGATAAATCTGGAAATTCTTTTGAGCATGAGGCTGTTTGAAGATAATTTAACAAATTCCTTAAAGAAGCAGTGATAAAATATCTGATATTCCTTTTGACAAATAAACAAGCATAGATTCAGTAAAATGTCAATCTCTTGAAGTTCAAACTGATTTGTCTGAAATTTCAGAAAATCACTTAGAATGTAATGGTCCCAATGACCATGCAATATTTGATGATGATTGAGACCGATTTGCTAGAAATCATTAGGTCACCAAACTGATAGTCAGACACAACAGATATTCGAGCCATAAGTTTCAAGTACCTAATGTACTTACTAGGAAAACGCTCAGTGTGACGCGTTGATGAGCGAGCACGGGTACGTGCAAATACTCGAACCGGAAATGCGTACACAACGCAAAGAAAACATATACATCCATATTTAATTGAAATATGATCACTCAATCAATAAAAAATGATATTATGCTTTTCATCGAAACTTGAAAATAGCATCTAAGCACCCTGGTAAATATAGCAAATCAGATTCAATTCAAGTGGCCCTGGAAAACATTACTTTCGATACTTCATTACTGACAGATATTGAAAATGACAATAAGTTCATACGTTCTTAACTGATTGGGATGAAATTTTGTAAAATAAGAGACAATGTTGGTCTTAATGATCATGCAAAATATGAGTTTGATCTGAATTATCGAAGACCGTTTTTATTTTTCAGCCTATCAGGAGATATTTATTTAAATTTTAACCAATGAATGGATTTAAAAAAATTAGGGTCTGCAAACAGAGAAGGTTGGTTTTACATGTGTGCAAAATTTCAGATCGATCGCTGAAACAGTGCAACCTGTGTATCGGCTATTAACAGAAAAAAACATAAAAAAACAGATGTCCGTGCCAAAAGAGCCAAAAGGAAACGCTCGCTTCGCTCGCTCAATAAGTAGAACTTCAAAACGAATTAAATTACCGTACAAATTAAAAAGAAACTCGAAATAGTAATAACAATAATACTAGATGCTTCATTTTCCCCATGAGTGACCTCACCATCACTTCGTTTTCAATTCAATGTCAGCAGAGAAGTAACAGAATTTTAACATTGAGGGTTGGAAAATCATTTCGAATTTGGATTATTATTTTTAAAAAAGCACTCGTTGAGCGAGCGAAGCGAGCGTCTCCTTTTGGCTCTTTTGGCACGGACCTCTGTTTTTTTTTTTTTTTTTTTTTGTACCTGAGGCTATACAAGTCAGAGTTTTTCTTCGATCGAGCTGAAATTTTGCACACATATACGTAACATTTCTGATTGTTGCTGACCATTTTTTTTTGAAATCCACTGGTTGGTTCAAATTTAAAAAAAATATCTTTCGATTGGTTGGTTTGATCAATTTGAAATTTTGACATGTCATTACGACCAACATTGTACCCAATTTTGCAAAGTTTCAACCAAATCCACCCATTGGTTAAAATTTAAAAAAAAATCATGTGATTTTTGAAATTTAAACTAGAACCGTTTGACCGATCAACTTAAAACTTTGCATGGTCATTGGGACCAACATTATCTGTATTTTTTAAAATTTTCAGACTTATCTGTTTAAATCTAAAAGTTATTGACAGTTTTCGGACATTTTGCGTGTTGGCTGTCAAATTCTCGTAAATAGTTTGATCAATGCAGCTTTGAGCCTCAGTTCCAAGGTAGTTAGAGCAAAAACTTTCAAACGCATATGAAACTGATATGACCGTTCAACTGATCATATAGATAACTGATCAATCTTATATTGTATAAACACACTTATATCATATGAGTGGTCCAGGAATATTTTTTTAACGAGATCCTGTGATTTTTGAATATTAACAAGGAACCGTTTGATCGATCAACTTAATACAACTTCAACTTAAAACATGCTTATTGGGACCAATATTTTAGGAATTTTTAAAGATTTGCATACAAGTCTGTGACGAAATTCAAGAAATATTGGCTTTTAAGGAAATTTACGATATATCATATAGTACAGAATTTCGGTTCAAGGAATTTCGGTGTTGCGTGTATATCCGTGCTCGCTCATCAACGTGTTACTAAGAGCGTTTTCCTAGTTGGTATTGTTTTCAATGTTTCCTGATAGTATGTCTACCAGAAATATGTTTTTTGTTGAAATAATAGCCGTACAGAAAATTCGATCTTCATTATCAATTAAAATCGACACGATTTTACTTGGCTGCCATAAGATAACATGGGGGAGACAAGTCAATTTATCGCACAAACTAGACACGAGAAGTGTTTAAAGGCGAGGGGGGGGGGGTCATTATAATCGCGGACTCGAAGGGTTGTGTAGAGATGTGAGTTTCTAGAGCACAAGTTCAATTGTGTGGCCTTTTTTAGGCTACTCGTATACCAAATATTGTGTAAATTGAAATGTTGTTCGAGGTTGACTTGTCTATTCGGCGATGACTACAATAATTACACAATTATGCTGTGAGTTACTCTAGAAACTCACATCCCAGAAAAAAACACTCCGTGTAAAAACGGCAGCCAAGTCTCTTTACTTCAAAAAAATTCAACACTGAAAAGGAGTGATATCAAAAAAGAAGCCAAGTCAATGACATTTCCAAATATTTAATCGTATTTTTGAAATAAAAGAATAAACACCGAGAAATACTTTACAAAAGGACTTGGCGCATCGTTTTTTTAAAGACATCATTCTATCCTAAAAGTAGAAAGAAATTTACAAATAGGTAGGTACATTTTCCTCTTTCTATTAGAGCCAGAATCTATTAATCAAGCTACTTTTAATAATGGCTATTTTATAGTTTTGTCAATGGCGATAGAAGAAAGATTTCATGCTGTAATAGATAAGTAATATAAGGATGGAAGAATTAAATAACAATTGGAAGTGGGCTCATACATATTCTTGCAGTACCTACCATAGGCGTGCGCAGGAGAAATCATTAGAGGGGGCCAAGATGGGCGCCGGCAGGAATAATGCTAAGGGGGGAAAGGCCTGGGGAAGGAATTACCATGCGTTAAGGGGGGCGTGGGGGGCGCGGCCCCACTTTGCCCCGCAGGGCGTTTTTTGTTTTCTGGCACTTCAAAATCAATTTTGAGACGTTTGGGAGCCAAATCTCTTACTTATGACAAAGGGTAGCTGGGGTAAGAGCCCCCAGAAGACGTGAGTCCAGGGCTCGTAGCCCCGGAGAAAAATTGTTATCCTTAAGTGGATTTGATGGATTTTTAAGAGTTTTGAACATAGCATGACCCTTTGAATTTCCAAATATTATTTTGGTAGAAAATTAAAAGTGCTTGCTGTAAGCAAAATACATTTTTAGGGCAAAAACATAGCGTTTCAAGAGAAAACCATGTTTCTGGAAGGTATCTAGGCAATGTTTTCGTGGTATTTTTTTTTAAATATTGTGTTTTGGATCAACCTAGTACTTCATTCCATTGATTTGAGCAACTCCAGTCTGCCCCGCAGGGAGATTTTTTTGTTTTAACCCTTTTAAAACAAAAATTTTACACTATGAGGACCACATTTTATAATTTTTTAGTTGAGACTGATCCATTAGGGGGGGGTCAAGGCCCCCCCGGCCCCCCCCCCCCCGTGCGCACGCCTATGGTACCTACTGTTAATATGGTGATATTAGAAGGGAATCTTTTCATAATTTGATCTTGACTGAAGGAAATGATGAAACGTTGTCAAATAATTACTTACTATCTATGGAACACTATTATATATTTTTGAAGTGTCAAGTGTATAAAGTTACTTTTTTTAATAGAAATACAATGTGACTTCACTGTGTACTTTGTGAAATGTATTGCTATAAAATGCAGTAGAAATTTATTTCATGATGAGAAGGATTAACGCATTAGACTTACCTAATTAATATGTTGCCACGAAACAATATAACGAAGATAACTATTGTGTATTTATAGAAAACATAGGCAACAGTTTCATCGCGTATATATTCAAATAGAAAATATTTTACAGTAGGTATGTGTCATAAGTAATTGAAAGATGTTTCCCTATTATTCTAAAAATTCTTAATGACGGTTGTTTATAAATGGCATATGCTTATGAATAGAAAAATGTCTTTAAAAAAACGATGCGCCAAGTCCTTTTGTAAAGTATTTCTCGGTGTTTATTCTTTTATTTCAAAAATACGATTAAATATTTGGAAATGTCATTGACTTGGCTCCTTTTTTGATATCACTCCTTTTCAGTGTTGAATTTTTTTGAAGTAAAGAGACTTGGCTGCCGTTTTTACACGGAGTGTTTTTTTCTGGGATATCACTTCTTTTGTTAGTTTATTCATACAGCTTGTAGCACATGTCCGAGCAAGGACTAATTTCTTTAAAAAAATACGCCTCAACCGATTTGGATAGGTACTAAGAAAAGTTGCGTTTGGTAAAAGATTAAAATGATTATCCCAAAAAAATAGCTTAGGTTTCGTTACAATCGGTCCAGCCGTTTTCGATATTTGACGTCACTTCCGGTTTTGAAATAGGGGCCGAAAATAATGTCTTCTTGAAATCATAATTAGAAGTCCTACAAAATTACATAAATTGATAACAATCGGTTTAGCCGTTTTCGATATATAACGTCACTTCCGGTTTTGAAATGGCGGCCGAAAATAATGTCTTCTTGAATTCATAATTATTAGTCCTACATATTTCCAAAATTTGGTTGCAATCGGTACAGCCGTTTTCGATATATGACGTAAATTCATGTTTTAACAATGGCGGCCGAAAATAATGTCGTCTTTAATTCATAATTATTAGTCCTACACATTTCCAAAATTTGGTTGCAATTGGTACAGCCGTTTTCTATATATGACGTCACTTCCGGTTTTGAAATGGCGGTGGAAAATAATGTCGTCTTGAATTCATAATAATAAGTCCTACATAATTGCATAATTTGGTTGCAATCGGTACAGACGTTTTCGATAAATGACGTCACTTCCGGTTTTAACAATGGCGGCCGAAAATAATGTCGTCTTTAATTCATAATTATTAGTCCTACACATTTCTAAAATTTGGTTGCAATTGGTTCAGCCGTTTTCGATATATGACGTCACTTCCGGTTTTAACAATGGCGGCCGAAAATAATGTCGTCTTAAATTCATAATCAATATTCTTATGTCCTACATATTTACACAATTTAGTTCCAATCGGTACAGCCGTTTTCGATATATGACGTCGCTTCCGGTTTTAACAATGGCGGCCGAAAATAATGTCGTCTTTAATTCATAATTATTAGACCTACACATTTCCCAAATTTGGTTGCAATCAGTACAACCGTTTTTGATACATGACGTCACTTCCGGTTTTAAAAATGGCGGCCGAGAACACTGCAACCTTGAATTTATAATTATTCACAATGTACGTTTACTAATATCTATTTAAAAGTATAAAGTGGTGAATTTAATGTCATTTAACATATTTATGACGTAATTCATCAATCATCATATTTATGACGTCATTTCCGGTATAGGTAATAAGAATACAATCTAGTTTTATCTAGTTGATACTTCATGAACGACCATCTGAATTCATAATCCCTATATTTCCGTAAAATCGGTCATGCCGTTTGTAATATATGACGTCACTTCCGGTTTCATTTAGTGGTTCCTGCCGCCATTTCCGGTACCGTTAATTTGTTTATTCATTTTTCCCAATTGATTTTTCAAATAAATAGTAGAATGAATACGCAGGAGCTAGTTCAGTTGCAATCGGTACAGGCGTTTTAGATATATGACGTCACTTCCGGTTTCAGAAATGGCGGTCGAGAACACTGCAACCTTGAATTTATAAATTGTATTGTCTATATTACAATGTAAGTTAATTATGTACGTATTTTAAGTATAATTTGTTGAAATAAGTGAAATATTGCGTATTTATGACGTCACTTCCGGTTTAGAAAATAAGAAAATAATTTTTTGTTATTGATACTTCATAAAGATGACCATCTAAATCGAATGGCGCTAATTTCGTTCTAATCGGTCCAGACGTTTTTGAGATATGACGTCACTTCCGGTTTAAAAATGGCGGCACAAAAAATCACAAGAGGCAAGGTATCATCAGACGCCAAAAGTGCATATGTGGTAAAAATTTCAGGTTGATCGGTTCAGCCGTTTAGGCTGTGGCGGTGATAGCAACTTTTTCGGGAATCATATGAAGAAGAAGAAGAAGAAGAAGAAGAAGAAGAAGAAGCAGATGAAAGCGGTGTAATTTCACGATTTTCACTGCCCTCTAGGTCGTAAACGGCATGACCGGTTGTTGTCGCGTGATGTATATGTAGTCAGGTGGGCCATAGCTCAAAATTAAGACATTTCACAACAATGTGAGATTTTCCATTGTTGAGATCCAGTAGGCCGAAAATGCTATGTTGTTGCTTACAGTAAAAGTAGTTGGTCTGCTCCTCAGTTTATATAGGCATTTACGGTATGTTGAGTGACTGTGAGTGTACGGTACGACTTGGCTGAGTGGAGCGACCGCTCCACTAGATCTCTACTATAATCCTTTGAGTCTGCCAATATAATCCCTCGTATGACATGATATCAACCTGCACTGAACATTATGAAGATCTGAGACCTTAGAGGAATAAGTCTGAGACCATGCCTCAACCCTCAAGCCACTTGCTAATCAGGACCAGGATTTCAATATGAAGATCTGAGACCTTAGAGGAATAAGTCTGAGACTATGCCTCAACCCTCAAGCCACTTCCTAATCAGGACCAGGATTTCAATATGAAGATCTGATACCTTAGAGGAATAAGTCTGAGACCATGCCTCAACCCACTTCCTAATCAGGACCAGGATTTCAATACTCCGCCAAGACCAGTAGTTACATTTAAACTCTAATTTAGGGAATGTGATTGTTGTTGCCATGGCAAAGTCCTAATCAACTGTTTAAAATGCAGCCGAGTATTGAATGCCGACTCGTGTATAATGAAGTAAAATGTCTACTCACCCCGCACTGATGGCTGGCCATGTTCACGCTGTCAAAGTCCTCTTGCAAGTGGCATTTCGCCGACGTCTTGGCTTACCTCGGTGCCAAGGAGTTGTGGGGGTAAGAAACTGCCCCTCGATCCGACATACGCAACAATGTAACCACCATTTCCCCTTTACGCCTCGCGAAAATAGCGCTCTAATTGTTGGGTCTGTCGCCCGAGGTCTCATTGTTGACTTGAGGAGTCCAAATGAAGATTTAATAAATTGAACATTTGATATCGCACAGACACATTGTTGAGGCGAATAATTTAATATTCTGATCAGCAGTTTATATCTGTACCTCAGAGGTAGAAGGCGATTTCAATTTTCTTGATTTTGCGTGTCACTTTTATAATCATGTATTCAAGCTATGTCAATTGCCATTTGATTGAACTCAACAAATACAGTTATATTGAACTATTCTCTTACAAAATGACTTAACAAATGATTGGATGAAGGCTGCATTACTGTTTTTTAAGTTCAACTTAAGAATAATTGAAATTGACCTCTGTCCTTCTACCTCAGAGATACAAACCTCTGAGGATTTAATAAAATTAGACATTTCAATAATGATGTATACACTTTATTGTAATCACATTGCATAGAAATATTGTTGTGATGAAGAGTATTAATGAAAAACAGTTCTATAATATACTTGGTGAACTTAGTTGAGAGAGCTCGACAATATTTGGGGATGGGCGATGACCAACTTTGAAACCTTTGGAGAGGGTTATGAAGTAGCATAGGCGCGCACGGGGGGGGCCGGGGGGCGTATTTCCAAAGTATACCCAGCCCCAGCGCACCGGCGACTGATTGGTGTGTCTTGGTCACGTGGTCGATGGTTGAATGATCACCTCGGTCGCGAAACTGAAACTTATCTGTCAAAACATCTCAACCCATCACGGTCAAAGATAAATAAGTTAAGTTATCCACGGAGGAAACGAAGATGATACGTATTAAATGTGCATCTTAAAGTGTTTTTAATGCTCTGCGTATTGTCTTTCTCAATAGCCCATTAGTATAGTTGCTTCCATAGAAGACTAACAAGTTGGACACTTTTTAACCTCACAATCGTCAGTGTCAGTTCACACCACACTTTCAGTGACTGACATTTACTATTTTGCAAATTGCGGGTGAATAATCTTAACACATGTAGATGAGTGACACAATCTATTTGTGTCAGAGTTATGCATTATGTCACAATGTCAACGTTTCTTCGCACCAATAAATAGTTTGCAGCTTACGTTGAACTTTAGAAGATAGCGCCATAGATTTCTTCAATAATAGTTAGTAATAACGAAAGGATAGTAAAACGATATGAATAGGATTGCAGGTCTCAATATGGACAGACATCAATCAAAGGATTTTCTCTCATTATACATTTCGAAGAATTTTTCTTAGTGCGTGGCTGTTGAGATGGTGTTGAGATCTGGGTTGAGATGTTTTGACAGATAACTTTCAGTTTCGCAACCTATGTGATCATTTAATTAAGACCACGTGACCAAGACACACCAATCAGTCGACGGTGCGCTGGGGCTGGGTATACTTTGGAAATACGCGGCCGGGGGGGCCTTGGCCCCCCCTAATGGGTCAGCCTCAACTAAAAAATTATAAAATGTGGTCCTCATAGTGTCAAAATTGTGTTTTAAATGGGTTTAAACAAAAAAATCTCCCTGCGGGGCAGACTAGAGTTGCTCAAATCACTGGACTCAAGTACTGGGTTGATCAAAAACACAAAATTTTGGAAAACAATGCCTATAAAGTACCTTCTAAGAACACGATTTTTCAGGAATTCCTAGGTTTTCCCATAAAAATGTATTTTTAATATGCCTCAAAATTGCTCTAATATGATGTATGACCTTCAGAGAATATTTTCTCGGGGGCTTCGCCCCCGAACACCCTACCATATCAATTTATATTTTTATGTCGTGAATAAATTAAGATTTGGGAACAAAATGCACCTTAAAACGTCTCAAATTCATTTTGAAGTGCCCAAAATACTAAAACGCTCTGCCGGACCAGGTTTTTTTCTCCTGCTCACCTTATTGTAGTGAAAAGGTGTGTAAAATTAAAAAAAAATAAAGAAAATGCTCCTCAGAAAGTCTCAAAATTGATTTCAAAGTGTCAAAAAACCGAAAAACGCCCTGCGGGGCAAGGTGGGAGGCGCGCCCCCCACACCCCCCTTAACCCGTGGCATTTTTTTCCCTTGGACTTTACCCCCCTGTCACTTATCCTGCCGGCGCCCATGGTGGCCCCCCCTAATGATTTCTCCTGCGCACGCCTATGTGAAGTAACACTGGCGCATAGCATCTGAACATGTTTTTGAATTTCTTGATTACTTTGACACTTTTTGAGATCGTCGAAAATGTATGAATCGGATTGAATAACAATAATAATCATTTAACTTGTATATAATACAGGACTATGACACATTTGCTAAATGAAATAGGTACCCTAAAGTGTGAGTACGTGGCCATGATTGCGTAAAGTTTCAAAGGGTGTAGGATGTAAAATCGGTGTCGTCGTTTTTACTTCGCTCGGGCTTGGATTTGCAGAGGGGCAAAACCCGCCCAAGGTCTTCGTCTAATAAAGCAAAATACACGACATGATAATATTTTCACATAGTACTCGATTTTATAGCTTCCAATATTTTGTCAGAAAGCTTCCTAAGCTTATATTGCTTTGTCAAACTGCAGTTTTTAGCAGTCGTTTTTCAGTTCCGAGCTTATTACTTTGCTGGTAGTTGTTTGAATGTAAAATTTATAAATACTTGGACTTGGTAAACGATTATTGTTGGTTTATTAGATGAAGTTTGTTCGTGAAAAAGTTTTCCTAAGTAATTGAGCTTGTTTTATTTTAATAGCATTCCGATTATAGCTATTTGCAATAGGAAACTCTCTTTACCTATATGTTGTGTTAGTATTGACACTTGCCAGAGTTCCTGTATCAAAGAAATACATTTTATTCATAAAATGAAGTATAGATATATGAGGAATAAATAGCAACAATGGGATTAACTCTGGCTGAGTTTATTGACTACAATCTGGTACAATCTGGAGCAAAATTGTGAAATGCTACTTGTAGGGACGGACGAGTAAATTGACAAATTCCTATTTGTTAATTTTGTAAATTTCCATGTTTCACTGCCTCCTATGTCGTCAGCACATCTTTAGACTCTGGCATGATCTGGTTGTCTACTAGAAGGCTGTGGACGATGCCAAGGCGACGGTTGCCACTGGTAACCGCCTTGATGCAAGCTTCACGGCTTCCCAGAGTGAACCACGTCTCTGTTCCGTCGTCGACGAACTCCCTCTGTAAAGTGGAAACTGTTAGTTAGTCTGAGTAGATCTAGTCATATCATCATCTAGTGTTAGCAACAGGTAGTGAGCTCACCGTGGCCTCCAACACGACGCCGTTGGCCCAGATGTCCAGCGTGTCTCGTTCTGAAAATAAAGACGGAATGAATTCACTTTGACTTTGATCATCAGGCGACTTGGCTGTCAGATCTGATTGAGATATTGGCTGATATTCTATCTTTCTGTGGGCGCGTGGGAAGGGGGGGGGGATAATCTCCCACTCGAGCAGTTAAAAAAGGAAATCAGTTTAGAATCATTTCAAATTGTTTAAATTCTGGGTGCTTAAAAAGCACCCAATAACTAAAGGTTTGTTTGTTTAATTTGAGTAGTCCCAGAATGCAAAAATCAAATTTAAATTGTCTTAATTCGAGAGATCGTCTTGGGAGGGTTGTTTTAGAAACATCACAAATTTAACATTCTATACTTGTGAACAATGGCCCGACTTCTCACGTGATGTACAGTCATGGAAATATATTCGGTAAACTCTCATTTCACCCCCCCCCCCCCGACACATTCAAACAACTATGCCATTATTACCGGTCCAGGGGGAGGAGCCCAAACTTGTACGTAAATACATGGAAAGGGAGAAGGAGCGTTTACCGAATATATTTCCATGGCTGTACGCACCTAACACTACTCTGAAGGTCTCCTCGCCCACATCCACCATCCACGTCCTGAGGGCTCGGGTTTGAGTCTCTGTGAAGCGCTTGTAGCTCTTGCCGTTGACTTGCAGGGAGTCCTACGCGCCTGACAACATGTTATCACGTGATGTACGCACCTAACACGACTCTGAAGGTCTCCTCGCCCACATCCACCATCCACGTCCTGAGGGCTCGGGTTTGAGTCTCTGTGAAGCGCTTGTAGCTCTTGCCGTTGACTTGCAGGGAGTCCTACGCGCCTGACAACATGTTATCACGTGATGTACGCACCTAACACGACTCTGAACGTCTCCTCGCCCACATCCACCATCCACGTCCTGAGGGCTCGGGTTTGAGTCTCTGTGAAGCGCTTGTAGCTCTTGCCGTTGACTTGCAGGGAGTCCTACGCGCCTGACAACATGTTATCACGTGATGTACGCACCTAACACGACTCTGAACGTCTCCTCGCCCACATCCACCATCCACGTCCTGAGGGCTCGGGTTTGAGTCTCTGTGAAGCGCTTGTAGCTCTTGCCGTTGACTTGCAGGGAGTCCTACGCGCCTGACAACATGTTATCACGTGATGTACGCACCTAACACGACTCTGAACGTCTCCTCGCCCACATCCACCATCCACGTCCTGAGGGCTCGGGTTTGAGTCTCTGTGAAGCGCTTGTAGCTCTTGCCGTTGACTTGCAGGGAGTCCTACGCGCCTGACAACATGTTATCACGTGATGTACGCACCTAACACCACTCTGAACGTCTCCTCGCCCACATCCACCATCCACGTCCTGAGGGCTCGGGTTTGAGTCTCTGTGAAGCGCTTGTAGCTCTTGCCGTTGACTTGCAGGGAGTCCTACGCGCCTGACAACATGTTATCACGTGATGTACGCACCTAACACGACTCTGAACGTCTCCTCGCCCACATCCACCATCCACGTCCTGAGGGCTCGGGTTTGAGTCTCTGTGAAACGCTTTTAGCTCTTGCCGTTGACTTGCAGGGAGTCCTACGCGCCTGACAACATGTTATCACGTGATGTACGCACCTAACACCACTCTGAACGTCTCCTCGCCCACATCCACCATCCACGTCCTGAGGGCTCGGGTTTGAGTCTCTGTGAAGCGCTTGTAGCTCTTGCCGTTGACTTGCAGGGAGTCCTACGCGCCTGACAACATGTTATCACGTGATGTACGCACCTAACACGACTCTGAACGTCTCCTCGCCCACATCCACCATCCATGTCCTGAGGGCTCGGGTTTGAGTCTCTGTGAAGCGCTTGTAGCTCTTGCCGTTGACTTGCAGGGAGTCCTACGCGCCTGACAACATGTTATCACGTGATGTACGCACCTAACACGACTCTGAACGTCTCCTCGCCCACATCCACCATCCACGTCCTGAGGGCTCGGGTTTGAGTCTCTGTGAAGCGCTTGTAGCTCTTGCCGTTGACTTGCAGGGAGTCCTACGCGCCTGACAACATGTTATCACGTGATGTACGCACCTAACACCACTCTGAACGTCTCCTCGCCGACATCCACCATCCACGTCCTGAGGGCTCGGGTTTGAGTCTCTGTGAAGCGCTTGTAGCTCTTGCCGTTGACTTGCAGGGAGTCCTACGCGCCTGACAACATGTTATCACGTGATGTACGCACCTAACACCACTCTGAACGTCTCCTCGCCGACATCCACCATCCACGTCCTGAGGGCTCGGTTTTGAGTCTCTGTGAAGCGCTTGTAGCTCTTGCCGTTGACTTGCAGGGAGTCCTACGCGCCTGACAACATGTTATCACGTGATGTACGTACCTAACACGACTCTGAAGGTCTCCTCGCCCACATCCACCATCCACGTCCTGAGGGCTCGGGTTTGAGTCTCTGTGAAGCGCTTGTAGCTCTTGCCGTTGACTTGCAGGGAGTAGGCGTAGCTCCAGCCGCCCACAGGCTCCACTTTGATGACGCAACGCGCGAGGCCCAGTCGGAAGTTCTGCAATACAACATTTTACGTGTATATGCCAGTGTTGTGAAGTAACATGTTACTTTTTACAAGTAAAAGTAACTGTAACATGTTACTTTAAAAATGAAGTAATTATAATTTTATTCAATAATTTCTTTATTGAAAATAGTAACTATAACGTTTATCCCGTTACAATTTTGAGTAACTTTACTGAAATGGAACGTGATACATTCAAATCATCACTGAATAATGTAAAATGTTCACCTATTAGAAAAGGTAAAAAACATAGATCAAGCATAGATCAAATTTCTAAAATGCCTCTAGACTAGACTTTTTCTTGTCCTGCCAGCCCTGTTCCATCAACGTTAGTATCAAATGTAAACAAATTAATGGATGAAAGCTTGTAAATTGAAAGTAACTATGAAAGTAGCTGCTTTCAATAATATAGTAACTGTTACTTAACACTGATACTTGCCGTTCAAAAAGTAACTATATCGACTGCTACGTTTTTAAAGTAACTCTCTCAACACTGGTAATTGTGGAAATAATTATCCCAGAAAAAAACACTGCGTGTAAAAAAGGCAGCCAAGTCTCTTTACTTTAAAAAAATTCAACACCGAAAAGGAGTGATATCAAAAAAGAAGCCAAGTCAATGACATTTCCAAATATTTAATCGTATCTTTGAAATAAAAGTATAAACACCGAGAAATACTTTACAAAAGGACTTGGCGCATCGTTTTTTTAAAGACATCATTCTATCCTATAAGTGGAAAGAAATTTACAATTAGGTACATTTTCCTCTTTTTTTTAGAGCCAGTATCTATGAATCAAGCTACTTTATGTAATGGCTATTTTATAGTTTTGTCAATGGCGATAGAAGAAAGATTTCATGTTGTAATAGATAAGTAAAAGAATTAAATAATTGAAAGAATTAAAATAATGGAAGAATTAAATAACAATTGGAAGTGGGCTCATTTATATTTTTATAGCACTGTTAATATGGTGATATTAGAAGGGTATGTTTTCATAATTTGATCTTGATTGAGGGAAATCATGAAACGTTGTAAAATAATTACTAACTATCTATGGAACACTATTATATATTTTTGAAGTGTCAAGTGTATAAAGTTAAAAAATTTAAAGAAATTCCATGTGCCGTCTCTGTGTACTTTGTGAAATGTATTGTTATAAAATGCGGATTAATAGAAATGTATTTCATGATGCGAAGGTATAACGCATGAGACTTAATTATGTTGACCACGAAACAATATTACGAAGATAACTATTGTGTATTTATAGAAAACATAGGCAACAAGTTTCATAGCGTATATATTCAAATAGAAAATATTTTACAGTAGGTATGTATAATATGTAATTGAAAGATGTGTCCCTATTATTCTAAAAATTCTAAATGACGGTTGTATATAAAGGGCATATGCTTATGAATAGAAAAATGTCTTTAAAAAAACGATGCGCCAAGTCCTTTTGTAAAGTATTTCTCGGTGTTTATACTTTTATTTCAAAGATACGATTAAATATTTGGAAATGTCATTGACTTGGCTCCTTTTTTGATATCACTCCTTTTCGGTGTTGAATTTTTTTAAAGTAAAGAGACTTGGCTGCCTTTTTTACACGGAGTGTTTTTTTCTGGGATATCACTTCTTTTGTTAGTTTATTCATACAGCTTGTAGCACATGTCCTTCCAAGGACTTATTTCTTTAAAAAAATACGCCTCAACCGATTTGGTTAGTAAGAAAAGTTGCATTTGGTACAAGCTTAAAATGATTATCCAAGAAGAATAGTCTAAGTTTCGTTACAATCTGTCCAGACGTTTTCGATATCTGACTTCACTTCCAGTTTAAAAAATGGCGCTCAATTATACTGCCGCCTTGAATTCATAAAAGTGCAACATTATTGCATAATTAAGCTGCAATCTCGGCAGTTGTTTTCGATATATGACGTCACTTCCGGTTTTAAAATAGCGGCCGAGAATAATGTCATCTTGAATCCATAAATATAAGGGCTTTATAATTACATAATTTAGTTGCAATCGGTACATCTGTTTTCTATAAATGACGTCACTTCCTGTTTTAAATATGGCGGCCAGAAATAATGTTGTCTTGAATTCATAATTATAAGTCCAACATAATTAGATAATTTAGTTGCAATCGGTACAGCCGTTTTCGACATATGACGTCACTTTCGGTTTTAACAATGGCGGTCGAAAATAATTTCGTCTTTAATTAAAAAATATAAGTCCTACATAATTACATAATTTAGTTGCAATCGGTACAGCCGTTTTCAATATATGACGTCACTTCCGGTTTTAACAATGGCGGTCGAAAATAATGTCGTCTTTAATTCAAAAATATAAGTCCTACATAATTACATAATTTAGTTGCAATCGGTACATCCGTTTTTGATATATGACGTCACTTCCGGTTTAAACAATAGCGGCCAAAAATAATGTCGTCTTGAATTCATAATTATTAGTCCTACACAATTCCAAAATTTGCTTACAATCGATACAGCCGTTTTCGATATATGACGTCACTTCCGGTTTTTGCAAATGGCGGCCGAGTACACCGCAATCTTGAATTTATAATTATTCACAATGTATGTTTACTATATATCTATTTAAAAGTATAGATTGGGGAATTTAGTGTCATTTAGCATATTAATGGCGTCATTTAGCATATTTATGACGTCATTTCCGGTATAGGTAATAAGAAAACAATCTAGTTCTATCTAGTTGATACTTCATGAATGACCTTCTGAATTCTTTAGCGCTAATTTCCGTCAAATCGGTCATGCCGTTTTCAATATATGACGTCACTTCCGGTTTCATTTAGTGGTTCCTGCCGCCATTTCCGGTACCGTTTATTTGTATATTCATTTATCCCAATTGATTTTTCAAAAAGATTGCAGAATGCATAGACAGGAGCTAGTTCAGTGGCAATCGGTACAGGTGTTTTCGATATATGACGTCACTTCCGGTTTCAGGAATGGCGACCGAGAACACTGTATTGAAATTATAATTATTTTGTATTGTCTATGTTACAATGTAAGCTAATAATATGTGTATTTAAAGTATAATTTGATGAAATAAGCTAAATATTGTGAATTTATGACGTCACTTCCGGTTTAGAAAAAAATAAAATAATGTTTTTTAGTATCATACTTCATATAGATGACCATCTAAATCGAATGGCGCTAATTTCGTTCTAATCGGTCCAGCCGTTTTTTATATATGACGTCACTTCCGGTTTAAAAATGGCGGCACAAAAAATCACAAGAGGCAAGGTATCATCAGACGCCAAAAGTGCATATGTGGTAAAAATTTCAGGTTGATCGGTTCAGCCGTTTAGGCTGTGGCGGTGATAGCAACTTTTTCGGGAATCATATGAAGAAGAAGAAGAAGAAGAAGAAGAAGAAGAAGAAGAAGCAGATGAAAGCGGTGTAATTTCACGATTTTCACTGCCCTCTAGGTCGTAAACGGCATGACTGGTTGTTGTCGCGTGATGTATATGTTGTTAGGTGGGCCATAGCTCAAAATTAAGACATTTCACAACAATGAGAGATTTTCCATTGTTGAGATCCAGTTGGCCGAAAATGCTATGTTGTTGCTTACAGTAAAAGTAGTTGGTCTGCTCCTCAGTTTATATAGGCATTTACGGTATGTTGAGTGACTGTGAGTGTACGGTAAGACTTGGCTGAGTGGAGCGACCGCTCCACTAGATATACATTAAAACCGTTGAAATGCGAGGATAACTAAGCAAATGAGGGAATAACAAATGTAGTAGTTGCCTGTTGATACGAAGTAAGTGAACAAGGAAACAATCTGAACCATTTTGTTACAAATGATATTGTTCATAATCTTTGTCTAATATCTCACAATACGATGATTATCACTCCTATCAACATTTTAGGGCCGGTCTTTCAATACTCGGCTAACTTTCAAGCGGTTGATTAGAACTGTATTGTCATGGCAACAACCAATGACATTCCTAGAATCACTGTGTTAACTTAATTACTGGTTTTAGCAGTGTATTATAAAACTGGCCCTTAGTACATGTGAAGTAAAATTAGAGAAAATATTTTGCACTCTAAATGTTGTGTTTTTCAACGAATTCACGAGTTCTGAATCTGATGAGAGAATTTGAGTTCATATGAACGTCAGAAATGCTTAAAACCCAGACCCACTAAAGAGTAAAGAATTTCATAATTGCGATCCAAGGATTAATATTAACATGGGAATATCTCGTACTTTTAGCTCTCTCATTGGCTTCACGTATATGCATGAGACTTGACTTCCGGTAAATGTTGCAGCTGACCAAATGTAATAGGATTTCATGAAAAGAAGCGAAAACATTATTTTTTCAAAATTACAAATGGTGGCAGATGTGGGATTTTTTCTTTGTTTCTTTGTTTCAACGTTT
The DNA here is from genome assembly GCA_934045905.1 of Leuctra nigra. NCBI lineage: Eukaryota > Metazoa > Arthropoda > Insecta > Plecoptera > Leuctridae > Leuctra > Leuctra nigra. The sequence goes on along the minus strand of OW203768.1, from coordinate 141,870 downwards.
ACCAAAGAGCGCGTTTGAATGTTAAAAGTACGTAATTGAAAATCAATGAAGAACCAATGAATCAAAAAATAAAGAAACGCGAAAATATGATTTTGGATAAAAATGCCTGTGTATAATTAATAGTAAGAATTGATTTATAAAAACATAATTTAAGAAATAGGGGCTCACTTTATAGTAGCGAATTGTTTACCTGTCGTCTGTATACCCTGCATTTTGTCATGTAGCTTCGGGGTAAAGTTAAGTTATGATGAGATATTTGAACAATCTGTGATCTACTATGTGTCCCCATCCAGAAGATTGAAATGGAAATGATGCACGAAAAAGCTCATGGAAAGCTCATTAAAAACTTAAAGTTCGCCATGACAGTACTTAAAAGAAAAGGCCAAAGTGTTTGTTGTACTACCTCTTTGACGTGTTTGTTTACCTCATCGCCCACGAGCTTGAACATCCAGGTTCTGTGTAGGATGACCTGAAACAAAGCGGAAGTGAGATTACAGCATCCTTGATACATTCACGTTGATAAGCGACACTTTGTGACGTGATCAAGGTGACATTTAGAACACAGCGAGCGTACTGTACGTCTGTACAGTACTCTTATAGCACTTTTTATGGATATTTTATTGGTCATGCCCAGGTAACATCTTTCAACCAATCGATCTGAAATTGTCCACTCTGACTATAGATTTTTAACGAACTGATTGGTTGAAAATTGAAGGTGGTTGTTCTGATTTGATTGGAGGTTGATTTTTCATTTTGTTTCATCGAGAGGAATTATCCCCTAAGTACACATACACATTGCTTTTGTAAATGCAGGTTATTGAACGAAGTCAATAAATTCTTCTTCACTTGTACTACAAGTCAATAAGGTATTATTTGTGCCTACATCATTTAGGTAAATCATCTACCTAACTACTCAAGAAATATTTAAAATACCTATATAATTTATTAAACCAATGGTTAACATTTTTTATATTTTGTATGAAGAACATCTGGCCGGGGGGCGGTAATTTTTCTGGCAAAGACTTCGTAAATGGGACGTAAATTAACTGTGACAAAAACTCTAATAAATTACTTATTTATACAAATAGAACGCTGATTTCGAAGTGTAGTATACACACTGTGTTCTGACAGTTATTACATCAGTTAAATGAAGGATATATAGTAAATATGCCCTATTTCGAATTTAAAAAACTAAATATTTTTAATCTAGAGAGTTTTCACGACCCCAATTTCTTTTCAGAATTATCGTGAATGACATTTTATAACATAATCTAGTTGGATAAACCATATATTTCAATTCAAAAATGTAAAAAATTAAATTTTATAAAAATAATTTTTTCTCCCATATACGAAGTCTTTGCCAGAAAAATTCTCGCGGCCGGGGGGGCGATGGACCACTTGTATGCACTTGCAGGTATGCCTGAATTCAACACTGTTTACTTACCTTGCCGTCCACCCTGAGCAGCCTCTTGCCCGTGATGGTCCCGTGTTCGAACTCGATGCGGTGTATCTTGTCACTGAGAGGGACGTCCCAATATCCCACCAGGTCCTCGTACATCGTCCCACTTCACTCACACCACACAACATGTACACACAGGCACTCATCTTGCCGTCCACCCTGACCAGCCTCTTGCCCGTGATGGTCCCGTGTTCGAACTCGATGCGGTGTATCTTGTCACTGAGAGGGACGTCCCAATATCCCACCAGGTCCTCGTTCATCGTCCCACTTCACTCACACCACACAACATGTACACACAGACACTCACCTTGCCGTCCACCCTGACCAGCCTCTTGCCCGTGATGGTCCCGTGTTCGAACTCGATGCGGTGTATCTTGTCACTGAGAGGGACGTCCCAATATCCCACCAGGTCCTCGTTCATCGTCCCACTTCACTCACACCACACAACATGTACACACAGACACTCACCTTGCCGTCCACCCTGACCAGCCTCTTGCCCGTGATGGTCCCGTGTTCGAACTCGATGCGGTGTATCTTGTCACTGAGAGGGACGTCCCAATATCCCACCAGGTCCTCGTTCATCGTCCCACTTCACTCACACCACACAACATGTACACACAGACACTCACCTTGCCGTCCACCCTGACCAGCCTCTTGCCCGTGATGGTCCCGTGTTCGAACTCGATGCGGTGTATCTTGTCACTGAGAGGGACGTCCCAATATCCCACCAGGTCCTCGTTCATCGTCCCACTTCACTCACACCACACAACATGTACACACAGACACTCACCTTGCCGTCCACCCTGACCAGCCTCTTGCCCGTGATGGTCCCGTGTTCGAACTCGATGCGGTGTATCTTGTCACTGAGAGGGACGTCCCAATATCCCACCAGGTCCTCGTTCATCGTCCCACTTCACTCACACCACACAACATGTACACACAGACACTCACCTTGCCGTCCACCCTGACCAGCCTCTTGCCCGTGATGGTCCCGTGTTCGAACTCGATGCGGTGTATCTTGTCACTGAGAGGGACGTCCCAATATCCCACCAGGTCCTCGTTCATCGTCCCACTTCACTCACACCACACAACATGTACACACAGACACTCACCTTGCCGTCCACCCTGACCAGCCTCTTGCCCGTGATGGTCCCGTGTTCGAACTCGATGCGGTGTATCTTGTCACTGAGAGGGACGTCCCAATATCCCACCAGGTCCTCGTTCATCGTCCCACTTCACTCACACCACACAACATGTACACACAGACACTCACCTTGCCGTCCACCCTGACCAGCCTCTTGCCCGTGATGGTCCCGTGTTCGAACTCGATGCGGTGTATCTTGTCACTGAAAGGGACGTCCCAATATCCCACCAAGTCCTCGTTCATCGTCCCACTTCACTCACACTCACACAACATGTACACACAGACACTCACCTTGCCGTCCACCCTGACCAGCCTCTTGCCCGTGATGGTCCCGTGTTCGAACTCGATGCGGTGTATCTTGTCACTGAGAGGGACGTCCCAATATCCCACCAGGTCCTCGTACATCGTCCCACTTCACTCACACCACACAACATGTACACACAACACTCACCTTGCCGTCCACCCTGACCAGCCTCTTGCCCGTGATGGTCCCGTGTTCGAACTCGATGCGGTGTATCTTGTCACTGAGAGGGACGTCCCAATATCCCACCAAGTCCTCGTTCATCGTCCCACTTCACTCACACCACACAACATGTACACACAGACACTCACCTTGCCGTCCACCCTGACCAGCCTCTTGCCCGTGATGGTCCCGTGTTCGAACTCGATGCGGTGTATCTTGTCACTGAGAGGGACGTCCCAATATCCCACCAGGTCCTCGTTCATCGTCCCACTTCACTCACACCACACAACATGTACACACAGACACTCACCTTGCCGTCCACCCTGACCAGCCTCTTGCCCGTGATGGTCCCGTGTTCGAACTCGATGCGGTGTATCTTGTCACTGAGAGGGACGTCCCAATATCCCACCAGGTCCTCGTTCATCGTCCCACTTCACTCACACCACACAACATGTACACACAGACACTCACCTTGCCGTCCACCCTGACCAGCCTCTTGCCCGTGATGGTCCCGTGTTCGAACTCGATGCGGTGTATCTTGTCACTGAGAGGGACGTCCCAATATCCTACCCGGTCCTCGTTCATCGTCCCACTTCACTCACACCACACAACATGTACACACAGACACTCACCTTGCCGTCCACCCTGACCAGCCTCTTGCCCGTGATGGTCCCGTGTTCGAACTCGATGCGGTGTATCTTGTCACTGAGAGGGACGTCCCAATATCCCACCAGGTCCTCGTTCATCGTCCCACTTCACTCACACCACACAACATGTACACACAGACACTCACCTTGCCGTCCACCCTGACCAGCCTCTTGCCCGTGATGGTCCCGTGTTCGAACTCGATGCGGTGTATCTTGTCACTGAGAGGGACGTCCCAATATCCCACCAGGTCCTCGTTCATCGTCCCACTTCACTCACACCACACAACATGTACACACAGACACTCACCTTGCCGTCCACCCTGACCAGCCTCTTGCCCGTGATGGTCCCGTGTTCGAACTCGATGCGGTGTATCTTGTCACTGAGAGGGACGTCCCAATATCCTACCCGGTCCTCGTACATCGTCCCACTTCACTCACACCACACAACATGTACACACAGACACTCACCTTGCCGTCCACCCTGACCAGCCTCTTGCCCGTGATGGTCCCGTGTTCGAACTCGATGCGGTGTATCTTGTCACTGAGAGGGACGTCCCAATATCCCACCAGGTCCTCGTTCATCGTCCCACTTCACTCACACCACACAACATGTACACACAGACACTCACCTTGCCGTCCACCCTGACCAGCCTCTTGCCCGTGATGGTCCCGTGTTCGAACTCGATGCGGTGTATCTTGTCACTGAGAGGGACGTCCCAATATCCCACCAGGTCCTCGTTCATCGTCCCACTTCACTCACACCACACAACATGTACACACAGACACTCACCTTGCCGTCCACCCTGACCAGCCTCTTGCCCGTGATGGTCCCGTGTTCGAACTCGATGCGGTGTATCTTGTCACTGAGAGGGACGTCCCAATATCCCACCAGGTCCTCGTTCATCGTCCCACTTCACTCACACCACACAACATGTACACACAGACACTCACCTTGCCGTCCACCCTGACCAGCCTCTTGCCCGTGATGGTCCCGTGTTCGAACTCGATGCGGTGTATCTTGTCACTGAGAGGGACGTCCCAATATCCCACCAGGTCCTCGTTCATCGTCCCACTTCACTCACACCACACAACATGTACACACAGACACTCACCTTGCCGTCCACCCTGACCAGCCTCTTGCCCGTGATGGTCCCGTGTTCGAACTCGATGCGGTGTATCTTGTCACTGAGAGGGACGTCCCAATATCCCACCAGGTCCTCGTTCATCGTCCCACTTCACTCACACCACACAACATGTACACACAGACACTCACCTTGCCGTCCACCCTGACCAGCCTCTTGCCCGTGATGGTCCCGTGTTCGAACTCGATGCGGTGTATCTTGTCACTGAGAGGGACGTCCCAATATCCCACCAGGTCCTCGTTCATCGTCCCACTTCACTCACACCACACAACATGTACACACAGACACTCACCTTGCCGTCCACCCTGACCAGCCTCTTGCCCGTGATGGTCCCGTGTTCGAACTCGATGCGGTGTATCTTGTCACTGAAAGGGACGTCCCAATATCCCACCAAGTCCTCGTTCATCGTCCCACTTCACTCACACTCACACAACATGTACACACAGACACTCACCTTGCCGTCCACCCTGACCAGCCTCTTGCCCGTGATGGTCCCGTGTTCGAACTCGATGCGGTGTATCTTGTCACTGAGAGGGACGTCCCAATATCCCACCAGGTCCTCGTACATCGTCCCACTTCACTCACACCACACAACATGTACACACAGACACTCACCTTGCCGTCCACCCTGACCAGCCTCTTGCCCGTGATGGTCCCGTGTTCGAACTCGATGCGGTGTATCTTGTCACTGAGAGGGACGTCCCAATATCCCACCAAGTCCTCGTTCATCGTCCCACTTCACTCACACCACACAACATGTACACACAGACACTCACCTTGCCGTCCACCCTGACCAGCCTCTTGCCCGTGATGGTCCCGTGTTCGAACTCGATGCGGTGTATCTTGTCACTGAGAGGGACGTCCCAATATCCCACCAGGTCCTCGTTCATCGTCCCACTTCACTCACACCACACAACATGTACACACAGACACTCACCTTGCCGTCCACCCTGACCAGCCTCTTGCCCGTGATGGTCCCGTGTTCGAACTCGATGCGGTGTATCTTGTCACTGAGAGGGACGTCCCAATATCCCACCAGGTCCTCGTTCATCGTCCCACTTCACTCACACTCACACATCTACACAAGACGAGAATATTCTGCCTTCAACTGGATTTCACAGCAGCAAGATCGCGACTGTCTTCAAACATCAGCCCGAGTTTCTTTACAGTCGAGCCAACGTCTAAATAATTGACTCGGGAACACCCGGCTGTCCATGTGTGTTGAGACGACCGGGTGCTCGAGACACGGAAATAATCAATAATGGTATTGATTATGACGGAACGGGCGGGGATTTGGACCCCCCTCATGCACGCGATCGGGGTGAAGGGGGGGGGGGTCTTGTACCGTTACACTGCTAAATATACCAGCATTGATATACCTTGTTATCAACTTGATCGAATAGTTCAGCGATATACTTTTTTATAGTTCTTTTCTACTTTGTGTCGTGACTTTGTTCGCTTCTGACGATATTCACAAATAGGTCAGTCAATTTATGAGAAAGTTGACACAAATCTAAATGGGTAAATCACAACAAAACATTGCAATTCAGACCTACAAAAATATTGTAAACTGAAAAATTGTGAACCTGTATTTATAGGAAGTAAAATAACATGTTATTATTTTAGATGATTTAAATTACTAATGTATAAAAGAATATACAATAGCCGTGATTATAATATTGAGCTATAGGTTATTTATATTTGTATATTATTTTTGTTTTAGGATCTTTTCTTGATACTTCATGACAGTTTTGAAAGAAACGATACAAATAATTTAGTAAAAAAACATTTTTATTATGTAAGTATAATTTGAGCAGGTTTGATATTGTTAGATCCCTCCACCAGGCGTCGGTAGCGTCGCGACGTGGCCTATAAGGTGAGCGCTGGCAGCAGCTTGCCTGTGCAGACGCCGAAGCCGACTCTGTAGCCGTCAGCCTGGCAGTGACCTGTTGAATGCACAGAGGCGTTGTGGACAACATCACAGATCGCCACTCCCAGGCGCGTAGGAGCTACTGTCATCATGGGGGGCAGGGGGAGGGATTGCGACACCCGGAAGGGGGGTCTGCGGGGCTTAGCCCCCCAGTTTGTGACCCGCAGGGCGTATTTTAGAATTTAAACCAGTTAAAAGTGATTCTGGGGCTTTAAAATGCACAAACTGAAGCAAAAAAAAAACTCCAATTGCATTTTTTCGAATATAAACATTTTAAAATCGATTCTGGGTTGCTATATGAATACTGCTCAAATCCAGGCGCGTAGGAAGGGGGACGAATGGGGGGAAAATCCCCCCCCCCCCCTCTGATTCAATTCTCCTCCCTATGTTCTTATACATTTATGTCAAGAAAAAAATTAGCTTTAAAAGTGTTAAAATCGCGTAGAAATGCACCAAATTGATGTCTGAAATTCAAAAATTTTCTGGGGCTGTGCGCCCCAGACCCGTATTTTCCTGGGGGGCCCTCCCCCCAGACCCCCCCCCATTGCCTTCGTAGACATTAGTTTGTCCAGCTCAAGTTATTTTACAATATTATTCTCCCCCCTTGCAAATTTAGTTTCCTACGCGCCTGCTCAAATCACAACAAATAACTCACTATTTTTGCCCCGCAAGGCATTTTTTGAATAATTAAAACAATTTTTAAGTGATTCTTGGACACTAAACTTAATTTTGTATGGTGAATGTGGGTCAGCCTGCTCGAGTGGGAGGAGGGGGGATGACCCCACTCAGTTCATGGCTAGTACCCGAGGAGAACGGACGTACTTCCTTAACATCACAGCGAGCACTGATAACAGGACGAGAGCGCTGCTGCGCCGCAGCTAACAGGTTAGGGGTTGGTTTTGACCAAACAATTATAGAACACACAAGAGAGAAAATTAAGAAAAAATGAATCAGACGAACAATAAAACAACGAGAAAAAACACAATTCAATGTCAAATAGAAAGAGAGCAACAACGATTATCACCGCTGGAAATTCACGAATTTCTACACGCAGATTTGCAACTGAACGTGGATCAAATAGAAGCAATAGGCTTAACGCAGAAAACAATTCGTTCTACATAAAAATTGTATCAACACTTCTATTTCAAAAATTAATTCAAGCTCATGCAGGATTAAAAAAATTCAAATATCAAAACGGATCAACTGGTCAACTAAGAATTATGAACGCGGAAGAAAATCTTACAACTGTCAGAGTATTTAATATCCCTCCAGAAGTAAACAACATGGAAATTAAGAAAGAACTAGACAATTACGGAACAATAAAAGAAATAACAGATGAGAAGTGGTCTACACGATTTAAATACCCGGTAAACAATGGAATCAGAGCTATCAGGATGACAGTAAAAAAACCTATACCATCTTACATGAGTATAGGTGGATACAGAGCCCAGATTCAACACTTTGGACAAGAAAAAACATGTCAAATATGTGGAGAGAGAAATCACATAAAACAAGATTGTCCAGAACGCCGACACATAGCACATGTTCCTATTAATAACGGGAACAGATATGCTCAATACCAACAACAACAACAACAGCAGCAACAACAACAACAACAACAACAACAACAACCAAAACCACAACAGACACAGGTTCCACAGAAAGAAATTGGAAGTAATGAGAATATGATGCAATTTGAAAATCCACCTGACGACACTACACTAACACACAAGGACATTGACGATGAAACAGTAATGGATATAGAATTGGAAGTAGAACCCAAGAGAAAACGAGAAGAAGAAGACGAACCAGAGATAGATACAACACGGGAAGACAACCGGGAAACAACAGAGTCAGAAAGTAGTGTAGAACACGATAATGCAGATCAAACAAAGACAAATGAAGAAGACAAGAAAAGCGGAGGCAAGGGGAAAAAAAAGAAATCAAAAAATGGCAAACCACAAGAAAACAGGGCATCTCAATCGGAAATAGAAAGCGAATTAGAAAGCATAGACAACGAAGACATGTCAGTAGAAGAGTTGAAAGCAATAAGAGAAAAGCCAAGAGTAAGGAACTCGACAAGAAATCAAACACTGAACACCGAAAGTAAACCTAAAACAAAAAAAAAGAAAGTACACGATCCGCCATTAATTCAACCTCTTACGAATCTGTTCAACACAGCGACAACCAATAATACGAATATAAGCCAAAAGGAACCTGGCGCCTCCACATTGGCAAAAAAAGAATGACAAAAATTCAACAACACAAACAAACAAAATGACAATAATACTGACCTTAGCGACATTAAACATTAATGGCATCAGAAATAAAGTCACTCAACAACTATTAAAAGACTTCATAAGAAACAATGACATCGACATACTGTTATTACAAGAAATCAATGACGAAAACCTGGACTTCCTAACACCATATGAATACCATGTCAACGTAGGAACAGAGGGAAGAGGGACAGCAATTGTATACAGGCCAGGTGTTAAAATAAAAGGATTCGAAGGACACGAAAATGGTAGAATAACAACAGCAATTTATGAGGAAAACACACTTATAATTAACATCTACGCCCCCTCGGGATCACAAGCCCGAAAAATGAGAGAAAAATTATTCCAATCAGAGATTCGACCATACATTAACAAGAACATAAATCATATATTAATAGCAGGAGACTTTAATTGCGTGATGAAAAGAGAAGATCAAACAGGAGAATTCCAAAACTGCTACTCGCTAAACCATCTAGTAGAGTCCATGAATCTAATAGATGCGTGGGAAAAGTGTGGACCACAAAGCAAAGGCTTCACCTTTGTCAGAGCTAATTCCGCCTCCAGAATAGATAGATTCCACGTCTCAAACACTATGAAATCTAACCTGCACAAGATGTTCACACTACCAGTCTCATTCAGTGATCACCATGCAGTAATTCTTCAAATATCAACACAGTCAATCCCCTTGCGGCTAGGTCGTGGCACGTGGAAAATAAACGCGTCTTGCTTCAACTCTGAGGAGGTGCAAGAAGAATTTCCAAAAATATGGGAAAAACTGAAAGCTAGGAAAAAAAATCAACAATCAATGGTTCAATGGTGGGTACAAGTAGCGAAACCTGGGATAAAAAATTTCTTCAAATGTATATCAATAAAAAAAGCGAGGGAGAACAGAGAAACAATGGCCTTTTATAATGGAGTAATGGAAGACTGTATGAAAGAACAAAACTTTAATAAGACCCCATCAACTGATTTAGCCAATAAAATAAGACAAATCAAAGAAGAAATTAACAAAAGGAAAGAGCAGCAAATGATTGGCATTCAAATAAGAGCTAAACAAGAGTCACCAATTGAAAATGAACGAACGTCAATATATCACATAGCAAAAGAAAGGAAAAATGGGAACAGAAGAGTAATAACAAAAATGAAATCGATCACTGATGAAACACTACTAACAAATTCAAGTATCATCCGGGAGGCCGAGAAATATTTCGGGACACTGTTTGGAGATAGTGAGGATGTTCAAGCGGTACCAGATGGGAACTTTCTGAACCACGTGAACGAAGTGCTGTCCCAGACGGAAGCAGACGAGGTGGAGAGAGACATATCAACAGGGGAAATAGAATACGCATTGTCACAAACGCAGCATCACAAATCACCAGGGCCAGATGGAATCACGTATGAATTTTATAAGCATTTCTGGGAAATAGTTAAGGTAGAAATTACTAATATTTTCCAAGAGATCTTGACACCATTGCCGGGAACAAACAAAGAAGGACTGACGGATGGTGTGATAATTTTCACATCCCAAAACAAGCAAAACCGAACAAAATAACAGATTATAGACCGATTACACTCCTCAATACAGACATCAAACTTTTTATGAAAATAATTGCTAAACGATTTAAGAACGTCATCCCAAATTTGATTGAAGAAGGACAAACATGCTGCACCAACCAAAGTATTTTCCACAATATCGAAACAATACGGAACATAATTATGCACTACGAAATTAACAAAACAGAGTCAGCGGCTATAATTAGTCTCGATTTTAATAAGGCGTTCGACAGAGTACATCACAAATACCTATGGGAAGTCCTTAAAAAATTTGGATTCAGCGAAAAAATAATAACTTGCATACAATCGTTATATGGGAAAACAAACTCCAATCTGCAAATAATGGGCACATATCAAAAAAAATACACATAAAAAAGTCAGTCAGGCAGGGTTGCCCCTTATCAATGGCGCTCTTTTGCCTGTCACTGCAACCGTTAATAAAAGCCATACAAAATCAACTTTCAGGCGTGACAATAAATGGAATAAAAGTAGCCGTAAACGCCTATGCCGATGACGTAACCATAATTCTAGAAAAAGAAGAAGACAAAAAAATGCTAAATATAATTATAGAAGAGTATGAAAAAATATCGGGTGCCAAGATCAACATTCAAAAATCAGCGATAATGCCACTTGGCAATTGGGAATTGCAACAAGCAAGTAGCGTTTTTCCAACAGTCAAGTCGTTGAAAATACTTGGGATAGTCTTTGAAGATAGTATGGAAAGAACAATAGACAACAACTGGCATCAACTATCCAACAAAATAAGAGTGAAAGCTAGGGAACATCAAGCACGAGAGCTAAACATAATACAAAGAACCTGGATTATTAACACATTTATGTTGTCAAAGTTGTGGTACGTCGCCCAAATTCTCCCATCAAAGGTCAAGATTTCGCAAAAAATTGAACATATAATAGGGAATTTCCTGTGGAGAGGATTTTGGTATAGAGTTGGAAGAAGTCAGCTGAACACGAAAAAAGAAGAAGGAGGTCTTGGCTTAATAGCAGTGGGACCCAAATGTATGGCACTGATTGGAAAACGAATTATAAACACCCTTAAAGATAAATCGGATACCTTTAATAAAGCACAGACAATATTAATGATGAAGAACCCACCAATTTACTTCAAAGATACGATAAACAAAATACAAGCGATACCAACAACGCAGATGGACTTTAAAGAAGAAACAATTATTACCAAAAAACTCTACATAGCACTTTTAAACTGTAATAAAAAAGAACACAAGATTGTCCAAAAACACCCCCAAAAAAATTGGAAGAGAATATGGAGCAATAACTTCAATAATAATATCCAGTCTGACTGGCAGCAGTCAATGTATTTAACGATAAACGACTGCATAGCTACAAAATATAAACAACACTGCCATAATATCAATACTGACCCCATTTGCAAACATTGTAATAATATTGACACCCTTGACCACAGATTAACAGAATGTATAGGGAAACATAACTGGCTATGGCTAAAAGAAAAAGTTAATAAAATCACAAATCAGGCTAAAATAACCGATGAACAACTATATAATTTAGATTTCAGGTTAAAATGTGGGGATGTGCAGAGGGCAGTGGTTTGGCTGGTGTCTGGAACTGTACACTGCAATCTAATCTTAGCTTCAGCGGTAGCTGACGAAGGGAATGTGAAAAGCATGGCTTTTTTAAAAACTGAGTTAAGAACGAAAAGACTGGAAATGGTAAAACAAGGTAGAACCAAATACTTTGCAAGACATATTTTCTGTTTTTAAAATTTAAGTGTAAGGCAAATGTTTCAAATGTGTGTATTAAATTGATAAAATACTGGGAACATGGGAAACTGAATGAATTGCATTAGATGAACAGAAGATTATTGTGAGATTGTGAACTTGAGTGAAAAATGTGAATGTAATTGTAATATTGTGAAATGGTTTTTGTGAAATGTAAATTGTAAAATTGTGAACGTTAATTATGAAATGTCATCCGTGAATTGCAAAATTATAAATTGTATGATTTATCAATTGAAAAACTGTGAAATTGTGAAGTGTAAATTAAGAATTGTGATTTATGAAATGTGATGTGTGAAAATGTCAATTGTAAAATTGTAAAAATAAAACAATAAAAAAAAAAAAAAAAAAAAAAAAAAGGCCTGATGACCTCACTGACCTCTGATGATGACCTCGTCGCCATCTTGCAGGAACTTCCTGGTGGTTCCGTCAGCCAGAGAGATCGTCTTCGTGCCCTTCCAGCAGAGTTCCAGCATGGAGCCGTACGAGTCTGGAGTCTGAACCAAACATCAACGTCAGTTTATAGTAGAAGAGCGTTGAAATCACACAGTTCGTCAGAAGAATGATTCCACGCGTAGAACTACTGTTACAAAATAATACTTTTTAAAAATGCCGAACATTAACACGCACGGTATTTGAACGAAACAGATTGGCTGCTGGTCCAGTTCCTTGTCAATCAATCCTTGTTATTTCAATCATGGACGTGTTACCTCGCCACTGATGGTCCCCGACGCCATGAGGTCTCCCGGCTTGACATTGCAGCCCGTGACGGTGTGGTGTGCCAGTTGCTGCTTGGCCGTCCAATACATGTTGTTGTAGTTGCTACGAGTCACGGTGCTCACCACGCCACTCGCCTCGGCTGTAACAATATGTAGTTGACGCCATCTTGTTGGCACCGTGCAGACTGCGATTCTCTGCTCTTTGTCGACATTTGTACCTATTCTGCATCTCTTATTGATCTCTTCGCGATCGGATTCATTTCGGCGTATTGCTATCTTAATGGAAATGAAAGGAATTCGGTCGCGACGAGATCAAAAGAAGATAAACTTACTTTTTTTTATACTTATTGCTGACATAAAACAAAAGAAGTTCGTGTAAAGTATGAATACTAAAAACCAAGCTACATTCTACGATCACAAAACTAAGCAAAATCTTTTCCTTAATTTTGAGATGACATTATTTGCATGAATATCTAATCGCATAGGAATGGGTTTAAGTTTGTGTAATAGAATTTTCATTGCTGAGAGAGTAAACCGTGAAGTCACGTTGCATTTTATTGTTATTGGTTTTACGTGACGATTTGATGATTAAGAATATGTATGTGGGAAGGAGTTGGTCGTGGTTTATTAGTGGGGAACCTTCCCATCATTTGCCTACCGACAGAGGGAAACTACAAGAGAGTAAGTCAGGGGACCTGCTTCTGATTGGCTAACAATTGACTCACGCTTGATGCCAACTTGCAACTGTGTGTCGAAGTTGTACGGGTCGGAGTGGCGCAGGTACGGGAACGGAACGGGTAGTTGGGCACGAGGAACGGTGCGAGTGTTAGAGAGCAACAAGTGACTCACGCTTGATGTCAACTTGCAACTGTATGTCGAAGTTGTACGGGTCGGAGTGGCGCAGGTACGGGAACGGAACGGGTAGTTGGGCACGAGGAACGGTGCGAGTGTTAGAGAGCAACAAGTGACTCACGCTTGATGTCAACTTGCAACTGTATGTCGAAGTTGTACGGGTCGGAGTGGCGCAGGTACGGGAACGGAACGGGTAGTTGGGCCGAGGAACGGTGCGAGTGTTAGAGAGCAACAAGTGACTCACGCTTGATGTCAACTTGCAACTGTAGGTCGAAGTTGTACGGGTCGGAGTGGCGCAGGTACGGGAACGGAACGGGTAGTTGGGCACGAGGAACGGTGCGAGTGTTAGAGAGCAACAAGTGACTCACGCTTGATGTCAACTTGCAACTGTATGTCGAAGTTGTACGGGTCGGAGTGGCGCAGGTACGGGAACGGAACGGGTAGTTGGGCGCGAGGAACGGTGCGAGTGTTAGAGAGCAACAAGTGACTCACGCTTGATGTCAACTTGCAACTGTATGTCGAAGTTGTACGGGTCGGAGTGGCGCAGGTACGGGAACGGAACGGGTAGTTGGGCGCGAGGAACGGTGCGAGTGTTAGAGAGCAACAAGTGACTCACGCTTGATGCCAACTTGCAACTGTATGTCGAAGTTGTACGGGTCGGAGTGGCGCAGGTACGGGAACGGAACGGGTAGTTGGGCACGAGGAACAGTGCGAGTGTTAGAGAGCAACAAGTGACTCACGCTTGATGTCAACTTGCAACTGTATGTCGAAGTTGTACGGGTCGGAGTGGCGCAGGTACGGGAACGGAACGGGTAGTTGGGCACGAGGAACGGTGCGAGTGTTAGAGAGCAACAAGTGACTCACGCTTGATGTCAACTTGCAACTGTATGTCGAAGTTGTACGGGTCGGAGTGGCGCAGGTACGGGAACGGAACGGGTAGTTGGGCACGAGGAACGGTGCGAGTGTTAGAGAGCAACAAGTGACTCACGCTTGATGTCAACTTGCAACTGTATGTCGAAGTTGTACGGGTCGGAGTGGCGCAGGTACGGGAACGGAACGGGTAGTTGGGCACGAGGAACGGTGCGAGTGTTAGAGAGCAACAAGTGACTCACGCTTGATGTCAACTTGCAACTGTATGTCGAAGTTGTACGGGTCGGAGTGGCGCAGGTACGGGAACGGAACGGGCTCCTGCGGGTAGTTGGGCACGAGGAACGGCTTCAACGCCTCCATGGTGACGACCCACGGCGCGATGCTCGTGCCCAGGTTCTTGGCGCAGAACGGACCCAATGGCACGTACTCCCACTTCTGAATGTCGCGAGCTGAAGCAAGAGACGATATGTTTTAGCGACCAAGGCTCACGAACATTTTAGTCTCCACTTTTGACAGATTGCAACTTGGAATGTATTTTATTTGGATGCTTTATATTTTAATTATCAACAGCTTTGTGATGTTCATTTCCCTTGATATTTACGCTGACGGGAACAAAATACAGGTTTATTTTCTTGTAGCAGTGTGTAAATTTCAAGTGAAGCTTAAACCAATTCAACGCCAACAGCCGCATTCAAATCAAATATGAAGCACATTGTTAAAATTAATGCGAAATGCAATCTGTCATAAGATGGTAACGTGGACAGACCCGAAAGAAAATCGATTAGTGAAAGTAATCCACTCACCGCTCCAGTCGTTCATGAGCACCATGCCGAAGATGTGTTCCTCCGCCTGAGCAACAGGTATGGGCTGTCCGAGGTCCGTGGGGCGCCCGCCCACGAAGAAGGCCATCTCCAGTTCGAAGTCCATGAGACGGCACGGCCCGAAGACAGGCGCAGCGCCCTCTACAGGCAGAGTCTGTCCGTTGGGGCGGCGAACAGGAGTTCCAGACACCACCACGGAGCTGGCGCGGCCGTGGTATCCCACAGGCAAGTGCTTCCTGCAGGAACATTCACTTAGTGCATTCATCACTAACAGACTCTGACCTAATGAGTGTTACGCATGTGTTTCGCGTGTATTACGCAGTGTTACGCACCAGTTGGGCATGAGCGCGTTGGCCTTGTCTCGGAACATGATGCCTACGTTGGTAGCGTGGTGGATGGAGGAGTAGAAGTCCGTGTAGTCGCCGATGTGCGCGGGCAGATGCATGGCGGCCACGAACTGGTTCACGAACGCCCTGCAACCAGATCAGACATGACGTCACATGTAACACGTTGGTAGCGTGGTGGATGGAGGAGTAGAAGTCCGTGTAGTCGCCGATGTGCGCGGGCAGATGCATGGCGGCCACGAACTGGTTCACGAACGCCCTGCAACCAGATCAGACATGACGTCACATGTAACACGTTGGTGGCGTGGTGGATGGAGGAGTAGAAGTCCGTGTAGTCGCCGATGTGCGCGGGCAGATGCATGGCGGCCACGAACTGGTTCACGAACGCCCTGCAACCAGATCAGACATGACGTCACATGTAACACGTTGGTGGCGTGGTGGATGGAGGAGTAGAAGTCCGTGTAGTCGCCGATGTGCGCGGGCAGATGCATGGCGGCCACGAACTGGTTCACGAACGCCCTGCAACCAGATCAGACATGACGTCACATGTAACACGTTGGTGGCGTGGTGGATGGAGGAGTAGAAGTCCGTGTAGTCGCCGATGTGCGCGGGCAGATGCATGGCGGCCACGAACTGGTTCACGAACGCCCTGCAACCAGATCAGACATGACGTCACATGTAACACGTTGGTGGCGTGGTGGATGGAGGAGTAGAAGTCCGTGTAGTCGCCGATGTGCGCGGGCAGATGCATGGCGGCCACGAACTGGTTCACGAACGCCCTGCAACCAGATCAGACATGACGTCACATGTAACACGTTGGTGGCGTGGTGGATGGAGGAGTAGAAGTCCGTGTAGTCGCCGATGTGCGCGGGCAGATGCATGGCGGCCACGAACTGGTTCACGAACGCCCTGCAACCAGATCAGACATGACGTCACATGTAACACGTTGGTGGCGTGGTGGATGGAGGAGTAGAAGTCCGTGTAGTCGCCGATGTGCGCGGGCAGATGCATGGCGGCCACGAACTGGTTCACGAACGCCCTGCAACCAGATCAGACATGACGTCACATGTAACACGTTGGTGGCGTGGTGGATGGAGGAGTAGAAGTCCGTGTAGTCGCCGATGTGCGCGGGCAGATGCATGGCGGCCACGAACTGGTTCACGAACGCCCTGCAACCAGATCAGACATGACGTCACATGTAACACGTTGGTAGCGTGGTGGATGGAGGAGTAGAAGTCCGTGTAGTCGCCGATGTGCGCGGGCAGATGCATGGCGGCCACGAACTGGTTCACGAACGCCCTGCAACCAGATCAGACATGACGTCACATGTAACACGTTGGTGGCGTGGTGGATGGAGGAGTAGAAGTCCGTGTAGTCGCCGATGTGCGCGGGCAGATGCATGGCGGCCACGAACTGGTTCACGAACGCCCTGCAACCAGATCAGACATGACGTCACATGTAACACGTTGGTGGCGTGGTGGATGGAGGAGTAGAAGTCCGTGTAGTCGCCGATGTGCGCGGGCAGATGCATGGCGGCCACGAACTGGTTCACGAACGCCCTGCAACCAGATCAGACATGACGTCACATGTAACACGTTGGTGGCGTGGTGGATGGAGGAGTAGAAGTCCGTGTAGTCGCCGATGTGCGCGGGCAGATGCATGGCGGCCACGAACTGGTTCACGAACGCCCTGCAACCAGATCAGACATGACGTCACATGTAACACGTTGGTGGCGTGGTGGATGGAGGAGTAGAAGTCCGTGTAGTCGCCGATGTGCGCGGGCAGATGCATGGCGGCCACGAACTGGTTCACGAACGCCCTGCAACCAGATCAGACATGACGTCACATGTAACACGTTGGTGGCGTGGTGGATGGAGGAGTAGAAGTCCGTGTAGTCGCCGATGTGCGCGGGCAGATGCATGGCGGCCACGAACTGGTTCACGAACGCCCTGCAACCAGATCAGACATGACGTCACATGTAACACGTTGGTAGCGTGGTGGATGGAGGAGTACAAGTCCGTGTAGTCGCCGATGTGCGCGGGCAGATGCATGGCGGCCACGAACTGGTTCACGAACGCCCTGCAACCAGATCAGACATGACGTCACATGTAACACGTTGGTGGCGTGGTGGATGGAGGAGTACAAGTCCGTGTAGTCGCCGATGTGCGCGGGCAGATGCATGGCGGCCACGAACTGGTTCACGAACGCCCTGCAACCAGATCAGACATGACGTCACATGTAACACGTTGGTGGCGTGGTGGATGGAGGAGTAGAAGTCCGTGTAGTCGCCGATGTGCGCGGGCAGATGCATGGCGGCCACGAACTGGTTCACGAACGCCCTGCAACCAGATCAGACATGACGTCACATGTAACACGCTGGTGGCGTGGTGGATGGAGGAGTAGAAGTCCGTGTAGTCGCCGATGTGCGCGGGCAGATGCATGGCGGCCACGAACTGGTTCACGAACGCCCTGCAACCAGATCAGACATGACGTCACATGTAACACGTTGGTGGCGTGGTGGATGGAGGAGTAGAAGTCCGTGTAGTCGCCGATGTGCGCGGGCAGATGCATGGCGGCCACGAACTGGTTCACGAACGCCCTGCAACCAGATCAGACATGACGTCACATGTAACACGTTGGTGGCGTGGTGGATGGAGGAGTAGAAGTCCGTGTAGTCGCCGATGTGCGCGGGCAGATGCATGGCGGCCACGAACTGGTTCACGAACGCCCTGCAACCAGATCAGACATGACGTCACATGTAACACGTTGGTGGCGTGGTGGATGGAGGAGTAGAAGTCCGTGTAGTCGCCGATGTGCGCGGGCAGATGCATGGCGGCCACGAACTGGTTCACGAACGCCCTGCAACCAGATCAGACATGACGTCACATGTAACACGTTGGTGGCGTGGTGGATGGAGGAGTAGAAGTCCGTGTAGTCGCCGATGTGCGCGGGCAGATGCATGGCGGCCACGAACTGGTTCACGAACGCCCTGCAACCAGATCAGACATGACGTCACATGTAACACGTTGGTGGCGTGGTGGATGGAGGAGTACAAGTCCGTGTAGTCGCCGATGTGCGCGGGCAGATGCATGGCGGCCACGAACTGGTTCACGAACGCCCTGCAACCAGATCAGACATGACGTCACATGTAACACGCTGGTGGCGAGTTGGATGGAGGAGTACAAGTCCGTGTAGTCGCCGATGTGCGCGGGCAGATGCATGGCGGCCACGAACTGGTTCACGAACGCCCTGCAACCAGATCAGACATGACGTCACATGTAACACGCTGGTGGCGTGGTGGATGGAGGAGTACAAGTCCGTGTAGTCGCCGATGTGCGCGGGCAGATGCATGGCGGCCACGAACTGGTTCACGAACGCCCTGCAACCAGATCAGACATGACGTCACATGTAACACGTTGGTGGCGTGGTGGATGGAGGAGTACAAGTCCGTGTAGTCGCCGATGTGCGCG
Source organism: Leuctra nigra (assembly GCA_934045905.1). Lineage (NCBI taxonomy): Eukaryota > Metazoa > Arthropoda > Insecta > Plecoptera > Leuctridae > Leuctra > Leuctra nigra. Next base: position 122,401 of record OW203768.1, on the reverse strand, counting down.
GGCAGATGCATGGCGGCCACGAACTGGTTCACGAACGCCCTGCAACCAGATCAGACATGACGTCACATGTAACACGCTGGTGGCGTGGTGGATGGAGGAGTAGAAGTCCGTGTAGTCGCCGATGTGCGCGGGCAGATGCATGGTTCACGAACACCCTGCAACATTCAGATGCTTTCAGGAACACACACGCTTAACCCTAAATTAAACACACGGGGCGCTTTCACGCCTACGTAGCATTGAGTCTTATGAGAGCGAACACGCGGGACGCACCATCAGAAGTGAGTCCAAGCGATCTCCTTGCCACACTCTAGTAGGTTAATAACAAGCATTGATTGGTACGGAACATGACCAACAGTCATTCACAGATCATTGCTTGTCTGGCCAAGTGTACCTACCTGCCATTGGCAAGAGAAGCCTCAAAATTAAAATTTTTACGATAAAAAGAAAATTTAAAAATTTAATACAACACAATTCAGATAGTTTTAAATAAAAATATGAATCACGCATTGCGTGGTGAAGAGTCATCACATGATGTCTGATCAGACTTGCATTGCGTGATGAAGAGGCATCACATGATGTCTGATCAGACTTGCATTGCTGCTGAAGAGGCATCACATGATGTCTGATCAGACTTGCATTGCTGCTGAAGAGGCATCACATGATGTCTGATCAGACTTGCATTGCTGCTGAAGAGGCATCACATGATGTCTGATCAGACTTGCATTGCGTGCTGAAGAGGCATCACATGATGTCTGATCAGACTTGCATTGCTGCTGAAGAGGCATCACATGATGTCTGATCAGACTTGCATTGCTGCTGAAGAGGCATCACATGATGTCTGATCAGACTTGCATTGCTGCTGAAGAGGCATCACATGATGTCTGATCAGACTTGCATTGCTGCTGAAGAGGCATCACATGATGTCTGATCATTGCGTGGTGAAGAGGGTATTCACACATGACGTCACATGACGTACTTGGCGCGCAGCTGATCGTCGCCCTGCAGCGTGTTGCAGTCACGTGACAGCAAGGTCTGTAGAGTGGATCGCGCCTCCAACCAAGCGGCCTTGCCCAGCCCCATGAAGCCGTTCAGCGTCGCCTGAAAACACATTCATGTGACTGACTATATTGGTACCCTCTCATGACGATAGACAATATGTTGAGGACTTAAGACCCCTGCATATCACGTGACTTTTTAACCAAAAAGCTACACATTTTCAATTGGAAGGGTTCAGTTTAGCAAAGACTTCTCACTCATCTGATAAGTTAGGACACATCTGTTGGACCTAATCTACCCAGAAAAGAACTGCGAAAATAACCTATTAGATGATTTTACTTCCTTGCACCTAAATATTCTCAAATCAAGACCTGAAGTTGAAGGAAATTCTACGAGTTGCCAAGAACAGCAAACATTACTCTAATAAAAAGGCATATATGCATCACAAACCTGACGCAATGTCAGCAGAATATATAACATGCGCTCTTTCTTCCTCTTTCCAACGAAATGTTGAGATATTAATTATATCCACTATTATGAATGTAATGGTTAAATGAACCGCACTTGGTTTTGACAGTCTTTACACGCGTACTTATACACGATATTTGTGTTGTTTTTATTAATAAACCACTGCAAAATTAAATAATATTGACTGCAAATATTGATAAGCTCCAGTATGCAGTGAATTTCCTTCATAAATCACCTTGGATTACTCAACATGAACGATGTAAGGTATGTACTCATAGGTAACTATTTCTTCTGATCGGATGTAGAGAAATAAAGTCACGTGATATACAGCCACCTTAAGCAGAAAATAAATAGCTCGTCGTGAAACGTTGACGTATTTTAGTAAAGTGGATCTCCTAAAAATTATGATCGATTTTAAAATTTGATTTTTGCTGAACGTCAAATTCGACGGCTGTAATGCAGTTATAAAACCGCTCAAAGACCGTGCAATAAACTTACTGCTATGAATTTATGTCTACTTTGAACTCCTTTCGATTTTGTAACAAAAAGTGCAATTTTTCAAAACCAATATGACTTTTAATTTTCAAAAATGCACCCAAATCGCATATCATATGAGTGACCTTTAGGAAAATTGCCTCGGGGGCCCCCGAACCCCAAATCTTTTCCTCCCGCACTAGAAAGTCTTATTTCTGACCTCTGCGAAGACGTGTTGGTGGTCTGCCAGATGCGGCCCGGTGAACAGATGGCTGATCTGCTTGAGGTCCAGGATCTGGTTGCCAATGGCGACGCCGATCCTGTGTGTGGCCTGGAACAGTGACACGTGACTGCAGGACAGCCTGTTGCTAGGTTACCGGGTGACACGTGACTGGAGGACAGCCTGTTGCTAGGTTACCGGGTGACACGTGACTGGAGGACAGCCTGTTGCTAGGTTACCAGGTGACACGTGACTGCAGGACAGCCTGTTGCTAGGTTACCAGGTGACACGTGACTGCAGGACAGCCTGTTGCTAGGTTACCAGGTGACACGTGACTGGAGGACAGCCTGTTGCTAGGTTACCAGGTGACACGTGACTGCAGGACAGCCTGTTGCTAGGTTACCGGGTGACACGTGACTGCAGGACAGCCTGTTGCTAGGTTACCAGGTGACACGTGACTGCAGGACAGCCTGTTGCTAGGTTACCGGGTGACACGTGACTGCAGGACAGCCTGTTGCTAGGTTACCAGGTGACACGTGACTGGAGGACAGCCTGTTGCTAGGTTACCAGGTGACACGTGACTGCAGGACAGCCTGTTGCTAGGTTACCGGGTGACACGTGACTGCAGGACAGCCTGTTGCTAGGTTACCAGGTGACACGTGACTGGAGGACAGCCTGTTGCTAGGTTACCAGGTGACACGTGACTGCAGGACAGCCTGTTGCTAGGTTACCAGGTGACACGTGACTGGAGGACAGCCTGTTGCTAGGTTACCGGGTGACACGTGACTGCAGGACAGCCTGTTGCTAGGTTACCAGGTGACACGTGACTGGAGGACAGCCTGTTGCTAGGTTACCAGGTGACACGTGACTGCAGGACAGCCTGTTGCTAGGTTACCAGGTGATACGTGACTGGAGGACAGCCTGTTGCTAGGTTACCAGGTGACACGTGACTGCAGGACAGCCTGTTGCTAGGTTACCAGGTGACACGTGACTGGAGGACAGCCTGTTGCTAGGTTACCAGGTGACACGTGACTGCAGGACAGCCTGTTGCTAGGTTACCGGGTGACACGTGACTGCAGGACAGCCTGTTGCTAGGTTACCAGGTGACACGTGACTGCAGGACAGCCTGTTGCTAGGTTACCAGGTGACACGTGACTGCAGGACAGCCTGTTGCTAGGTTACCAGGTGACACGTGACTGCAGGACAGCCTGTTGCTAGGTTACCAGGTGACACGTGACTGCAGGACAGCCTGTTGCTAGGTTACCGGGTGACACGTGACTGCAGGACAGCCTGTTGCTAGGTTACCAGGTGACACGTGACTGGAGGACAGCCTGTTGCTAGGTTACCGGGTGACACGTGACTGCAGGACAGCCTGTTGCTAGGTTACCAGGTGACACGTGACTGCAGGACAGCCTGTTGCTAGGTTACCAGGTGACACGTGACTGGAGGACAGCCTGTTGCTAGGTTACCAGGTGACACGTGACTGGAGGACAGCCTGTTGCTAGGTTACCAGGTGACACGTGACTGCAGGACAGCCTGTTGCTAGGTTACCAGGTGACACGTGACTGGAGGACAGCCTGTTGCTAGGTTACCAGGTGACACGTGACTGCAGGACAGCCTGTTGCTAGGTTACCAGGTGACACGTGACTGCAGGACAGCCTGTTGCTAGGTTACCAGGTGACACGTGACTGCAGGACAGCCTGTTGCTAGGTTACCGGGTGACACGTGACTGCAGGACAGCCTGTTGCTAGGTTAACAGGTGACACGTGACTGCAGGACAGCCTGTTGCTAGGTTACCAGGTGACACGTGACTGGAGGACAGCCTGTTGCTAGGTTACCAGGTGACACGTGACTGCAGGACAGCCTGTTGCTAGGTTACCAGGTGACACGTGACTGGAGGACAGCCTGTTGCTAGGTTACCAGGTGACACGTGACTGCAGGACAGCCTGTTGCTTGGTTACCAGGTGACACGTGACTGGAGGACAGCCTGTTGCTAGGTTACCAGGTGACACGTGACTGCAGGACAGCCTGTTGCTAGGTTACCAGGTGACACGTGACTGGAGGACAGCCTGTTGCTAGGTTACCAGGTGACACGTGACTGCAGGACAGCCTGTTGCTAGGTTACCAGGTGACACGTGACTGCAGGACAGCCTGTTGCTAGGTTACCAGGTGACACGTGACTGGAGGACAGCCTGTTGCTAGGTTACCAGGTGACACGTGACTGCAGGACAGCCTGTTGCTAGGTTACCGGGTGACACGTGACTGCAGGACAGCCTGTTGCTAGGTTACCAGGTGACACGTGACTGCAGGACAGCCTGTTGCTAGGTATAAGGGGGGGGGGGGGGGGGGGGGAGTTCTCATGACATTTACAAGCTGCAGATTTCCATACTGACTTGGTGGGATTCTCTGATGGTTTAGTGGTGCTATACATGACGGTCTGTCTTTGTACCTCTTGCTAAAGTTAGCTAGGTACCTGATAAAGTTCTTGACAATGACAGTGTTAGCAAAAGTCTTTCATCTTCTTGATCATCTAGAGGATGAAATCAGATGTAAAATTAGGTGCTTGCTAACTTTATCCGTTAGCTATAGCTATCAAGAACTTTAGCAAGAGGTATACAAAAAAACGGCCCTTACAAGAATAAAGTAGGTCCTGTTAAAAAATACCCAGTGAAGAGAAACCCCAAGTTAATGTGAATTTTTTAAAAAGTTCAAGTCCACCAGAAATGTTTAATGTGTCCATTCAAACTAATATAAAATATTAATGTACTCAGTCAGAGCATCTGAAGTTTTGCAAACATTTGCAGATAATTTCCGTTTTTCTAAACGCTTTTTTTTTATAGTTCTACAAATAAGCTAATGGCGACGGATGAATGATTATGATGATGATTGGGAGGTGATGATGAAGAATAGGTGAGGATGGATGGTGGGAAGGAGGCGGTCGTGGCCTATTAGTAGGGTACCTTCCCAGCATTTGCCTGCCGACTGAGGGAAACACGATGTAACTCAGTCAGGAAGGACGGCCGCGTGATTCGAACCCAGGACCTCCGGAATAAAAGTTCTGGACCCTCATTTAATATCACAAACCACTAGTCCGGTTATTTGAAGTCCCGGTCATAGCTATATCAATAACATTGCGGGACTAGCCTTGGACTAGGAGAACAATGCTATTCCACCACTGAAGTCAAAGCCTAAATGGATATTAGGTAAGACCCCTGTGCTTTACATCTGAGCCAAACCTGTTCCGTCTAAACGCGTTGAAATTGATTGGCTGGTGCCCAATTCTAGAACTTTTAAATTCCCAATACTGATGGATCCGATTCGGTGCAATGTTAATCCATGGCCATGACCGGATTCCATCAGAATGGAATTGGGAAAACGTTCTAGAATAGGCCTCCTGATGGGCTAATTTTAAAATTGTATTAATTCTGTCAAAATGTTTAATATTTGTAGAGCTAATCTGACGGTACTTAAAATGTTTCCTAAAGTCGATCAGCTGCAGTTGAGAACCTTTCAACTATAAAATATGAGTGGAAAGGAAAACAAATTAAAAGTAAAACGTATAAAAACATTTTAATAAAATTTTTGCATTACTTTAATTTACGAATTGTTGATTTTAAAAATCGAAATCAATTGAATGTATTGTGCCGCATTGTGAAACAAATGTGAATATAACTCTTGGTTTGAAACTCTTAAAGTACATATTGGCATGAATGATCGTGATCAGTGTTCGCGTCGTTAACGTGCACTGTGCGCATGCGCCAGGGCCACGCGCGCGGGGATTCAAAACAAGTCGCACATTTCGAAGGCCGCCCACTTGTTGACGATACAACGAGTAAACTAATTACCACATTAATTAATCACACACTAACTATGTAATGTTATTTATATTGGTTGTCACTTACATCATTCGGAGTTGAAAATACACCGTACGGCAAGTTTTCTATGGGAAATTCCGTGTTTTCCTGATACGCAATGAATGACTGCATTTTCTTCTGTGCTGGGCGTCTGTGCTGATGTTTCGTTGCCTAACAACTGGGACAGGTTCCCGGTTTCAATGTCATGACATAATCATCGTGTTTCACGAGCAAGGTCGCGCGCCCAACTGCTTTATCGACCTCGTGTCCTCGTACTGTGCTGCGCTCTAGCGGTAATGTAGACAACTACGAGTACTAAGCCACGCTCAGAGATGGCGCAGCTGTCAGTATTATAATAGTGTGACTTTGGGCCGAAATGGGTTACCTATTAGAAACGATTGTAACTTCGTAGTGCTTCAGATTAAGGAAATTATCCCTTTTCTGGCTAAAACAATGTTCGGGTAATCATTTAAAAATAACTCAATGCTGGCTAAAACTCCAAAATGCCATAATACAAAGTAAATTCATACTCAGGCTCATCAGCTGTCGAAGTCTGCATTCTAGCAACTTGTGACCACATTTAACCTGTTCTATGAATTGATAAGTATTTATTTAGTATATTAGCAGTTTATAAACATTCAAACTACGGATTAAAGCAAGGAGAAATATTTTAGATCAGTAAATAACACTAAAAAAACTAAGCCGCCATCTTGGTAACCAATTTCGGACTGACGTAGTTTCCTTATGAATTAATGACGCACACTTCGTGTTTTCTTTATCTTGCGTCTTCGGGCTGTGCTGAGCCCTAGGGGTATGTTTGTGAACTAAGAGCTGTTAATAATGTTGTGCCTCAAGCGGTCAACAAAATTTGAAAAATTTACCAAATGTGTTTTCAGTCTTAAAAAAAAAAAAAAAAAAAAAAAAAAAAAAGATCCAAAGTTGTTTATCACATCTAAATAAAAATAAATAATTAATATATTTTGGGGTCACTTAACTGCAGGAAGTTTATCTCCAATGACGTTGTGTGAGTTACACACAACGTAGGTAATTATGTAACAACGTAATACGTTACAGCCCTGAAGGAAAATCCATATTAATTATTTATTTTCTATTATGATCTGAAATGATGTGTTTTATTATTTTTGAATTTATCCCAAGTTACCTTCTACGTAGTATTAAATGTATCTTCTACAATAAAAGGTTTTCTTTTGTCCTAGACTATAGAATCAACTATCGCGGAATAAATTAATAGTTAATTAATACTAATAATTACACTAAGGGCCGGTCTTTCAATGCCTTGCTAACTTTTATACAGTCAATTAGGACTATATTGCCATGGCAACAACCAATGATATTCCTAGAATGACCACTAACTAACCGTTAAGAGGCAAACGGAAGCGAACGAAAATCGCACGGTTCGTCATAGCGATTTTTTGAAATTTTGTCTTCCCACTTAATAATTTTAAAAAATCAGATAGTAACGACCCATTACAGCCTAATAGACTAAATAATGCCGCAAACTGGAGTTCATTATGACCTCAGGTGCGACCTCAAAGTGTTAAATACGATTTTTTTAATAAAATAATCGAAAATTATCGTATTTAACACTTTGAGGTCGTACCAGAGGTCATAATGAACTCCAGTGTGCGGCATTATTTAGTCTATTAGGCTGTAATGGGTCGTTACTATCTGATTTTTTAAAATTATTGAGTGGGAAGACACAATTTCAAAAAAACGCTATGACGGACCGTGCGATTCCCGTTCGCTTCCTAGCAGAGTATTTGAGAAAATAAGGAACACGACTGACCTCTGGTGGATTCTTTGGTACTACGATAATGGCGGTTGTAAATAAATAAAAGGGTTTATTTATGTAAATAAATTATATAAAATTTGCTTTAGTTGTTTGTTATGGCTGAAAAAGTAAACTTGTAACTAAATCTAAATTTCATTTGTTTCTCCTTTTTCACTGCCTTGTGGAAACACGAACATCAAAACAAAAAAGTGCATCTAAAAATTTTCCTGCCAGAAGTGGCTCCATCACGTATCGCTTATTTGTTCGAATTGAAAGACCGGGCCTTAAATTCACATCGAAAATCTAATCCACAAATGCTGCTTACTATAAGCCCGAGATTGAAATAATAAGAATAGACATACATTTATATAAACGAATATGAGAAAATGCAATTTTCTTGCATATACTAAGCTTTTATTTGTGAACTCAGAAACACATTTATAAACTTATTTCTAGATAGGACAGGAAATTGGGATTTGGATTATACTAAAAAAACTTGGCCTTTAGATACCTGGGTAAGGCAAAGGGAAGTGTTTTTTCCATGATATTTACGATTTACGATTTCAATATGTAACCTATACTATGGTTAATTTAGTAGTCAGCTTGAAATGATCATTGATTTTGCTTCCCTTTGCCTTACGCAGACGTCTGCAATGTAAAAAGAGTAAAGACAGTTTGCGTTTTCATAACTTTATTTCCGCTATTCTTTATAATTGTTCACACACGTTCAGTTTGAAGTGACGACGGCAAGACACTTATTGTCTACAGAAGGTAAGGATCGACATTGGAAGATGAAGGGAGATGTTCTGACACGCACAACAACACTACACACACACACATGCTACAACACGACACATGTTGCTTATAGTTATGTTTGGAAGACATGGATAATATTTGTTGTCTGGGGTTGGCACTCCTGGGTCGCGCCCGCCCCATATTGCTGCGCGAAGACGTAAATGTAACTAGACCCTAAGTTCCGACAACCCCGAGGGGCAATTATACATAACTCTTTCCTATCAGAATAAAATATGTACACTTCAAAAAATAACTAGTCAATAACTTACATAAATAACACCTTTATCATTCTGTCATTAAAATAGCTGATCTATTATAATTATAGTACTTATTAGTTATTAACATTCCTTCCTAGGCTCTCAAAGCTTTCTAATGATCAATCTGTTTTAAAATATACTGTTAATTATGAACTTATACTTAGGTTTCAACGAATATCAGCTTTAAAGTAAATGTATGGACCAACAAGCGTATAGAACAATCAATTATCAACACATTTAATGGCAGTTCGACTCACGACATTAAGAGGAAGGATCACCAGAAGATTCATCCGCCATTATCAAGTTTGTGCCCTAGTTGAAGACTGAAACTGAAGCTTGGGGAGGGCCCAAAGCTTTATGCAGATACATTTTTGAAAGTCAAAGTGAATTTGGACTATGAGTTTTGGACAAAAAATTCGTTGAAATTATAATTTTGCCGCCTGTTTTTAGAATTTGTTTAAAACTGTAGTTTTTTATTTTTGGGCAGCCCCCCCCCCTGAACCCTAAAATGTCCACCTAGTTTATAGACCCCCTGACTTACAGGATACATCTATTTAGATATTAGTGGTGAGTGAACGGATATCAAATAGCAATATTTAAACGGCGGATTAAAATGTGATCCTTCCTCTTAACTAACAACACTCAAGATGGCGATCTGACTGCCCAATGACGTCACATCACCATGGTAACGAATAAGCGTAGTGATAACAACAAGGGTATTATATTCTAGTCTCTAGGTGCGTGTTGATTATAATAGAGTGATCTTTATTGCGTAGCTACACAGTTAGCTGTATAGCTATGTTACACAGCTATACTTAGAATTACACGAAGTAGGGGGACTCTGATCATGACGAGGGCACGGAAATAAAGATCAGTGTTGCTTCATTTTACAGTTTCAACTTTACAGAAGTATCTTGCTGAAAATATTTACGATGTAATATTTTTTCCGTGTTGATAACAATTAATTGATAATATGCAAAAAATAAAAATAAACTTTTTTGATAACGTGATAAACAATTTGATGAAAATATAAGAAATATAACAGATTTCCAATTTTGAAACAATACTGTTTAGGGCCGATTTTCAATCCTTTGTTAAACCAGTTGTTAAGTTTTAAGTGAACGTTGAAGGAATGTCATTGGTTGTTGCCATGACAATTTAGTCCTAATCAACCGTTCAAAATTTAGCAGAGTATTGAAAAACTGCCTATATATATTATATTTTGGGCTCCTGATCATTATTCCCCTGCATCCGTAGATCAAAGTCCGTAGAGTATACACCAATCATTTCTCATCACCTACTAGGCCTTATAACAAAGACAACATGAATATACATCGTCCTTTAGTAACATCGACCAAGGTCTCCAGATACAAGGACCTTGATTAATAGGATTTATTCCGACTTATTGAGATTATTGTCACAACAGCAGGCTTTATAGAACTTCCGGCCGACATTTTGGCACATGAACGGACCCGTTCTAAAAAGTAAAACGTATGTACAGAGTGGAAATGATACGATTCTTGATCCCGTTATAATAGGTTTTAATCAATTAACATTTATAGTCTACGATACATTGTTACATCTGGATATTTAGATCAAGTTACAGTGGACATTATATCAAGGCATATATAGTTTGAGGTGCTATCCTATTGGAACTAGAGGTGTAGGGCGATCGCAAATGAGCCGTTAGAATCAAGAAAACAATAGATTGAGGGATATTTGCGAGCGCCCTACAGCATTAGGTTTGTTACGTCAGCCCTTCAAGTACCTACATTGAACAGAGTCAAGAAGTTACGTTACTTTTTATCAGGAAAGTTATTTGTATATTGACGATGATTGGGAATTCAGTGTGTGTCCTAGAAGAATTTTAATAATTTTATTAAATCAATGTCTGCGTCAAAGTTTATGAAATAAGGCATTGTATGTGCGTTACGAATTGTTCAATCAACGTAATGACACAGATAGGAATAACTTATGACATTTTGTTTGGCCTACATCTGTTAAGTGCGCGAGAATTTATAAAATTATCGTAACAAATGTGGGACAAAATAAAACAAATACGTATTCCAATCTATTTTGATTAAGCAGTACTGAACACATGTAATGACGTTATTTCAACAACACGTAGATTTGTAGCAGGAAACTAAGGTCACACTCACACCCAACCGTCTCAAATTGAATGTGCACTGTTTGAATGTTGTTGTGACGTGATAACAAACCCAATGCGCGTGCGTGCGTGCGAATAGACGCCTACAGATCGTGTCCGAGTCGCTCGAGCTCTGACAGGAGGAAGTCGACATCTTGTTCTGTGACCGCGGCGCTGGAGATGATGTTGCGGAAGTAGTTGGGCCGCCAATCAGAAGGCTGATAGCCCACCATTATGGTGCCAGCCTGCATCATGCGCCCCTTCAGCAGCGGAGTGATCTGAAACATTCAACAGGAGATGATGTTGCGGAAGTAGTTGGGCCGCCAATCAGAAGGCTGATAGCCCACCATCATGGTGCCAGCCTGCATCATGCGCCCCTTCAGCAGCGGAGTGATCTGAAACATTCAACAGGAGATGATGTTGCGGAAGTAGTTGGGCCGCCAATCAGAAGGCTGATAGCCCACCATCATGGTGCCAGCCTGCATCATGCGCCCCTTCAGCAGCGGAGTGATCTGAAACATTCAACAGGAGATGATGTTGCGGAAGTAGTTGGGCCGCCAATCAGAAGGCTGATAGCCCACCATCATGGTGCCAGCCTGCATCATGCGCCCCTTCAGCAGCGGAGTGATCTGAAACATTCAACAGGAGATGATGTTGCGGAAGTAGTTGGGCCGCCAATCAGAAGGCTGATAGCCCACCATCATGGTGCCAGCCTGCATCATGCGCCCCTTCAGCAGCGGAGTGATCTGAAACATTCAACAGGAGATGATGTTGCGGAAGTAGTTGGGCCGCCAATCAGAAGGCTGATAGCCCACCATCATGGTGCCAGCCTGCATCATGCGCCCCTTCAGCAGCGGAGTGATCTGAAACATTCAACAGGAGATGATGTTGCGGAAGTAGTTGGGCCGCCAATCAGAAGGCTGATAGCCCACCATCATGGTGCCAGCCTGCATCATGCGCCCCTTCAGCAGCGGAGTGATCTGAATCGTGAATAAACATCCCCTATATCCACTACGATTCAGGCTTCAGGATCACTTTTAGAGGAAGGTAAAACTAAAAAACCTCGACATTTTGGGACTGTTGAAAAATAGATTTTTCTTGTTGGCATCGGGCGGTTTGGAGCAGTTTTAGAGGGAAATACCAAATGTATGTAGGTATATGGCAAACGGTTATAAATATCGAAAAAGCAAGAAAGGCATAAAGTATTGAGCATCTGTCTTCATTTGCATCACTTACTTTTATAACTTTGCTCCTACTATGTGGTCAACATAATATCTAGTGGAGCGGTCGCTCCACGCCAGCCAAGTCGTACGGCGCTCACACTCTCATATAAAGGCTGGAGCAAACCCACTTTTACTGTAAGCATCAAAGTGGCATTTTTGGCCTACTGGATCATAAAATTGGAAAATCTCACGTTGTTGCGAAATATCTTAATTTCGAGCTATGGCTCACCCCACTACATATACTAAATTCGGGAACACTAGGTTACGCCCTTTGCGAGCTAGAGGGCCGTGAAAATCGTGTTTTAGGGCGGTTTTCATAATAATCAGTAATCATAGTAGTAGTAGTAGTAGTAGTAGTAGGCTGGAGCTAGAATACGGTAAACAGGCCACAGCCTAAACGGCTGAACCAAATGATCCCAAATTTTTACTACGTGTGCACTTTTGGTGTCTGATTTGCCCTCGCCCCCATGACTTTTTTGTGCCGCCATTTTGAAACCGGAAGTGACGTCATATCTCGTCAACGGTTGGACTGATTGGAACGAAATTTGCGCCAAATGATTCAGACGGTCATCTTTATGCATTATCAGTAGCAAAAGACTAAACATTATGTTAAAGAAACCGGAAATGACGTAATGAAATTTGAAATACATCGATAGGCATTTCGGCGACAAAGTTTGATCCGATTATTTTGATATTTATGTAACGTGTGTACTTTTGACATCTCATGTGACTTGTTATAAAACCAACCGGAAGTTGCCATTTTGAAACCGGAAGTGACATCATATCTCAAAACCGGCTAAACCGATTTGAACGAAACCAGCGCTAATCGATTTTTACGGTCTACTTTATGTATTATCATCAGTAAGTTTTGCAGTTTCCCATACCAAAACCGGAAATGACGTCACACATTAAAAAAATCGACCTAATTTACATTTTGATACAATAAATACTATTTGAGACAGTTTATAATAAGATGTAATCATGTTTAAATTAAAATTTAATGGGTCAGAGATTTCAGCCGCCATTTTGAAACCGGAAGTAACGTCATATCTCGAAAACTGGTAAACTGATCGGTACGAAACTAGCGCCAAACGATTCGAAAGGCCATCTCTATGGAATAAGAACAGTCACACTAGAATTTTCCTATTTATGAGACCGGAAATGACGTCATTCAAATTTAAAAATTATTATCATTCCCATTATATACAATATGAATACTTATTCAGACAGCTTAAAATGATGCACATTATTTGTAGATATAAATTCTATGTGGCAGTGCAGTAAGTTCAGCAGCCATTTTGAAAACCGAAGTGTTGCCATATCTCGGAACTGGGTTTACCGATTGGGATGAAACCTTTGCTTTTCTTCATGAAAGATCATTTAAAGCAAATATATAGTACCATACGCAGATTTTCATTAGTAGTAACCAAATTGTCAATGGCGACTTTTTTAAAGGATTTAGTAATTGTTCATTCAATATGACGTCACAAGTTCTAAGAATAAACTAAAAAAGGAGTGATATCCCCATAAAAAACACTCCGTGTAAAAAAACAGCCAAGTCTCTTCAACTAAAAAAAATTATGAAATCTAAAAATTCTGCACTGAAAAGTAGTGATATCAAAAAATGAGCCAAGTCAAAACTTTATTTGAAAATCAAAAAATACTTGGCGCATCGTTTTTTTAGGGCATTATAGGTATACTATATGTATATATGTATATTTGACGTATATTTTATATCTGGCCTATACTTCTAAGCTATTTATATACACGATGCGCCAAGTATTTTTTGATTTGCATGGGAATGTTACAGAAGGAGGAGGAATATTATAAAATCGCTAATGAGAAAAAATGAAAGAGAGTTCTATACTAAAAAGATTGATATGGTCAAAAATGATAGTGTTATGATGTGGAAAACTCTTAAAGAAATTGTGCAAACTGAAAGGAAACAATCTCCATCCATGGAAATAAAAGGGACTGATGGAGTGGTACTCGATAACAGTAGTGTAATAGCAGATACTTTTAATGAATACTTCATTGTGAGCATAGAAGAAGTCATACAGGGTATCCCAGATGTTAATGTAAATGATTTAGAAAATCATGAGATTAGGAAGACATGTGATCTAGAATTGATGGAAAGAGCGGAATCGGTATGTTTTCAGAAATTTAAGAAAATATCATCTGTTGAGCTCGACTATGCAGTGAAAAGGTTAAAAAATAAAAAAGGCTCAATTGATGGGGTAACAGCTAGAGTGTTTAAGGATGCATACAAGGTTATAAAGTACAATCTACTTGACATGATCAATGCCTCACTGTGTGATGATATCTTTCCAGTTAGATTTAAGGAAACAATTATACAACCTGTTAGTAAAGTTGCTAGATCAATAAACATCTGTGATTTCCGTTCAATAAATATGCTCTCAGTAGTGGACAAGGTGATGGAGTTACTAGTACATGATCAACTGTACGACTACTTTGAAAATAATAATTTGATCTGTGTGAATCAATCTGGCTTCAGGAAAAATCATTCCTGTGAAAGTGCAGTACAAAATGTTATAAGTAAATGGCTGGAGGACATGGATCAGGGTTTATCCACACTTGTAACATTCTTAGATTTAAGAAGAGCGTTTGAAATTGTCAATGTCAATAGATTATGGGACAATATGGCAATGAGTCAGATATGGCAATGAGATATCAGAAGCTCGGGATTGTATGAATGGAGTGCCACAGGGGTCTGTGCTTGGGCCGATATTATTTAATATTTACATAAACGATGTTAACATGTGTTGTAATAGTTGCTTTCTTAACATGTATGCAGATGACATGGTTGTCTCAATTCAGGGTGTTATTGTTGAAGAAATGGTAGAGAAAATGAATCGAGAACTAGGAAACATAGCTGAGTGGCTGTGTGTAAATAGACTTAAACTTAATGTTACAAAGTCTAAAGCTATGTTTATTGGTGTAGGCAAGTACCGTAATTGTAAAATCAAAACTGTAGACCCTAATTTAAAAATTGTAATTGAATCTGAAGAAGTTGAACTGCTTGGTGAGTTTAAATATTTAGGTATATTGTTGGACGATCAATTAAATTTCAAGGCACACATGGAATACATGGTAAAGAAAATTAGAAAAAAGGTTGGCTATTTGAGAAGAATAGGAGGGAGGTTATCTATGTGGACAAGAGAAGTTGTGTATAATACGATAATCAAGCCACACTTTGAATACGGTGCAACAGTGGTGTTCCATGTGTACAAAAATGATATCTGCAGACTTCAAGTGCTACAGAACAAAGCCATGCGATGCATAATGAGATGCAAGAAAGAGACCAGAGTGCAATTAATGTTAAATACATTAGGATGATTAAGTGTCAGTGACACTATATTATTGTTAGTATTAGTTTTTATATATAAAATCAAAACAGGCAGGATGCCAGAGTATCTCAGTAAAAAGTTTCAATCAGTTAATGAGCTGTACACAATTAATACCAGGGGACAGTGGCGGCTATTTGGCTTTACAACAGGTGTTCAATTACATAGAAGGACGTAGAAGAAAGTACTCTAAGAGGAGAGCCCCCAGCAGATGCGGGGCCAGGGCGCATAACCCCGGATTTTTTTGTATATTTAGTTTGAAATTGATGCATTTTTACGTCTTTTGGAGAGCAAAATGATTAGACAAAATATTTAACTTCCTACTTCCTGGATTAGGGAGCACTTTTAAATAATTTTCTTGGATGATCAGGTGTGCAATTGTCACACCTTGCACACTGTAATAGCCGCCACTGCCAGGGGAGCATTGAAAGGAAACAGCGTTCAGAGGTTTTGCAAAAGTAATAAATGGAAAGGGTCTGTATTTAATGACGGGTCGAGGATATACGATAGTTTGCCTGTTGATGTAAGGTCTGTTGAAAGTGTAAACTGTTTCAAATCAAAATGTATGGATTGGTTAAGGAAACGTAGTGTATAAGAGTTATAATATTGTATGTGTATACTAATGGCTTCTGAGCTAACAAATAAATAATAAATAAATAAATAAATAAATAGAAGGGCACTGACCTCTCCCAGCGCCGTCTCCCATTGCGACGTGTGCGGCATGCCGCGCAACCTGGTGGGGATGTACCAGAAGCTCACGTTCACCATCTCAGGCGGCATGATGAGGTGGAACTTGTCTGGCTGCTGCTTGATGCGCTTCACCATGTACTCAGCCAGCTCCATGAGGCGGTCCATATGCTTCTCGAACCCGTCCGTGCCCTGAGAACACAGGAGCATTGTTATGTGTATACTCTATGAGGTCTGGCTGCTGCTTGATGCGCTTCACCATGTACTCAGCCAGCTCCATGAGGCGGTCCATATGCTTCTCGAACCAGTCCGTGCCCTGAGAACACAGGAGCATTGTTATGTGTATACTCTATGAGGTCTGGCTGCTGCTTGATGCGCTTCACCATGTACTCAGCCAGCTCCATGAGGCGGTCCATATGCTTCTCGAACCAGTCCGTGCCCTGAGAACACAGGAGCATTGTTATGTGTATACTCTATGAGGTCTGGCTGCTGCTTGATGCGCTTCACCATGTACTCAGCCAGCTCCATGAGGCGGTCCATATGCTTCTCGAACCAGTCCGTGCCCTGAGAACACAGGAGCATTGTTATGTGTATACTCTATGAGGTCTGGCTGCTGCTTGATGCGCTTCACCATGTACTCAGCCAGCTCCATGAGGCGGTCCATGTGCTTCTCGAACCCGTCCGTGCCCTGAGAACACAGGAGCATTGTTATGTGTATACTCTATGAGGTCTGGCTGCTGCTTGATGCGCTTCACCATGTACTCAGCCAGCTCCATGAGGCGGTCCATGTGCTTCTCGAACCAGTCCGTGCCATGGAGCATTGTTATGTGTATACTCATGCACAAACATCGCGAAATACACCGGACATTTCGGAAACAATCGAACAAGAGATGATCAATAAAATGGGTAAAGTTTAATCTTCTGGGCCCGGATTCACAAAGCTTTTCCCTTGGGGGAAGTGAATTTTTACCCCACTTTGGTGTATCTAATAAGCAGTGAAATAAGGGGTTTTATTTTAAAACCCTGGAGGAAAATCTTTGTGAATCTGGGCCCTGGTTTCCATAAATGAACTGAAAAATAAATAACATAAATGGCATAAATGGCATAAATAACTATGCCATAAACTGGCATATTCTACAAAATGTTAAACCAAATAGTACGGAAAATTCGCTTATAATCATGTTTTTAATTGACGAAAATATCAACAAAAAACATAGATCTGTTTCGTGTTGTTTTAAAATTTATATGAAATAAATGAGAAAACATCAATTGTAGAACTACGCACGGCCTAGACGGTAGTTCTACGTCAAAACAATCCTGCCGTCACATTGATTGTTCTTTGACGACGTCCTACCTTGGAGCGCCACTGCAGCCACAGCTTGAAGATGTCGTTGTGCCTCCCGCATTGGATGACCTTGTCGCCGGTGTCGTACTTGACGTCGTACAGCTTGTCCTGCATGAACAGATATTCCGCGGCCATCTGGTTGCAGCTGATCAACAGACCCTGGAGACATACAATAGATCGTGACAATCAACAGACCCTGCAATAGGCCGTGACAATCAACAGACTCTGGACGACAAACCAATAGGCCGTGACAATCAACAGACCCTGGACGACAAACCAATAGGCCGTGACCATCAACAGACCCTGCAATAGGCCGTGACAATCAACAGACTCTGGACGACAAACCAATAGGCCGTGACAATCAACAGACCCTGGACGACAAACCAATAGGCCGTGACAATCAACAGACCTTGGACGACAAACCAATAGGCCGTGTAAAATATAGTAGTAGGATAATTCTGCCGCCGTATGCGTGATGTTCGAGAAGTGTCCAAAAGCGTTTTAATGCTTCTCCATTCCGTTCTCAACCAATACATAAATTTGCATTTGCAATTGATGCTCAATGTGCATCAATCTATAGACCGATTTAAAAATTATCTAGGTAGCTCTGCTTTTCAAAAATTTCACATGCAGTTTGGTTTTCCATATATCTGTTGGTGTTTTTTTTTTATCCATTGTTGAATACCAATAGAATTACCAACAATGGGGCGATGCCAAGCTAGGACGACAGGATCGGCCACTTTGGCGCTAGCGTCGAGGCTGTGCTTTTCAAATCAACGTATTTCTTACCCCACACTCCGTATTTTCATGTTATTAACCGAAAGAGTGGATAATTATTAGAAATGATAGTGTAATAACAATATTTTTATCATATAATGACAGCTCACAGAAATATTTTTGTTTCCAGTGCTTTCTTGAACTGACTCACGGCACAATGGAATTTTGTAACTTTCTATTAAAACAATTGAGAGGGTGTCGCTTCAGATTGAAATCGAATTTGCTTAAGATATTGCACTATCTTCTTATTTTTACACGTTTTATTATACTAGAGTAAAAAATATATGTATCTAAACAGTAAGTACATCTTCTTACGCCTGTCAAAATAAAGTTTCGCGAGTTTTAATTTTGAGTGGCACGAACAGCTTACTTCAAAGCTTACTTCACACTTCTTACTCACTCCCGATGGCAGCGCTGCAGCACAATAGCGGGAAAAAGTTTGGCTAGTGCCCTATATATGGAAAACCAAACTGCATGTGAATTTTTTTGAAAAGCAGAGCCACCTAGATAATTTTTAAATCGGTCTATTACAGCATTTTTTATTATGTAAAGTTCGAAATCATCTTTTGTTTCCCATTTGATCAGAGAATGAACGTATTTCTTGTCACCAACGCACTACTTGAAAGAAATACTACTCACATCTTCCTTGAAGTGGATGGTGGAGCATTGCAGCAGCGTCCCCATCAGCTTGTGCGGGTTCCACGTCACAGAGTCGGCCCTGCAGCAAACATCACACCCTTTTCAACCAGGAACCTCTCACTTGCCGGGTGGCGAATATCTTTGCGGATAAGATTTCGTATAGGTAAATGAGAGAAAATATTAAAGGCTTCGAATTCCAGTTTTATCATTTGTACAGTGAATTCTATCGATGACAGAACTAGATTTGGTTTTCAAATGTCTCCACGATGTCTCCATGAGCCAATAATGTTCGATTATAATTCGAAATGGAGAGGTACTCGTTTTACTGATGTAAGTTGTCAGAACACAACATGTTTCCTATAGACTTCTATATCAGAGTTCTAATTGTTTATATAAGTAAATTAGAAGAGTTTTGAGCAGTACATTTTTCTCACAGTTAAGAAGTATTTGCCAGAAAAATTCTCGCTGCTGGGTTCGAGCCCCGGTTTGGAAATTTTTAACAACGCACATTACCTTTCATATCATCCTGACTCAATGGAAGTTTCCCACAGAAACCCTGATTCTTATCGTGATTTTTGTTTACTTTATACGTTTCTGGTTATTAGGTGAATTTTTATTTTTTTCTCCAATTTTATGCATGTATATTTTCATTGTTATATCTTTTGAAGTGCGGTTGAGAGGGGGCGGGAGAGGGGGGGGGGAGGAAGGGTGATGCTATGTTGCTATGTTTGTAAAATATTCTCACATCTCACAAAAATATATCTATCTCTATCTAAATGTAGAATGAGTTAAAATCATAAATATTAAAAGTTTGAGTACGTCATAATTATGTTTTTACTCTATCTCGATACATAAAAAGTATATTCTTGTGTGATAAATAGTCGTGAAAACGAGTTCATTTTCGATATCAGTTTATCATATTCGATATCAGTTTATCATATTCGATATCATATTCGATATCATATCGATATCATATTAGAAATGTTTTCACCTTCGTTTCACACTGTTTTCAGCCACAAAATGATAAATTAAATTTGAATAATATAGATTAAATTTAAATGTCATGTCGGAATCCCAGTTGTGTATTCCCTGTGTTAAATGTCCGCGTACTGTTGGGGAGGGGATGAAGGGCCAGGATAGGGGTCGAGTCAAAGGGGTGGGAACAACCCCTGAATCCGTGCGGGCAACATCTGTCTCCCCTCCCCCTCCCCCGGCAGCAGGGGGCGCAATCTGTTGCAATCAATCCGCCGATATCTGCGTTTAATTCAATGTTTGCTCTCCGGTCGTGATTCCGAAATGATAAAGAACTCTCGTGAAATGCGAGATGTTCGCATGGAAACGTCGTGAAATGCGAGATCGTGGACGAGGAAACGAAGCGAGCGTTTGCGTTCCACGAGTCTTTGTAATGCCATAACCTATTACATTGCATTGGAATCATTGGCATAGTTTGAGCTCTCGTATTAATTGTCCCTGAAGTATATTCACTTACTATTACAATTTATAACTAAGATTGTCACAATATTTTTTAAGAAATCTTCTAAAACGGCAATTTTAGAATTAGTTATGTCAATAGCTGAGATGAGATTTAATAGAGATTATAATTAAAACAAATTCCAATTTGAATGTATAAAACCGAGCCTGTTTATAAGTTTGCAAAGACTT
The DNA here is from genome assembly GCA_934045905.1 of Leuctra nigra. Classification (NCBI taxonomy): domain Eukaryota; kingdom Metazoa; phylum Arthropoda; class Insecta; order Plecoptera; family Leuctridae; genus Leuctra; species Leuctra nigra. Next base: position 101,701 of record OW203768.1, on the reverse strand, counting down.
TGAATATCTTGATATTTGTTTCTTTGAGTCGTGCTTAACGTCGCACTGTTCTGCAACTTGGCTAATGGCGCCGGATGAGTGTCTGTGACGATGAATAGGTAAGGAAGGCCGGTAATAAGGAGGCGGTCACGGCATATTAGTAGGGAACCTTCCCAGCATTTGTCCCTCGTCTGAGGGAAACAATTATTAAAACACTCTGTCAGGAAGGATGACAGCGGGATTCGATCCCGGTACTTCCCAAGTTCTTTTAACTGCTTTTATTTATACAAAATATGTTCACAAAGCATCAGTAGTTTAATATAATAAAATAATTACAGTTAAATAAACGTGTTTAGACAAGGAAAACCACAACTATAAAAATAAATTGAAGAAACAGATAATAATATAAAATAATCCCTCACATTCACAACTGAGCCAGCTTGCTCCAGAAGTAAACGTCACAACTGAGCCAGCTTGCTCCAGACGTAAACGTCACAACTGAGCCAGCTTGCTCCAGACGTAAACGTCACAACTGAGCCAGCTTGCTCCAGAAGTAAACGTCACAACTGAGCCAGCTTGCTCCAGAAGTAAACGTCACAACTGAGCCAGCTTGCTCCAGACGTAAACGTCACAACTGAGCCAGCTTGCTCCAGACGTAAACGTCACAACTGAGCCAGCTTGCTCCAGACGTAAACGTCACAACTGAGCCAGCTTGCTCCAGAAGTAAACGTCACAACTGAGCCAGCTTGCTCCAGAAGTAAACGTCACCGGCAGTGAAGTGTGCAATTAATAGCGGAATGCGACGTCGATCATGTTTACCCCCCCCCCCCCCCCCCCCCGCGGCGCTCTCAATAGGGCTAATCCCCCCTCCCGGCACATGGCACTTGACACCCTCAAAGTGACCCTAATTGCAATCTAATGTATCTCCATTAATCACATCAGACTCTCTCTGGCGGCAATTAGCAGAACTAAGGGTTGTAATTAATGAAGCAGTCACGTGGCGCGTGTCGGTAAAGAAGTTTGCGCGTCATCAGTGTGTTATTGTGTGTCTGATTGACTCAGTGGGGTGGGAACTTTGATTGATTCGCTTCTACTTTCAAACTAGGAGAAGTAGGGACGTGTTTTAAACTAAACTCTACCAACACGGCTGGAAATGTTTCCACTGCTAAATTAATGAAAAGAGATCGAATTCCACTGCCGTCCTTTCTGACTGACGTTTTAGTCGGTCCCTCTCTACTAGTAGGCCACGACAGCCTCCTTTCCATCGTCCATCCTCATCTACTCCATCGTAATCAGTCATCCGCCGCCATTAGCCTAGTTGCAGACCAGTGCGACGTTAAACACGACTAATTTAGAGACAAATTAAAACATATGAAACATTTTTGGATAATGATACTATCAGTTAGTTGGTTGTATATTAAAAATGCACGCAAATGTTATTCTGCTCTTATTTGTTCGAATATTTTAAAAACGTGAATCGAAATAAAACGTTTAATGGATACAAAATATGTCAGATTGGTGATGCACTGTCAATTATATTCAATTAAAACGTTCACGTGAATAAATGTTGCAATTAATTTAATGTTTAATGTGATATTGCCCACTATAATGAAGTATTCTCAATCTTTCTTTAAAATATATAATTTTCAATGGAGTCCCACATGGAGATTAATTCAGACCGGAGTGTTGACAACTCTGACGTCACAGCAATGTTATCTGCTACAAGACTGTGACGTAGCTGTCTATTGGACCGTTGCTCGCGAATATCAACTCGTTTTATTCAGATGTGGAATAAGATTCCTTTTCAACTTTGAATCACATGAGAATATTTATTGTTTCCTAACACTACGCTTTGCAACGTTATCTTCAGTCTATTATCTCCGAGTCTCACCTCTCTATGCCTGTGAGTCGAGGATGTCTGTACTTCTTGGACAGCAGCAATCCGCCGCCCCACGCCGCCTGCAAGACAAGTCGTTAGCTTAGCAGAGTCATTAGATGCAGTGGAATCCATTGCCAAAGCTGTGACAGTGTACTTCTTGGACAGCAGCAATCCGCCGCCCCACGCCGCCTGCAAGACAAGTCGTTAGCTTAGCAGAGTCATTAGATGCAGTGGAATCCATTGCCAAAGCTGTGACAGTGTACTTCTTGGACAGCAGCAATCCGCCGCCCCACGCCGCCTGCAAGACAAGTCGTTAGCTTAGCAGAGTCATTAGATGCAGTGGAATCCATTGCCAAAGCTGTGACAATGTACTTATTCAGTTGCGTCGAGGATGTCTGTACTTCTTGGACAGCAGCAATCCGCCGCCCCACGCCGCCTGCAAGACAAGTCGTTAGCTTAGCAGAGTCATTAGATGCAGTGGAATCCATTGCCAAAGCTGTGACAGTGTACTTATTCAGTTGCGTCGAGGATGTCTGTACTTCTTGGACAGCAGCAATCCGCCGCCCCACGCCGCCTGCAAGACAAGTCGTTAGCTTAGCAGAGTCATTAGATGCAGTGGAATCCATTGCCAATGCTGTGACAATGTACTTATTCAGTTGCGTCAAGAAACCAAACGGAAGAAAAGAGTTTACAAACATGCCTGAAGCTTGATTTCTTTGTTATTTAAATCGGGGTGGTCAGATGCAAAATCTAGCGATCTCAACTTTGATTAATTCGGAGAAAACCCGAAAACTACTTAAATTTCCTATTCAAATACCAGCGAAATCAGATTTCAGTCCATGTTTTGAAAGGTAAGACAAGTTTTCTTTCACGTTAAAATATTTGGTATATCTTTTCTTCAAATAAATTTTACCGTGCAAACAAGATAATTTGGTGGTAAAATGTTTTGTAAAAGGGTTGTGTAAAATGTATCATATAAAACACGTTCTATTTCTGTACAAGATTTGAGAAAAGATGTTATAAAAGATTTTATAAATGATGTTTTAAAAGATCTTATAATACTTTTTCCGTGTAAATGGGGCTGTAGAGAATTAAAAACTGTGTATTATCATGTAGGTATCTTAACTCAAAAATGATTTTTTTGAGATGGCCCCTCAATTGATACTTTTTCCTTTTCGTGTTTTCGTGTGCTCCCTATTTTCGATTTGGTGCATGAGTGTCCGCCGGGTCGAGCGTGAAAGTATTGGAATGTCGTGAACTGAACTCACGTCGACGTGCAGCCAGAGGTTGTACTTCTCGCAGATGTCCGCGATGGGGTCGATGGGATCGAACGCGCCCAACACAGTTGTCCCCGCCGTGGCGTTGACGAAGAAGGGGATGTGACCCTTGGCCAGGCGCTCCTTGATCAGTCGCTCAAGCTCGCTGGGTATCATGCGCGCTCTGCAGGAACAAATACACAACTCATCATATTGCCCGTGGAGTACACTCGGCAAAACATAAAACGGTTTGGGAATGTTATTTGATAATCCATATTATTATCAATGAATTGAGAGATCACCTACTAGAGTTAGATGGCGAGTTAGCATGGATTACTTCGAATGGTACAATCAAAGCATTTTAAGACAATAATGATTACTTGAAATACATTTTTATATGTTTTTTCAAAGTGTATAAAGTTATAATTTCGGTAGATTGCATTTCGTGTTTTGCGTTGCATTTCTGAAAACCCGTCATTACTGTTTATTTTCTTTGTTTTAACATTCACCATAAACCATTTGAACCTATTTGCTAAGTTTCTCGCGCTGGTTGACTCACCTGTCGTCAGAGGGCACCTCGACGCAGTGCTCTGTTCCAAGGCCACAGACCGCCGCGCAGCTCTTGATCGAGTAGTGGCACTGAAACACACCCGAGCGTCAACGTCATCGTCAAGTACGTCTATGTTCCCTCTGCCGTGCCGCCATCTTCTTCTGAGTGCGCCTGCGCGTGGCACCGCACCATCCGGCCGAGGAAGTGTCGTTGTGAACGCGTCGACTTCCGGTCCCCTACGACACTTCCGCGGCCGGAGAGTCGGCCATCTTCTTCCCGTGTCTGCAGCCGTTGCTTTGCCCTGGTTGCTATGGTAACATACCTCAATCGTGCTCATTTGCTAGCGGACAGGCACTTTTCAGTAGTTTCATCGTATTTTAAATACAGTTGTGAAAGAAAGACAATGGAAAGAAAGACAGAAATAGTATCAAATAAAATAAGGATATACTGATTACTTGAGAGGGATAATGATTACTTATCACTTGATTACTGAAAGTCATCGAGCAAAGATGGCTTTTGTATTTCGAAGTGTGTTCAACACTTTAATTCCCCGGTATTCGGGCAACTACCTTGAGGTATACATTACAAACTGGGCTCTGATTGTGGATGAATAGTTTCATTGCTGTTAAGGATTTTACCAATGAAATGCTCAGCTGTATAAGAATAAGTTTCCAAAAATTTGAAATCGCGTTTTATGGTGCAAAAGTAAGATCATATCCGATATCCGTAAACTGACGCAATCTACGTACAAAATATGTAACCCTATTCTCAAAGAAGAATTAAATTACCGAATTGTGGAACACAACAAGTGAATCATCTTTGTTTTAGTGACACTTTCTACACTTTCCATGTCACATTCGATGAGCTTTTCAATAATTGAACATTGAATATGTTGACTTCTTGTCCATGATACTGCAAAGGGTAATTTCCATATTTCGTCCACCCTATGCATTGTATAGAGGAAGATTACTTTCTCTTACACTAGAAACTACTTCTAACCTGGTCCGAAGTGAACATGACGAGTTGGCCCTTGATGCTGGTCATCCCTTTCTCCTTGTACTGCGGGAACATCTTGTGTCGAGCTGCCAGGAAGGCGTAGAGGTTGGAGATGGATCCACCTGGAAGACAGGAACACTGTAACACATGTTCCCGAGGGATAGAAGGATGGCAAGAACAAGAATTGTTTGGTTTCGAATCTCCATCCGATCTTGTTCGCAAGTTTTCCCGGAGAGATTTCGTCGCCTTGCTCTAGAAGTGTTCTATGTCCAATTTGCACTTTTTAGGAGTCACATATTTATTAATTTTCTTCACAGTTCTTTCCTTCTATTCCACCAATTTGTTGTCCAACATTGTCCAATGCCAGGCTAACCAGTTCGTTCTTCCTATGTTCCACTGTGTTATTGTCAAACTTCAACCGTCATTTAATACTAGATATTACAAATGATGGACATAGACCACTTGTTATTCTGAGGCGACGATTTCACTGCAAGGAACCAAACACTCACCGGGCGCCAAGATGGAGTCGCCGTGAGACCAGCCGGGTCCGATGATCTCTCTCATCTTCTCCATGACAACCGTCTCCATGAGGATGAACACTGGCGCGATCTCGTAGGTGAACATGTTGGTGTTGGCCGTTGCAGTCAGCCACTCCCCCGCCATTGACACGATGTCCAGACCGCATGACAGCTGGTTGAAGAAGTGCGGGTGACCTGAACAAGATGGATGCCATGAGCATGTGGCGCCATCTCGTAGGTGAACATGTTGGTGTTGGCCGTTGCAGTCAGCCACTCCCCCGCCATTGACACGATGTCCAGACCGCATGACAGCTGGTTGAAGAAGTGCGGGTGACCTGAACAAGATGGATGCCATGAGCATGTGGCGCCATCTCGTAGGTGAACATGTTGGTGTTGGCCGTTGCAGTCAGCCACTCCCCCGCCATTGACACGATGTCCAGACCGCATGACAGCTGGTTGAAGAAGTGCGGGTGACCTGAACAAGATGGTTACGTGCAACACCTCGAACACACATTCGTATCACAGAAAACATAACCCGTTCAATGCTAAATCAATCAAAATTAAAATATCTGCATTTCATTGTGATTTAAATAAAAAAATAAAACATCATTTATACCGGGTGGCCCAAAAAAAGCACAATGGGCGAGACATCGCTGTGACGGAACTACTGCCCATAGCAGACTGAAAATTTCACATAATATAAACAACATACTAAGGTTTGATGTGTGAAAGTTTGAAATACATTACTACATTTACATCTGCTAGAATTTGGTTGACGAAAAATCGATTATACGTGCGTGCACAAACAGCGCTTGTTCAGAAAACGGCCTTTGGCCGGAACGCTGTTTGTTCAAAATAACAAACGATATCAAGTTTAATATTTCAAATATCATTCAAAATGTATTGCTATTAATTGTGTAAAAATTTCAATCCATTTGAATCATTTGAACATAAGTTGTGGTTTCTTGAAGTTGAGCCTAAAAGCAGAATGTACAGGATATAATTTCACAAGTTTTCTTACACAAGATAATTTTAAAGCGTGAAATTATCTCCGGAGTTTCTGCTTTTAAGCTGAACTTCAAGATACCGTAACATTCGTTCCATTGATCCAAATGTAATGTAATTTGCACACAGTTGATAGTACTATATATTGAATAACATTTAATATTTTCAGCATGATATCGTAAGTAGTTTTGAAGAAACAGCGTCCCGGCCAATTGACGTTTTCTGAACTCGCTCTATTTGAGCTCCGTAAAATCGATTTGCGACAATCAAATTCTAACAGCTGTAACGTTTTTCCCACAAAAGATATGCTTTTCAAACTTTCAAACATAAAACCTTAGTATGTTGTTTTTGTTTATATTATGTAAATTTTTTAGCCCGATTTGTGCAGTAGTTTCGTCTCAGCGATGTCTCGCCAATTGTGCGTTTTTATTCACCCGTTGGTACTACTATAAATTTTACATCACTTTTGACAGATATTTTACAAATGTTTGAAATGGCAATATGACTCGTAAAATAAGATAACATATTTGTCTTCACAATCTTAAACATTTGAAAATAAACAATAAATAAATTATTTAAAAAAATCAAATCAAGAGTTATTATTTCAAAAATTGTAAATTTTAAACAATCAGATTATTGCAAAATGATTTCACTGCTAACACACGAGGTTTTACGCGTGCAAAATGTCAACTCCAGTGCCAACAACCGGACAAGAAGAAGTTGACATCAATTTACATCAATCAATATATCTTAACATCAATTTGTTTTCGCTGATGAAATATCGTTCAGTTCAATCTGCATCTCGTGCACTGAGCTATGAAACTTCTCTCCATTGTCCACGAGCGACGCCGCGCAATCTGACTTGTGTCAGAACCACGAAGAAATGATTATTGATCTTCAAACCCCAATAAAAGACAACCCTCACTCAAACTTTCCCTTCAGATCTGTTTTCCGATATCCTCCGTACAACTCTGTCCAATTCCGATTGTAATCCAACTGAAATAATTACCAGCATCCAATTGTAATCCAACTGAAATAATTATCCCCATCATTGTTGATCCTCGGACGGGTGTTGTAATCCGGGTTGCCTGAATGCAGGGGCAGATTCCCCCCTCAAAAACAATCTTCCAGAGCATTAGAGCGTATTTACAAAATCCTCGGCACTCGACGTCACTTCCGATCCACGTGGTCAGCGAACCGGAAGTAACAGCTCTATGCAAGTCTCGACATGAGAGGGGACGTCGACTCTACAGCGAGGGTGTTGTTTTAATCAGAGTCGGAGAGATAAGGGTTGAGAGAAAGAGGTTTAATTTGTGTTGTCATATTTTACAGAGCTGTGCATTCTTTGAACATGCCTGAAGGAATTGTTTCGGGACTGGAGATATTTCATACTAAGAGTGACAATGGAGAAGAATTCCCCTCGACTCCTGGCTTTACAATGTCCCGTGACGTAATTACAACATCCAGATGCATTCCGTGACGTCAGAAGGATGACATCATTGTCTTGCCGTTGTTATTTTATTCCATTAGATTTGCACCAACACAAATAATAGTGACATCCGAAAACTTTAAAATTCCTACATAATAATCACATTTTAATTTCATCAATTTTGTAATAAAAATTTAATTTTTCTTTAAGAAGAGTTGGAAGTAACAGACTATTTATTTATTTTAGTGGTGTTAACGTCGCACTGTTCTGCAACTTGGCTAATGGCGCCGGATGAATGATTATGATGATGATTGGGAGATGATGAAGATTAATGTAAGGATGGACGGTGGGAAGGAGGCGGTTGTGGCCTATTAGTAGGAAACCTTCCTATATTGTAGTTCAAATGCAAGTTTCTCTCAAACGTGGTCCATTTCGAGTGCAGATGTCGCAGTGAAGTTGAGACAAATGTCCTGGAACATTTCCACACCGTGTGTTATGCGGGTTGCGTTGTTGCACGGTGTTATGCGGGCTGCGTTCTGTTGCACGGTGTTATGCGGGTTGCGTTCTGTTGCACGGTGTTATGCGGGTTGCGTTCTATTACACGAGTCAATTGGCCGGGTAAACGCGCAGGGGCTGGCTGATGGATACACGGCCTCTCGGATCGATCAGCTAGACGTGCAGTTTGCAGTGAAGAGCAAATACAAGTAGATTCTAAAACTATTACAAGCCGAGACAACAGCACTTTTGAACCATTAAGATGAAGGATTACCAATGAGGGCCGCCGCCGTGTTTAAGGTTGCATGAGGGGATGAGATTTTAAAACCCAAAAGTGACTGAAATTTGGACTTTCACAATTATTTGTTGTTGAACCTGAAGACTCACGGCAATATAAAATAGCTTAGTCACACCGGGCATTATCTGGCTATTTTATGATATTTAAATGAGTTCTACCAATTTGCCCTAATTAGAATGCAGGTTGTATAGTACGGCCAGCGAGCGTGGAGAAACTCCTTTCATAAGATGAGCAGTATTGTTCGACCCTTGTTCGACAGTTCAGCTCTGACAAGATACAACTCTTTTTATGACCTGCCACCCCTTCCACCTACACTGTTGCCATTTTAAACAACTTTCCTGGAATTTTAAGAGCCAACTGCATTGAAAGATATTTGGCACCACAACAAAACAACCCTTTCCCGATTACCTGGAGTGGTTGAGAGATATTTACAACCGGGCACGCGTCAAAACACTCCGGATTACAAGCTTAAGCCCATTGTTGAATTTTGCACAGCGTTTGGTGAACTTTCTCTACGCTCGCTGGGTGTACTGTACGAGTGAGTACACTTTAATGAAAACTTCATTTGGGCCACCTGCATAAGAAAACGGCTGAATATAAAAAATCGGTATTTTTTGTGCACATCCGGAATCATTACAATTTGTCAGTCTGCTATTTTATAATGTAATGTCATTAATATTTAATTAGGAAAAAATTAAATACTGAAATAAAATTAATTGTGATTATGTTAGTGAGGCCTCAAGATATTCAGTACTCCCCCCCCTAACTCAAGAGTTTCATTGTTTACAGCACGTTCCATAGTCATAAATTTCCCAGACCCTCATAAAATAAAATCTTTTTCATACAACCCTTTTGGTTATTGAATAGAAATTGACCCTCGCAATATTGAACACTTTAAGTGCCAAGACAACAATGTCAGGTAGATTGGCGGAAGGATTCGAACCCCCTTAAGATTGTGACCGTCTAGATTAAGATTAAAATATATTGGAGCAACGAAGTTGTTAAGGTGGGAGATCGAATGCCACACCCCGAAAATATTTTTTTGTAACAATTAGCCAAATCTATTTATTTGTCCAACATTTCAACTATATTTAAGTATTCAAGATTCATAAATGTCATGTAACATGCAATTCTCGGCTGATATTGAGTTTTCAATTCCATGTCTCAGAACACGAGGAAATTTTGTACACATGAGGTGGGAAAAGTATTTAGTTTTTGGTGTAGAACTTTTAAAATAGCTGACGTTGGTATTGTTTTAAATTTTTTCCTGATAATTTAATCCATATTATGTCTACTATAGTAGGCAGCAGGAAATCTGTGGATTAATTTCACTAAAACCAGTATTTTATGAACTCCTTAGTTCTCTCAAAATGGAGCTTTTGTTGAAATGTATCGACATAAATAAATTAGATCTTCATTTAAGCCTTAAAATTACGTAATTTTTCTTGCTACCATAAGCTACCATTGGGAGACATGTGACTGAGTTTATCTAGACCTGATGGTTCTACCTTGCCAGAGTTGCTATGATCTCTCCGTGGAACTTGCTCCTCATATCTGAGAGAGTTTTATCGATGACGTCGAACTTATCTCCCCTCCCCTCGTGTTGTAATCTGCAACATGGCTGCCGGCGTTGTAAGTGTTAATGCAAGACCCGTGTTATGACGTCAGCGCCATCTGGGCTCGATCCCAGGACCTCGATCAGGCGTCAAACAAGCGCCTTAGTCTCAGCCCTTGGGATGTCACTCACGAGCTGAGCGAGCGAGACGCGTTGATGAGCGAGCAGTCGCTGGCGAATTCATATCCGTGTGAAAGCTGCTTCTACAGGCCTTGGAAACAGATGTGTACATCATCTGATGAAATGCGTCAAAGGAGCAATGATAATGAATGAGTGGCGCGATCACTCGATAGAGCAACTTTGTCTTTATTTTTGAAACGATCATGTCAAAAAACCTTTCACAACAGTTCAACTACATTTAAGTATAAAAGACTCATTTAATGTCCTGTGGTTTGTAACTCCCGATAATGAGTTTTCAATTTGATATCATCAGAGAATGAACAGAACTTTAACTTGGGAGGTATAGAAAAATCAATTCGGATTTGGTTTAAATATTTTTAAAAAGCGCACGTTGGCATTGTTTAAAACTTTTTCAGAGTATGTCCGAGGTCTACCAGAAAAAAGATTCTTCTGTTCAAATCTCACCTTACAAAAAATAATAATGTCATTATAGGTTTAAAATGACACGAGTTTACTTTAAGAAAACGTTGGGGAGAAAACTCAAAATCTAGACACGAGAAGTGTTTATTGTTTACATGGATTGTGTATGCATGATTATCAATAAGTAGACAACACATAATGAAGATCTGAGACCACGCCCCGAATGATAACGCCACCTTAAAGTTGTTTGAACAAATTTTACAATGGTGGCAGAAGTAGGCTTGAGAACGCTTTGCTTGTGCAGGAGTGTATTCGAGGTCCATTAGAAGCTCCC